>JBBGZY010002323.1:1077500-1563395 GCA_037952925.1 Lithobates clamitans
TGAGAGGGGGATATTGAAATCTCCGCCTAAGATTATACAACCTTCCGAAACCATTTTCCAAGTTCACTCACTACTGTGTTACAAAAGGTGATATATGCTTTGTTAGGAAAATATACATTCGCCAGGGTAATAGGAGAGCCTTCCCACACGCCTTTGAGGAAAATCGATCTGCCATCAGGATCTATGAGTTGTTGTGACAGTTCAAACGGGGCTTCTTTATGCAAGAGGATAGTAACCCCTTTGGTTTTAGCTAGAGGGTTTGTGGTGTGGTAAGCTTTTGTGAATAGGCTGTTAGTGAGTTTGGGGATACTCTGGTCTTTAAAATGCGTTTCCTGGAGATATACAATTGATGGACCTACTCAGGGCTTTTTTTTCCCCTCAGAGAATAGGTGCAGGAACTCCCCCTTTTGGAAGTTACCCATCGTCTTTGCCCCTACCTACCTCTGAGCACCAGTCCTTGGTTCCACCCCCTACCCACCTCCCAGCACTGCCCTTTTTAGCAACAGTAGATCCCCCCCCTGCAACAATGGACCACCTACAACAAAATACCACCCAGCAACAATAGACCCTCTAGCAGCCAGCTATAATAGACTGCTCCCTCAACAGTAGATCCCTCCCAGCGACAACTGACCCCCCCCCCAGCAACATAAGACCCACCCTAGCAACAATAGATCCCCCCCACCAGCAATCAACCCTTCTGCAGAAATAGATCCCCTCCAGCAACAATAGATCGATCAGCAGCCATCATCAATAGACACTGTAGCGCAACCCAGCACTCCTTGCCATTACATACATTCAGTGGTGTTCCCGCTGAAAAAAAAAAAGTCCTGGACCTACTTTTCTAAGTTCTTTCAGCAATTTAGATCTTTTTTTTCAGGGATGTTGAGGCCATTAACATTGTGCGAAATGAACGTAGGTGATTTCCCTAATTGAGAATATGCCATCTTGGGGTTGTAATTAAGCAGGAGTGAAATAGGGGTACAAAGGGGGAGGTATGGAAAGAGGGTTGGGATCAGGGAAGGGGTCAAGTTGTAAAGAGATAGAAAAAAAGTAGGGTCGTACCAATGGTACCGAAGATGAGTCTTAGCTCTGATATACGTCCATATAGTCTAGAGCTGGTTGTTGGTGTGAGGGATGACACCAAATGCGACTCTGTAGGGGGGGGGGGGGGTAGGTGGGAGGCGCGTTTATGGATAGAGGTAATCTGTATAATGTATAGAGATTTAGTTGTAATATAATGAATTCCGTGAGGACTGGGAACAAATATCAAGGTATGTTATATAAATCATTCTTTGACACTGTGTAAGCTCCAACTTGTTTTGCTATTAAGGCAATATAAAAAGACAACCAAAAAGGACATAGGTAACATTAAAACAGGCGTTTCTTCTTTTTGTAGTCAATGACATACCAGGGACGAATAGAAGAATAATAAACATCAAGAACATATAACCTATGTAAACCTAGAAGAGAACTTTGGTTTTGAACATATCCAAGTACCATTCAGTGCATATATTAGAGATATTGTTGAGCATCTCATCAGTAGGTCCCACCACTCCTAGGTCTTACTAGTGACATAGCCCGGTTCAATCATTCTATTTAGAAAGGTTCATCTAATATTAATTGAAGTATCCTGTTTAAAAATAAACTTTACAAATAGGGTATAATAAATATATATATATATATATATATATATATATATATATATATATATATATATATATATATATATATAATATAATATACCATCATAATGAGTCCATTTACTGTGAACAGCTTAGGCAGTAGATTTTTCACACAAAGGAGCTTTGAGATGCGAGTCCTTCATGTATATATCTTAAATAGTAAGTTTATATTTTAGAGGGTGAGATTAATTAAAGGGGGAAAAAGACATTTGTCCAAATGCTGTATAGACATTCCCCTAATGCCGCGTACACACGAGCGGACTTTTGACGGACTGAACTCCGAAGGACTTTTTGACGGAGTTCCGACGCAACGGACTTGCCTACACACAATCACACCAAAATCCGACTGATTTGAACGTGATGACGTACGAAGGGACTAGAATAAGGAAGTTCATAGCCAGTAGCCAATAGCTTCCCTTTGCGTCGTTGTTCGTCCATCGGACTAGCATACAGACGAGCGGATTTTGAGACCATCGGAAAGATTTGAAACATGTTCCATTTCTAAAGTCCGTCTGATTTTTCGACAGCGAAGGTCCGATGAAGCCCACACACGATCGAATTGTCCGGAGGATTCGTTCCGTCGGACCTTTGCTGTCGAAAAGTCCGCCCGTGTGTACGCGGCGTTACAGGTCATTGAGGTGAAGTATTCTGTGTTTGTGGCATCAAATGTGTCCGATATTTTACTCACGGTTGACTTTTAAGGCACCAACTACTGCACAGAAAGGTCTTATGACACTTGCTACGAAAGTTCTGAAGCAATCCATCTTCTTTGGGGAGAATAGTTTATCGCACGTCATTCCGTCTGAAGTTCTCAGGGTAAAGAGGAAAAGAGTTGGAATTGTCTAAAATTATTAGACAAAACAGAAAGCAAAAAAAAAAAAAAAAAATTAAAATTTTTTTTTCCTGTGGAGCGGTTTCTGTTAAAACGGTTCCCTCTGGTGGTGGGAAAAACATATTGCGGAATAGATTTTATCAATAATTTTTTTTCTGCGAGACTGTGGGGTGACAGTGCCCTCAAGTGGCTAAATGGCAGAATGGCATCTTAGAAATTATACAACAGCTTTTTTCATTTTCTCTAAAGATGAACAAAGTAGGGCTGTTACTGATTAAAATTTTCGCGTTCGATTAATACGTTTTTTTTAAAATCGATTAATCGACTAAATATCAATTATAATGCACATACAAACTACTTTTAGCCGACATCATGCGTAGCTCCTCTCCCGTACATGTTACCTTTAATCAGAACTTCCTCAGTGGGGCGGGGCTATGGCGTCACCCTACAGTCTATTTAAATAGCACCGCTGTGCATCAGGGGGACCGATGGAGAGCCAGAGACATCCATCACCTGCTGAGACAGCAAAGTGTCAGCTCTTTTGAAAAAAAGTGCCCTCATTAGGGCTGGGGAAAAAAAATCGATTTGAATCTTGAATAGAGTTAAGAGGTCAAATCGATTAAAATTTTCAGCAAATCGATTTTTTTTTTCACCAGGACCAGCGCTGACACCGCGCCGGTGTCTTGCCGAGAAAGTTCCCTCGGCGGATAAGTTCCCCCCCTGTACTGCGCAGGCGTACCAACTATTCTCAGCCGCCGGAGATAGCCGAAGCTCAAACGCTTCAATCAGCTGTACACGGCGCCTGCGCCCTGGGTCCAGTTTCCTTCCCCACCATCCAAGTGGACCTAGAGGGGGAATCTAAAAGAGCCGAGCGAAGCGAGGCCGTGCCCGAAGCGTGGCGAGCGAAGCGAGCCCGCGAGGGGCCCTTTTACAGGCGCCGTGTACAGCTGATTTTCAGCTGTTCCGCTTCGGCTATTTCCGCCGGATCCTACTGCGCAGGCGCAGCACCTGCGCAGTAGAAGGGGGAACTTACCTGCCGACCGGAACTTTCTCGGCAGAACACCAGTCCTGAGGAGCTGCGGGCAGGAGTTTTTAGGCGAGGCCACGGCTTTGGCTTAGTCCGCGAGGCTGGACGCAGCGGACTAGGCCGAAGCCGCGGTCTCGCCTGAAAACTCCTGCCCGCAGCTCCTCAGGACCGGCGCGGTGTCCATCAAAAAACAAAACAAACAAAAAACCCTCGATTCAAATCGTGAATCAAGTTTTTTTTAAATAAATAAATAAATAGCAGATTTTTTTTTTTGTTGAGAAAATCACCCAGCTCTACTCATCATAAATGTTTCTTCATTGCTGGATAACCAATCAATGTCAGTTCATCGTCAAACTGACTTACAGCCAGGAAAGCCCTCAGATATGTTGATTTTCATAGCCAAGTTCAGGATTTACATAGATGTTTATCTGAATACTTTGACCAGTGATATCAATCAAATCGTTAATATCTGTCTTCCTCAATATATGATTTCACGGACATCGACGTCACCAGACTCCTCCCCCCTTCCCTTCGTTAGCAGACGGAGGCACCTGGGGAAAGGGGGGAGGAGTCCGGTGACGTTGATGTCTGTGACGTCACCGGATCTCCGACGGAACTCCCTGAAGACCCGGAAGCCGGCGGAGAGGTGAGTACCGATCAAAAGAATTTTGATCGATCAAAAAAATTAACAATTAAATCGGGGAATTAATCTTTAATTTTCCCAGCCCTAGAACAAAGTGGTGCTTTCACAGTGTTATTAAAGAGGAGTTCCACCCGAGGTCCAGTCAAAAAAAAAAAAAAAAAAATTAAAAGTCAGCAGCTACAAATACTGCAGCTGCTGACTTTTAATTGGACACTTACCTGTCCCTGGGTCCAGCGATGCGGGGGATCGAAGCCCCGCTCGTCTCCCCCGTCGTTCAACGGCGCTGGCATTGCAACTGTGGGCGCCGGGCTGTGGCTTCACAGCCTGGCACCCACTGCGCATGCGCGAGCAGCGCCGCGCGCCGTGATTGGCCGCTCAGTCACCTGGGACCTGTAATGGTTCCCAGATGATTGACAGGAGGGAGGGAGCAGAGCTGAGCCCTTCCTGTCCCGAGGGGGAAGTGATGTCACCAGCCCAGGCACTGGAAGAGGCAGACTACGAGGGACCCCCTAGCAACAGCCATTTAGAGGTAAGTAAAAAAATATATATATATCCAAATTTTTTTTGTATTTTTTTAAGGATTTTTCATGTAGTTTTTTTTTTTTTTTTTAGGTGGAACCCCACTTTAACATTACAACCTGAGACTTAGAAGTGGTGAACGGGTAATAACAGAAAGTTATCAAAGTGTAAGTGCATAGTAAAACTCTGGCTTTATCTGGATCCTCTCATGTCTGAGCATTTGGAAGCAGGAGAGTTATAGTTGCTTCTGCTTGCATTTCTGCGGTGCTTCCCAGATTGGTAAGGAGATTTTGCAGGAGAAATGCCCTGTAGAAGGGGGAGTATTGTTGATGGCAGGTGGTAAACAAAACTCGTCATACCAATTAGGCAGCTCTACAGGGGCTATCTGGACATTCTCTTGTTAAATATTTTTATTGCAATTTGTATAAAAGAATACAAATTATAACAAGCGTCGTAACTTGGGACACATATATAAATAATAGAAACATATGTATATATTCATGACTATAATTAATCGTGCAGTAGAGAAGAAAATTAAGCATCGATGAGACATTATAGGATGGTAATAGATGTAAGGATCCAGAATAAAGGTCAAAATCTATGGAAATAATTTGTGGAGCATGCCTCCAGACCACCCATCCACCCCATATGGGCTCAAGCTGTGGATGGGTGGGGGCATGGTTATCTAGTTTTGGAAACGTAATTGCAAATAATATTTGGATTATGTGCTTTATAGTATAAAGATGTAACAATCTCATTAACATTAGCTGAGTGTAACCAATTTTAAAAAGACAAAATAGTGAAACTCTAATCCTCAGAAGAAGAGCATAACTTGATGCAAATTGAGGAATAACACAGTAAGTAAAATATTAAGGTATCCCAGAGTTGTCTTTTATATAGTAAACAAGAAAAGGAAAATAAGAAAAGTAGATCAAGAATAGAGTTAAAAAAAAACAAACAAAAAAAAAAAAAACGTACGGGCAACATAGTAGTATTAATGAATATCAAATAAGGGATACATTAAATTTCCCTTCATATAAAAAAGATGACTTAGGAAGACAAGAAATAGAACAGAAAAAAAGGGAGGGAAAGGTAAAAGAAAAAAAAAGAAGAAGGAGGAGGAAATGATGACCCGGCTCACAGCATGGATAAATAATACGACATTAATAACACAAGGAATCTTGTAAGATAGCAACAACGACTGGTCAAACTATCTGGACATTCTCACAGAATTTCAGCAACTCACCTGGAACTCTGAGCATTCGCTGTTTGCCATTGTGAATTGCCTGTAAGGTGAAAGGGAATTTCCATCTAGAATTGATTTTTTTTCTCCTTCAAAATTTGAAGGAGAGGTCTCAGAGCGCTTCTGTTTTTCAGGTTTTGTTGGGGATAAGTCCTGAAATAGTTGGATATCAACTTTGTTAAATGTGACTTGCTCATATAATCTGGCCTTCTGTAGGATTTCCTCTTTTAGGCAAAAATTAGGGAGGCAACAAATGATAACCCTCGGTGGATTGTTATCAGGTGCTCTGGGTCTGAGAGCCATATGTGCCCTGTCGTACTCTATTGGTGAGTCTTCAGGTCTCTCGAGGAGGCTGTTAAAGATGGAGGAGAGGGCTGGTTTAATCTGCTCAGGCAGCACAGATTCTGGCACTCCTCTCACTCTGATATTGTGTCTCCTTCCTCTATTGTCCAGATCATCAATCTGTCTGTTCATGTCAATGAGGTGTTGTGAGTGGGTTGAGGTAATGTCATCCAATCTGAGCAATGCCCCATCTCTTCTCTTCCCTGCTCTTTCATTAACAGCCATCTGTTCTGACATTCTTAGGATCTCAGTCTTTGAGGTTTATTTACTAAAGGCAAATCCACTTTGCACTCCAAGTGCACTTGGAAGTGCAGTCGCTGTAGATCCAAGGGGACATGCAAGGAAAGTAAAAAAAACTGCATTTTAGCTTGCACATGATTGGATAATAAAAACAGTAGAGCTTCCCCTCTTTTAAGAGCTTCCCCTCAGATCTAAAGTGATTGCACTTCCAAGTGCACTTGCAATGCACTTGCAGTGCAAAGTGAATTTGCCTTTAGTAAATCAACCACTATATGTCAGTTAAGGCAGCAGAGAGAGAGAGTTCTTAATGTCAGCAGCGATTTCCATCATTGTGGCATATGTCAGAGGTGGGTCGTTTGTGAAGTTACCTCTGGAGTCTTCAGATGCAGGCTGAGATATATCACCGCCTTCCATGTCCTCTGTTCCCGCCATCCTGTGTGTCGGCGCCATCTTGGGACCCCTTTCTTCACCGCTGTAGCGCAATTTATTAAAGGTTAGCAGGTGATGGTTTGCTTCTTGGGGTTCTCAGTGAGCGCAGGGATCTGCCATGTGTCCCCTTCCTCAGAAATAAGGACATAGTCTGTACTGCTTCGGTCTTTTTTCTTTTCTACAGCCTCACGGAATGCCGGAGCTCCCTCACTCAGCGTCCATCCACGCTGCACGCCAAGCCACGCCCCCTCCGTTTTCAACTGACAGGTTCTCCATAATGCAGAGAGATGACTATTTTTTGGCAGAGTGGGGAACACATTTGGCAGCAGTGAAATCAGGTGGCTCAAAACTCTGCAAGTAGTGATGGGCTCAGACGTGTTCGGATCGAGCCCGCCAGGAAGCCATCACTGCACATCGTCAATCATAGGCAGTGAGGCATTTCCTGACTGGCAGCTGCACATACACACACTGCCTATGATTGGCGGTGTGCAGTGCCAGCTTCCTGGCGGGATCAAACTAAACACGCCCGAGCCCATTCTTATCTGGCAGATGATTGACGATGATGGAGTGCTTCAACCTAGCAGCACTGCGCCCTGAGCCCACCCAGTTTTGTGACATTAGCGAATTAATATTGGCTATTGTCTTCCTGGTTCTCCTCCCGGCCAATCAGGAAGCAGGTCCTGCGACCCGATTTGCCAAGAGGAGAAGCAATTGTATTGGCCGCCAAGGAGGAAGAGGAGACGCAGGGGAAGCTGCCATGAAGCCGAGGAGGAGAAGACGCAGGGTGAAGCTGACGAGAAGGAAGCACTGCTAGCTACCTAGATTAGGTAAGTTAGGGGCTGGTGGGCTGACGATTGGGGGGGAGGCGCATTGGAGCACCAGCCACCAACTGTGTCTACATATTTCCCATCTTTCCCACTGGCAGACAGAGCTATAATGTTATTGTGCATGGGGTAATTAGGGTGTGCCCACATCCGATACACCCTATGTTATGTGTAAAGGGACCCTAAAAGTGCAGCCCAAAAACAGGCACCGCTGCATTTACCATTGTTATACAGAATACCCTCCTTAGTGTTCCTCAGTGGAACTAGTTTCACTTTGTTACTGGTGCCTTCCCAAAACCACCGTTCACCTAACATGCAAAATCCATCAGTAGCAAAAAAAAGGTCAGTCTTATAGGAGAGTGGAATGACTGTGTCCTATTCTCACACACCTTCTATAGCAAAGTGAAATTAGTTTCGGAAAGGCACACAAGTTTTTCTTTGTGGGGCTCTTCGGGGGTTTAAATAAGAGTTTACAGATTTTTATAATGGAGTGAATTGTGAGTTAAAAGCTCCATACTGTGACTGACAACATGCAATTACCCCTACCGCAGGCTTTCTCAACCTTTTATCCCTAGAGGAACCCCAACAATAATTTTCAAGTCTCGAGGAACCCTTACTAAAACCAATTCATCAGGGGTCAATAGAACAATGCCCCTTATACTGGTGGTCAATAGGAAGGAAGAATGTTCCCCTTAAAATGGTGCTCAGAATGCCACCCTTAAAGACAGCTAAAAATATATTAGCTGGCTTTGCTAAGTGATGCTGAACCTTGAACTCTGTAGGCACCATCAAAAAGGTGGTTTATCCTTTTCTATCATCCAGAAAGAATTCCACATTCCTCCTACTGACTTCTACCAATACGCCCAAATCAAACATTGCCTACACAAATGGCCAAACATCCCCCAAATCATACACGCATCAGCATGGTCTTTTCTGTCATCACCTGCTCCATCACCTGCTTCGGGAATCACACTATTCTATAACATCTTCCAACAAAAACAAACCTTTGTTAAATCGCCTTCACACATCCAATGGGAAACTGACTTGCAACAATCTTTCACAACTCTTCAGTGGCACAAGGCTTGTAAAAATACACAAAAAGCCTCAAAATGTTACACTCTATGGGAACCATCAGTTAAAATAACTCTTCGATGGTACTTCACCTCCCGCCACAATATCTAGATTCAACCCTCAACTTCCAGATAGTTGTTGGAGATATTGCGGACTACGAGGAGACCTCCTACAGGTTATGTGGAAATGCCCCAAACTGCTCCTATATTGGAGAAATGTATTTCATATCATCTCCGACATGTCTCAACAACAGGTCCTACCGAATCCGGCCCTGGCAATCCTCTCCCTTGGCATAGACCCGTTTCCCCCACACATTGCAACATACAATCGTTCACCTACTTCTAGCTGGGAGATTGATGCTCAGTAGAAATTGGAAAAACACTGTTCCTCCCACAATAGCTGATGTTATAGACTTAACCCACTTACACTGCACATACGAGCGGATGATGGCGTCCTCCACAGGGAGTCTCCACATCTTCCTCAACAGCTGGTCGCCTTGGCTTTCCTGGTACACAAAAACTGAATTGATACCTTCTCCCTAAGTGTGTACAACCAACTCAGACTCACGATGAGGTGGTCGCGCTCCTTCTCGGACACAGATTGCTCCCATTGGGGTGTCGGAGGGGAGCGGGGTCAAAATCTACTACTGCTGACTAGCCCTACCATCTTCTATAAAAAAAAGGTGGACACACATCCGAAACAATCATCCAAGGAATGGATATAGAGGTTTGATGCCTGGTCTCCCGGCATTGTTTTGTACTCCTCCTTTGCCGAATCCTGTCTATATTACTGTGTAAATGATATACAACTTTTATACTTATCACATTTCTGCTTTTATTTTTGATCTTATTGTATTAAAATACCATGGAGGAACCCCAGGGTTCCATTGAACCCTGGTTGAGAATGGCTGCCCTACCCATTCATTTCTGAACTTATTTGTTTCGGTTTCTTTGTATGTATGGGTTGCAACCGACATGTGGTGAACATTTCATGCCAATAGCACCTTTACTCATTTTACCCGCTGTATGTACATTTTAGAAAAAATTATAAATATATAAAATTTTATATTAAATTATAAATATATAAAATTTTATATTAAATTATAAATATATAAAATTTTATATTAAATTATAAATATATAAAATTTATATTAAAAAAAAATTATAATATATGTTATATATTATATTATATTATATTATATATATATATAAAATTTTCACCATTCTTGCTATAAATGTAGAACATACATAAAAGCATTTTTTTTAAAAATATATAAAGAAGCATAAATTAGAAGTTGATTTATGATGTTAAGGAGTCAATAAAATGTATGCACATATTTATTTATTACAGGTACTTATTTACTGTATATACAAACACACATATAGGTCATCGTTTCAGAAACATGTTAAAGTTCATCTCCGGACCCCTTGCCGTGGGAGTGGAGGATTGGGTTATTAAGAGTGCTTTTGCTCTCCCTTGGACTAAATTAGCAGTGCCGTCTAATCCACAGCCAGACCCCCTTCCCAATTCCCCAGGAATCTTCTGTGGCCCACCTGTTGGGTTATACTTTGGCACCACCTGGTATGGCCTCTCCTTCCCCCTACTACAATAATGGTCCCATATAGCGATGAGCAGCCCCACCGACATAAGACGAAGCTCGATATTTCTACAGAAGTCTAAATTTGCATCTCTGGGAGAAACCAACAAAGAGTTGGTTTCTTTATAGGGATGATATACTATAAACTTTTTAGTAAAAAACACACATCCTGGGTTATTGTAATGTTTACCATTAGGGAACTTCATATTTTCAGGACTATAATACAGATGTGACTTGGAGTTCTGCCCTCTAGTGGTTGTTTTGTAGATTTGTCAGAACAAGTGTTGGGATTACAGGAGGAGTCACGCTGAGGGCCATTTGGTTTCAGTTCGTACACTAAGCAGATTTCCTCTCCAAGAACCTCAGGTTTATGGGCCGGTTTGCAGATAGGACGATACGAGCAATTGTTTTGACATCTCCCAGTTTGGGATCAGGTTTAACCTCAAACATCCGGATTATCTGTAAGAGAGGAAACCAAGAGGTTAAAAACGGGGGATTCCAGCTTATTTTAGAATCTCTATAAATACAATGCTGTCCAAACCTTATTTTTATAATGTATCTATGTTTAAGCCCAACTCTGGGCTCCCCTCTTCCACCGGAGGCCTTTTGTTGCATTACATTAATTTTTAGACTTACATTTTTGGGAGGTCTTCAAACCAGTCATGTGATGCTCAGGGTCATCCTAGGTAGGGTTGCCCCCTGTCCAGGGTTCACCCGGACAGTTCGGGTTTGGAATCATGTGTCTGGGTTTCAGACTGTCTGAAACCCGGACACATTATTTAGACTGGACTTCCCAGCAAGGTTGCTGGCTGCAGTTGTCTAAGCTTAGAGTGTCTGTTACACTCTTTCACACTGCCCAAAGCCAACACTAACAACCCCCCCAACACAGACACAGACGGAAGAGGAGAGAGGGCTCGACCTGCACCTCTGCCCCCCACCCCTCTGTGTCTGCTCACACTCCAATCCCCGGCGCTGTGCCTCAGAAAAGAAAAGTTGGGGCTGGAAATTTGAAGTCCAGCAGCCTCAGATACATCTGGATGAGAGGTGCCAAGGGGTGAGTGAGCTCACCATCCATCCCTGTCTGTGACTGAAGTCTCCCCCCTTCTCTCTCCCGCATCTGAGTACACTAAGGCAAATCGGGGTTCTCAGAGCACCCCTTACATCAGAGTTCCCCTTTACACCAGAGACCACAGTGCTTCCCCTTACATCAGAGTTCCCCCTTAAATCCGAGTTCCCAGAGCATCGCTTATGTCAGAGTCCCCAGAGTTCTCCCTTACATCAGAGTCTGCAGAGTCCCCTTCTATGCCCTGTACACACGATAGGATTTTCCGACAACAAAATCCATGGGATTTTTTTCCGACGGATGTTGGCTCAAAACTTGTCTTGCATACACACGGTCGCACAAAGTTGTTCGGAAATTCTGAACGCCAAGAACGCGGTGACGTACAACGAGCTGAGAAAAATGAAATTCAATAGCCAGTGCGGCTCTTCTGCTTGATTCCGAGCATGCGTGGCACTTTGCGTTGGAATTGTGCACACACGGTCGGAATTTCCGTTGTCTGAATTTTGTTGTCGGAAAATTTTATATCCTGCTCTCAAATTTTGTGTGTCGGAAATTCCTATGGAAAACGTGTGATGGAGCCTACACACGGTCGGAATTTCCGACAACAAGGTCCTATCACACATTTTCCATCGGAAAATCCGACCGTGTGTACGGGGCATAACAGTGAAAGGGAACTCTGCGAATTCAGATGTATAAGGGGAACTCTTGTTATTAACTTCATATGATTAGAAATGTTATTTAATAGCAAAATATATGTATAGTTTATACTATAAAAAAAAAAAAAATTGCAGTGCGCCGCTAAAGTGTTTGGGTTTGACTTGAAGAAAAGGTGGCAACCCCAATCCTAAGATGCTCTACTGGTGGTGGGCGGTCACACAGTGAGTGGGGGGGGGGGGGGTTAGTCCAGCGTGCCCTGCACCCACAGTATGTCCTCAATCTTCTAGGTTGAATGATGCGAGGACTGAGGACATCTAGGTGGGCAAAATGATTTACTGAGCACCAGAGAGGAGTATTGCAACTGCTTTTTTATTTTTACCGCCGCTGGGGGACTTTTTAAAACTAACCAAAAAAAACGCTTATTGTTGAGCTTTAAGACTATTAGGGCTCATTTACATTTGTGTTAGCCCTCTCAAGATGGGCACTATGTACCTCTTACTGATTCACATAGAGGTGGGGCAGTATGTGGGTGAATCGTTATGGTTAGGGAGGGATTCCAGATTGTGATAAACCCCTTGCCCGCAGCTTCTAACCCCCCACAACCACAGGGCTAGGGTTGTGGGTATGAGGCCCTCATCAGCTTGCAACAGCAAGGTATCCCCCATGTTGAGGGTATGTGCCCTGGTATCACTCAAGGAAGATGGGTGCACGAGTGAATAGGGGAGTGACTTCACTGGTCAAGGACTCAGGAGTAGCTGCACCTGCTGCCATTTTTAACCACCGCTGATGGCGGGAAGTTGTCACGTATAATCCAGCGGATCCATAAGGATTCCAACTGTTTTTGTTTTTTTTTCTCTTGTTGAAGCAAGTGATTAGAGCCAGAGGTTTTAAAAGGCTTACAAAAAAAAAAAAAATAAAAAAAGAAGAGGGGGGGGGGGGTCTCGCCCTGAGCCCACCCAATTGTGTGACAATTGCGAATGAATATTCGCTATTGTCACACCAATTCTCCTCCCGGCCAATCCTGAGACCCGTCACCCGATTGGCTGAAAGGACAGGCGATCCTATTGAATGCCTAGGAGGAGAAGGGAGGAGGAGACGCACGGCGGAAGTCACTCTGATGCATAGGAGGAGAAGCGATGGAAGCCACCACCGCACTTAGGATCGCTGCCTGCCCACGACCTTAGATGGAGTAAGTGCGGTGCTGGATGACCGATCGCGCGGAAGGGGGGGGGGGGGTTTGCGGGTGACCCGACTGGGTGAGGGGTGGCGGGGGTTGCCGGCCAACCGGGGTGGGGGGGTAGTTGTTTGCTGCCCCTCCCCAGAAAAAAACCACCAGCCCCCACTGGTATAATCATAGTAATATTGTTAGCGGCTGAACAGGTAAATGTTTTAGCGTTCATCTAAACACCCAAAGTTTGGGACTGAACAATAAAGCCCATCTCTGGGCGCTGTATGCTTAAATGTTTGTTTTTGTCTAGGGGAGAGGACAAGGAAGATATACTTACCCAATCCTCCCAGCACAAGATCGGTCCAGCACCCCCTGGCTCGAGCGTTCTTAAATTCTGGACTGTTCCTGAAAATCAAGCCCAGAGCAAGCTCCATAGACCAGGAACAACCCACCACTGGACGGTGGGGGGAGCACAATTTTCCTGGGAAACAAAGGCTCAGGTGAGTGTAAGCTTTCTCCTCACCCCTAGACGAAACGAGCAGTTGACACATGGAGTGCGGGCGCCCAACTATCTCGGTGGATCTCTCTTGTAGACTTTTTAGGTTTCAATAAAATACCCCACATGAGGCTGTTGCTTCCTATTCTCTCTCTCCGTGAAGATCCCTCTTTTGCTCCTTTTTCTTTGCACACTTACCCGTGAAAGTGCCAGGTGCATCTCCAGCTCAGCAATCCTCTTGCCCGCACAGGCTCGCACCCCGTAGCCAAAAGGAATGGAACAGAACGGGTGGTGGGTCATCCCTTCGTCCCGTAGCCACCGCTGGGCACAAAACTTCCCTGGATCTGGGAATTGGGCTTCATCCCTGGAGATGGCGTAATGGTTTAAGACGAAGAGAGTCTGAAAGTAGAAGAAGAGACATAACCAGTGCTCCTTTCCTGTATACATCTCTACACACTACACTACACATCAAACACCCAACAGATACAACAGAAGCAGCGGCTACTGACCCGACTCATATCCTTCTCAACTTCTCACTTCACCAACTGAACCGGGATCCTAATTCTCTCCTCAATGTGAGATACACTGTTATGCTTTTTGTAGCGCTCACCCCCCGTAATGGCAGCTGGTGTATGTTCCTGGGTCTTTTCTCTGTGTATAGCAGCAGCCAGACACACAGAAACGTCCAAACCTCAAGAAATTGTCTAGGTGTTTCCTTTTAGAAGTTTATTGCAGATCAACTTATATGGAGATTATGGAGCTGTGGGGGACTCCAGAAAACTTCACAAAGCTTTGGAGGACACTATCCTCCTTAGTAGCAGCTTCTTAGCACAGTCCTCCAAGTGTTAGGACATGACGTGGGCAGAACTCGTACACCATTTGCAATGTTCCATGCCAGGCAAGCCTTAAACTGAGCATGCAGGGGTTAACACAGCAGAGTCATGAAGTTCTTCTCTCCCTAGTTCTGTACCCACAGAGCCACCTGGGCTTGGATTTCTCCCTCAGACTCAAGCAGGAAGACTTCTCTGTAGCACTTCCAGATAAGGTCCTTAGCGGCACCCCTCTTTGGCTCCCAATAGACTTGTAGAAGGATAGCTCCCCCCAGCTAAGTACAACTGGGACCTCGATGAGCTAGGCGGTATCTGGAGCAGAAAGACCAGGGAGGGCTGCCAGGCCTTCTGGCTGGGATCATCTCCTCTTGGAAAAAGGACCCTGCTTTCCCAGACTATGCAGTCCCCAACCACCATGTGGGCACATCTCCCCAGGGATTGGCTGGGGGCTGCATAAATATTCAAACTGCAAATCTGATTCTCCCACCCACTATGCTCTGGAAACCTTGAGAAAACAGGAAAGCAGTCAAACCAGCAGCCTGCAGAGCCCAGAGCAGCCCAAAGTAATCACACACAGCTCTAATGATTACAGGAGAGCCACAAGACTAAAATTTGACTAGCCAAATCTTATCAGCCCATGGAGTGTGCTACACTTTATTAATAAATCAGAAAAAATAAAAAAATAAAAAAAAATAAATAAAAAGATCCTCACGGTTGGAGTTTTGTAGCAACAACGTATCACCAAGGTGTTTTCCACATTTTACAAAAAAAACAAACAAATGCAACCAACTTAAAAAAGAAAAAGAAGTGCATTTCTTACATTTTTTGCATTAAAGACTGCAGAACATTATAACCGCAATCAGTGCATTGCAACAGGCTCCTGAATTTGTTTACATGCCTGCCCCAGGTCCATTCTGAGGTAAGGACCTTCTGGAACTGGAGGAAGTACACAGTGGACCATGAGCATGGTGACTTGTGTCAGTGCAATTTACAAGCCCCTTGCCACATAGTGGCAGATGGGACTTGTAGTCTTCCCATTCCTTGTCAATAAATCTGTAAATGGATGACTCGGCTGTATGGGTGGAGCCATGCACAACCATAACCAAATTCAAACAAATACTGGATGCTCCCGAAAGAGGCACCCCCGGGTTCAGGGAAGTGTGTGTGAGGAAGGTGGTGTTGTGGTGTAGGGGTTAGGGAACATGACCATGCTTCTTTAAAAGGTGGACTAGGTCTTTACGCCCAGTTCCAATGCCATTGTTACCCTTCCCCTCCCCCATACCCTGCAGCCCTCCACACACCTAGGTTTTTATCATTTTTTGGCATACATACCTTAGATCCAGACATCTTCTGGCTGGCGACTTGGAGAGGGGTCCCATCTGCTGCATACAGGGCCGCCGGTAAGGGGGTACCACTGGGCCTCCTATATGGGGCCCAGGCCCCATCAGTCCAGCAGGGGGGGCCCAGGCAGAAGGAGGAATTGGATAGTGTACAGGAAGGGGTGATCGGTGCGTTGACTACAGGAACCGATCGCCTGTAGGACTATAGGACATCTGAAAGCCAGCTTCTCTTCCTCTTCCTCCCGCCAGCTTTCAGCTGCTGCAGGGGGAGCTATATAGGGGATTGGTTCGTGTAATTGCCCAACCGCCGCTACAATCACACCCTCCTGTCCACTATCAAACCCCCCCTGTTGCCCTTGCCCCTCTGTGTGCCATTTCCCCACTGCTCTTCTGTTTTCCTATTAAGATAGCAAGGTAGAGTATCTTATGCCCCCCCCCCCCGAAATGCATTGATTGGTTTACGCAAAAAAAAAAAATCTATGCATTTCGGGGTCATAAAACGATCTACCTTGCTATCTTAATTGCACACACAGATGCTAAATCCCCCAGTCCAGCAAATAACTTCCCTAAACAGATTCACTCAGCAAAGCTCAATTTTAAGTCTAATCAAGTCTCTTATTTTAACTGGAGCCCCGAAGAAGCAGGAGGGTTTTCCGACCCCGAAAAGCATTAACTGTTTTTTTTTTTTTACTGCAAACCAATAAATTATTTGAACGCTTATGATTTGTTCTGGCACGCCTTCCATCGGTGTATATTTTTTCCATTATAGCATGATGTCAGATACTGCAGTCCTGCACAAAAGCTGCACAACAATCCTATTACATGTGACCGATGGATTATACAGAACTCACACACCAGGGACGTTTCTGGTGTTCATACAATTGGTGTGTTCTGGGTATTTTTATGGTTTATGAATTATTCCAGCACTCACCCTCTTGGGGAATTTGAAACCTTCAATGATCACCTCTTTGTCAGTGATGATTCTTGCATTAGTTGGAACAACAGGATACATCCTGAGGATAGGAGGAAGAGAAGTGTCAATGGTACCAGCAGAAGCTGCATAGTGGGGATAGGACAGAGATTATTTAAAAAGGGTACATTTCTCCATGTTTTATCCCTTTGAAAATGCTGCAAGTACAGAAAAATACCAGCCAGTCTGCCAGAAATCCAGTGAGCCCCTGACTTCCTGCAGTAAGCAGACAACACTGCCTCTAATGCACTGAAGTTCCAAGCATTATTATCTCACGTGGTTGGATGTTTTTCACTGTTGGACAGCAAAACACCTCCCCTACTCACCTAATCCCATAACATTGGGGGGAGGTGTTCTGTAGTGCCACAGGGCAGAAATGGGCAGGGATGAGAATGCTGCAGAGGCAGCATTGCCACCTCAAACAGGAAATGGTAGCTTTATGGCTGATCAACCAGAATTTTTCTGTACTTGCTGCATTTTTAGGGTGCCCATACACTATACCATTGGTCTCCTAACTGTGGCTCGGGGGCCAGATGCGGCCCTTTGCTTGCTTTTCATCCAGCCCTTGAGACACGGTTTCATCCACCGATACCAACAATGGGGCATAGTTGCCCCCACTGACACCAATGAAGGGACACAATTCCTGCCAATTACACCAACAATGGAGCACTATTCCCCCCCCCCCTCATGACACCAGCGATAGGGGCACAATTCCTCCCAGTGACACCATTTCTCCCAATGACACCAATAATGGGGCACGATTACTTCCACTGAAACAAATTATAGGGCATTATTTTTTCCCACGGATGTTGGGATCTTTTCTACTCCCAATGGCCACAGTCTGCCACCCTCCCCTCTAAAGTTTTAAAGGACAGTAAACTAGCTATTTGTTTAGAAGGAGGGCACAGTCTAGTGGGGTTAAAAAGGACAAAGTACAGGATGGGCAGGAGGGCACAGCACAGGGGGGTTAAAAAGGACAAAGCACAGGGGGGTTAAAAAGGACAAAACACAGGGAGTTAAAAAGGACAAAACACAGGGGGGTTAAAAAGGACAAAACACAGGGGGGTTAAAAAGGACAAAACACAGGGGGGTTAAAAAGGACAAAACACAGGGGGGTTAAAAAGGACAAAACACAGGGGGGTTAAAAAGGACAAAACACAGGGGGGTTAAAAAGGACAAAACACAGGGGGGTTAAAAAGGACAAAACACAGGGGGGTTAAAAAGGACAAAACACAGGGGGGTTAAAAAGGACAAAGCACAGAGGGGGCAGGAGGGCACAGCACAGGGCGGGCAGGAGGGCACAGCACAGGGCGGGCAGGAGGGCACAGCACAGGGCGGGCAGGAGGGCACAGCACAGGGCGGGCAGGAGGGCACAGCACAGGGCGGGCAGGAGGGCACAGCACAGGGCGGGCAGGAGGGCACAGCACAGGGCGGTTAAAAAGGACAAAGTACAGGGTGGGCAGAAGGGCACAGCACAGGGGGGATTAAAAAGGACAAAGTACAGGGTGGGCAGGAGGGCACAGCACAGGGTGGGCAGGAGGGCACAGCACAGGGTGGGCAGGAGGGCACAGCACAGGGTGGGCAGGAGGGCACAGCACAGGGTGGGCAGGAGGGCACAGCACAGGGTGGGCAGGAGGGCACAGCACAGGGTGGGAGTGGGGGGTCAGGAAGGCACAGTACAGAGGGGTTAAAAGAACAAAGTACAGGGAGGGCAGGATGGTACATTACAGGGGGCAGGAGGACACAGTATACCAAATTTATGTAATACTAATACTGCTAATAAATACTTAATTTACTTTACAATATACCAAAACTATGTAATAGGTGGACAAACCTAAACAATCCATTTGAATAATTTCCAATCAAGCACGCCCTTGTACTACTAGCTGATAGTAGATCTAAAAGATTTTCTTTTGCACAGGTATACATTGTATATTTTTTTTTAAGGAACTTCCAGCTCAGAATCAGCAGTAGAAAACAACAAAAGTAGAAACAAAATAATGGGGACAACATATGGTAAGGGGATAAAAAAACAAGTCACTACAACAATCACATCTGCTAGTGGAATCACATACAGATAATTGCCAATTAGCGGTATTTGTCAGCTATAGCATCCGAACCACTTGGGTATTATTTAACAAGGAATGTATAGAGCATTTATACTGGGATTAGAAGTAATGATGCCGTCATTTTAGGTGACATCCATATGGCTTGATCTTGCATATTTCTAATAATACATTAAATAAAATGTTTTCAAAATGTTACAATGTGTTTATATTTATTTATATCTGGCTGATCTCTTTTCCAAGTAAAAAAAAAAAAAAAACATATGAATGCTGTACATTTCCTTTAGGGCGGATTCATGCTATTATGCTGCAACAACAAGTGGTAAAGTGCGAGTAAGAAGGCCCATTCACACTACTGCATTGGCTATAGTGCGTGGTAACATAACTGCAACACATGTACTTGCATTGGTGCGATTCATCGCTATTTATTCTG
This sequence comes from Lithobates clamitans, assembly GCA_037952925.1. Taxonomy (NCBI): domain Eukaryota; kingdom Metazoa; phylum Chordata; class Amphibia; order Anura; family Ranidae; genus Lithobates; species Lithobates clamitans. Next base: position 1,096,973 of record JBBGZY010002323.1, read on the forward strand.
AATGGCATCCCAACACTCCTTGTTGAACGTTAGAGCATTAATACAAGTTGTAGCTTGGTACCATTTTTGGGTGCATTTTAGTGTCCCCCCCCCCCCATTCTCATTCTGGTGGCAACCAGAAGGCCCCTTCACACATTACCACAATGGCCCTGAGGTGCTTTTTATTTTGAGCGGCACCCCAGCGCAATAGGGGGAGGAGCTGAGTTGAACAGGATCAGCTGAGCTGCTCAGTCACTGCTGGAAGGGGGAACTGAGCAGTCTAAATCGCTGCTTGGATGGCGGAGCCAAGCTTCTTCGTCACTGCTAAAATGGAGCAGGGGGCAGGGTGAGCTGAGCTTCCAATCATTGCTTAGCAGGGAGGAGCGGGGTTGAGCTGAGCTGCTGAGTCACTGCTGGGAGGAGGAACTGAGTAGCCAAGTCACTGCTTGCAGAGCAGAGCTAAGCTTCTGATTCACTACTAAAAAGGGGGAAGGGGGCAGATGACATTGTTCTCATTTAAGTCTGTAAAAAACATATTGATGCCAGGGCTGGATTTCCCAATAGGCACTGTAGGTATGTGCCTACAGCAGTGGTGGCACGGCACAGAAGCCCCTCACCCCCCCCGGTCAGCCGGCCAGGCCGCATCCCCCCCCCGTCAGTCCCCACTTACCCAACCTCGTTCCGGGTTCCGGTGGCTGCTCCCGGCTGTCTCAGTTCCCCAAAGTCTCCTCCCTCCTCCTCCTGGTGGCCAATCTAATTGGATCTCCTTTCAGTCAATTCGAGTGAGGGGTCTTATGACCTAGTATATAAAAAAGCTCAAGCACTGACGTGGTTGCAATTTTACTACTATGAGAACCAAATGGTTAATATGAAATGACCAAATAATATAGCTGCAACTAAGTGAGTAATAAGATCAATAAATAGTAAAAATGGTCAGTTGCGCTCATATTATCCTCATAGTCCCATAAGAAATGAAGGGTAAAAATATGCTTCTAATAGTAACACTAAATTCCCATAAGAATGGTAATAAGAGGTAAAATTCCACTTCTAATGATAATGGTGAATATTCATTAATAAATAAAATTCAACTAAACTAATCCCACCATAATACATAAATGTGCTCATAAAAAAAACGCACAGTAATAAACCTTGCTGTGTATATGCTTTAAAACAGCTATAAGCTCCTTACAATAAATATGTTAAGTGAAATCTAATTAAATAAAACAAGTAAAATCTGATTATATATATCGTTCTTCCATGAGATTTCTCCAAAAATATAAATACAAATGTGCAAAAATGATATATACAAAAATCCTCCTTTTCCTACAAATCCTTCATGTGAAGTGTGGATAATTCATCAAGTGTTATATAATTAAACAAAACAGTGTCAATTAACTCGTGACAATGTTAAAACAAAAGTTGAAATGAAAATGAAAAAAGTGTCAAGAATAAAATGTTACTTTTTACTCCTTGCGCTTCTTCTTGTGTTAATCACTACTCCACTCAGATTCCGGACATATGGGGAGAGAAATTAACAATCCATTGCGCAGAGATTAAAAGATTCATTGGATACTATAATTAAGATAGGGTTGTTACACTCACAGACTCTTTCTGGATGGGATGGCTTTTTATATTGATCAGGCTGCAAACAAGAGCTCAGCGGCACAGCTCTACCTCCACCGCCGCCAACTCACACACTGCAGATGCTGGACGTCACAGGCTCCTCCTACACGTTACGTCACTGCTACGTGACTTTTTCAAGGAACGTGGCAGTGACGTAACATGTAGGAGGAGCCTGTGACGTCCAGCATCTGCAGTGTGTGAGTTGGCGGCGGTGGAGGTAGAGCTGTGCCGCTGAGCTCTTGTTTGCAGCCTGATCAATATAAAAAGCCATCCCATCCAGAAATAGTCTGTGAGTGTAACAACCCTATCTTAATTATAGTATCCAATGAATCTTAATCTCTGCGCAATGGATTGTTAATTTCTCTCCCCATATGTCCGGAATCTGAGTGGAGTAGTGATTAACACTGAAGAAGAAGCGCAAGGAGTAAAAAGTAACATTTTATTCTTGACACTTTTTTCACTTTCATTTCAACTTTTGTTTTAACATTGTCACGAGTTAATTGACACAGTTTTGTTTAATTATATAACACTTGATGAATTATCCACACTTCACATGAAGGATTTGTAGGAAAAGGAGGATTTTTGTATATATAATTTTTGCACATTTGTATTTATATTTTTGGAGAAATCTCATGGAAGCACGAGATATATATATATATATATATATATATATATATATATATATATATATATATATATATATATATATATATATATATATTCAGATTTTACTTGTTTTATTTAATTAGATTTCACTTAACATATTTATTGTAAGGAGCTTATAGCCGTTTTAAAGCATATACACAGCAAGGTTTATTACTGTGCTTTTTTATGAGCACATTTATGTATTATGGTGGGATTAGTTTAGTTGAATTTTATTTATTAATGAATATTCACTGTTATCATTAGAAGTGGAATTTTACCTCTTATTTTTACCATTCTTATTTTTACCATTCTTATGGGAATTTAGTGTTACTATTAGAAGCATATTTTTACCCTTAATTTCTTATGGGAATATGAGGATAATATGAGCGCAACTGACCATTTTTACTATTTATTGGTCTTATGACCTGCTTCCTGATTGGCTGGGAGAACAATCAGCATTACAATAGCGAATATTCGTTCGCTATTGTCACACAACGGTGGGCCCACCCTTTTTTTTGAAGCCTATTACATTATAATACTATACTATAATTATACGTGCTTCAAACCCCCCCCCCCATTGTAATCCATGCGCCTGGCATGTAGATCAGGGGCCGAACGCATGAATAGGGGGGGCCGTGCCCATGCACCCCTAATGGACGGGCCGCCACTGGTCTACAGGCACTCTTCCTAGAGGTTCACCTGTCTGTAGACGGCTGGATCCGGGGGGGGGGGGGGAGGGGGGTGCTGGGGTGGTCTGCACCCCCCAGATTTCAGTTGTGCCCCCCCCTGGCTGGCTCCTCCATGAGCATTGTACCCACTGCAAGTCCAGACAGGAGAAGTGTCAGCAAGAAGAGAGTTGGGTGGAGGTGTGGGCTTTCTGTGCTCCTGTCAGTGGATCGATCCTCCATACAGCGGATTACACAGGATCCTCTTAGATCGGACGGTACGAGGCTCCGCTTTACTCCACACCTCCTCTTTACTTCTGTATGATTGGAGGGGGGGGGGGGGATTTGTGCTAGAAGGTGCAATGGGAGGGGGGGGGCGTATCTGTTAGAGCGAGAATTAGGGGAAATTTGTGCTAGGTGGGGAGAATTGGGGGGCGGGGGCAGGATTTTGTGCTGGGAAGGGTGATTTGGAGGGGGTTGTGCTAAGAGGACAGACTTGAAGGGATTTGTGCTAGGGGGGGGGGGGGGGAATTCATACTAGGAGGGGGATTTGGGGGTTGAATGTGTGCTGGAAGGGTGGATCTGTAGGGAGAGGATTTGTACTACGAAGGGGGATCTGTAGGGAGAGGATTTGTACTACGAAGGGGGATCTGTAGGGAGAGGATTTGTACTACGAAGGGGGATCTGTAGGGAGAGGATTTGTACTACGAAGGGGGATCTGTAGGGAGAGGATTTGTACTACGAAGCGGGATCTGTAGGGAGAGGATTTGTACTACGAAGGGGGATCTGTAGGGAGAGGATTTGTACTATGAAGGGGGATCTGTAGGGAGAGGATTTGTACTATGAAGGGGGATCTGTAGGGAGAGGATTTGTACTACGAAGGGGGATCTGTAGGGAGAGGATTTGTACTACGAAGGGGGATCTGTAGGGAGAGGATTTGTACTACGAAGGGGGATCTGTAGGGAGAGGATTTGTACTACGAAGGGGGATCTGTAGGGAGAGGATTTGTACTACGAAGGGGGATCTGTAGGGAGAGGATTTGTACTACGAAGGGGGATCTGTAGGGAGAGGATTTGTACTACGAAGGGGGATCTGTAGGGAGAGGATTTGTACTACGAAGGGGGATCTGTAGGGAGAGGATTTGTACTACGAAGGGGGATCTGTAGGGAGAGGATTTGTACTACGAAGGGGGATCTGTAGGGAGAGGATTTGTACTACGAAGGGGGATCTGTAGGGAGAGGATTTGTACTACGAAGGGGGATCTGTAGGGAGAGGATTTGTACTACGAAGGGGGATCTGTAGGGAGAGGATTTGTACTATGAAGGGGGATCTGTAGGGAGAGGATTTGTACTACGAAGGGGGATCTGTAGGGAGAGGATTTGTACTATGAAGGGGGATCTGTAGGGAGAGGATTTGTACTGAGATGTAAATCCGGCCCTGATTGCTGATTGTTACACTTCAGTTTAAAGCAGTAAACCCGACACCAAAAATTTAATAAATTTCAGCTTAGGAATCATTAGATGTGGTGGCTGCATTCGTTTTCTTTCCCCCCTCCTCTGTTTTTACCTTGTGATCTGCCCAGTAACACACCTCCTGTGTCGGAGCGCCCCCACTCTGATTGAACGAGCAACAGAGGCACCTTTAAACAGCAGCATTGTCAGTCTTGGGGGGGGGGGGGGGAGTGTTAGATGTACTAGCAGATTTAGCTACACAAAAGAAACTGAAGCCAAATTCCAGCACACCCTTTCTAAGCAGTTGCAGTTTTTTGTTTTTTTCTTTTGGGATGAAGGTTTTACACAAATATAGAATAGCTGATCATTATAAGCACCCCTGCCAGTGTTAAATAGTTTCTCTCAAATCTGTAACTGTTACATCTGAAAGACAGCAGACTTGCTGGCTGAATCACCACATGAAATTAAAAAGGTTTAAAAGCCTAAAAACAAAACTAATGCAGCCATCACATCTAAGAATTAAACATTTTAGGTTTAATACTGCTTTAAACGCATGGCAGCTTTGCACCTGACTTTGCAAAAGGTTTTAAAATCCAGCACAAAAAGTTTCCTTGTATAGAAGTAGCAAAGCTGTAAGACGTTTTATTATAATGAGTATGTTGGTTCTCGGTGTACCCGCCCCTGGACTCACCGCAGGGTCTCTTTGATTACCGCCCTCAGCAGGGGCATGTGGGTGATATCGTCTGCGGTGGGTATCCGATCTAAAGGAACTGCCTTAGTGACCTCCTGGTGAAGGGCCTCCTGGAGCTGAGGGTCTTTTGCCAGATGATAGAGAGACCAGGTTAATGTGTTGGAGGTCTGCAAAAGGACAGGAAGCAAAAAAGTGTTATATGCCGTTTTCTATATAGAAAATTTACTGGTTTGTATCAACAAAACAGTCTACATTCTGATGCAATGCACAAGGGCATGACGCCCAAAAGGTTCCCATACCTGGGGGAAGTGACTGATAAAAGGGGAATTGCTCATCTTTTTAGGTTTGTCAGCTATACAGGCACTTCCTGATTTAAAAGTGATCTCCTGTGCTTCTTTGTTGCAGCCCTGCTTAGAAGCCAATCAGTTTCCAGGTTTTAATCGTCAAAGTTTAAAAAGGGTTTGCAAATACTCGTGTTTTTTCACCTTAATGCATCCTATGCATTAAGGTGAAAAAACGCCTGGCATAAAAATATGGCAGGGATGGTGGAAGCCCCTCATAATGGTCATGGAGACCTGATAAATCAGCACAGGGATAGTAAGAACTCCTTATAGTGGTCAGAGCAGGTATGGAGACCCGGGCACTCAGCACAGAGATGGTGGGAACCCCTCATAAAGTGGCACAGCAGGTATGGAGACCCGGGCACTCGGCACAGAGATGGTGGGAACCCCTCATAAAGTGGCACAGCAGGTATGGAGACCCGGGCACTCGGCACAGAGATGGTGGGAACCCCTCAAAGTGGCACAGCAGGTGCACAGAACCAGGGACTCATTACAGTGATCTCACTAATACAGTCCCCAAGAGATAGAAGAGACTGTCAGGTGGTTCTCCAACATCTGGAAGGTTTCCATGATATGATAGTGCCACATAAATAATGTATTGAATTTTATTACTAAGGGCATTTTCACAGCATACGAATCAGCACATAGGAGTTGACAGATGCCGACAATGCTTTTGTGTGCATTTTGTGCTTTTCATTTTTGTTTATATTTTTTAGGTGATCCCTAATTTGCAAATGCTAAAAAAAAAAAAAAAAAAAAAAAAAAAAAAGCAGCATAAAATAAATAATTGGTTACATACAGTGTCCACGCCGGCCAGCAGCAGCTCAGACACGCTGCCATACACCTCGGACATGGTGAGTTTTCCGCTGGACAGCAGGTAGGTCAGGTACTCCCCCTGCACCTCCTCCCCTCTCTCCAGCCTTTCCTGGATCTCATTCATCTTCTTATCTATCATCTTCTTCCCTGTAAACAACCACATAGTCATGATAGCACCGCCCTGCTGTCCAGATAGAAAACAGAAAGCTCGCTCTGACTGCATGGACAGTTCTTATATAGTTATCTCAGTAATTCTAACACGGATTGTCACAATAAATTACAGAAAGATTACATTCACTGCATTGATAGAACAACGGGCTCCGTATAGGGCAAGTTACAGAATGGCTGGATGTGGTTTCAGTGCTACTGTGCAGAGTCCATACATACAGAATAAGAACAGATACTGAGATTTACACTCAGCATACAGTAAAGTATAATAAAAGAAGAAGTACTGTGCAATGTAAATGGAATCCAGGGAGATTTGTAGACATGTGCAATTCGTTTAGTTCTGAATTCGTTTAAATTAGACAAAATTAGGAAATTCGAAATTACATCAATTTAAAAAAATTTGAAAATCCAAGAATAAGAATGAAAATCTGAAAACCCAAAAAACTAAAATAACTAATAATAAATGTTAAATTATAGGTATTGGAATTTCCTTTCAAATTTGGCCGTTAGTGAACGTAACGAGAACGAATTTATCCGAAGTCACAAATTATCTGAAATAATAAATGCCGCATCTAAACAAATGGAACGTAATGATCTAATAATAATAATAATAATAATAATAATAATAATAATAATAATAATAATAATACCTTTTTATTATTATTAATTAGTATTAATTTGCTCCGTTCCATTTGTTTAGATGCGGCATTCATTATTTCAAATAATTTGTGACTTCGGATAAATTCGTTCTCGTTACGTTCACTAACGGCCAAATTTGAAAGGAAAATTACAATACCTACTGTATATGTTAACAGTTAGTTATTATTTCGAATTTTACTGATTTTCTTTCTTTTCAGAATTTCTCATTTTTAATTCTTGAATTTCCGAATTCCGAAAATCCGAACATTCCCAAAATTTGCGAATTTTCGCAAAAAAACGAATGAAACTAACAAATTTTTTGTCAGTGCACATGTCTAGAGATTTGCACATGCGGGGTGTTGGGGTGAGAGGGGTCAGAGCAGGGCGACTCCCAGGATTGTAGGGCGAGTTGTCATGTCAACACTCACCAAAATCAAAGATTCTATCCCAGCCATCCAAGTAGTTTTTCCAGTAAGGTAGGATTCCTCTGGTCCATTCAGGGAGGTACGTGGAGTAGACAGAATTCCTGAACATCTCAGCGATTGAATTGATAAAGCTCTGCGTCTCTGGGGGGATTTGCTTATCCAGACAGCCAAGTCGAGTCTCAAACACGATATAGGAGACTCCTAAAAGAGATCATATAGTGTTAGGTCGCCATATGTGTAGATTTTACAAAGCTACAGTATGCAATATGAAGATTGATCTCAGCTATCCAATTAGGGAGGTCCTTGCACTACATACAGTTAATATTGGTAGATCACAAAGGAGAGATTGTATAATCAAATTGTAACATGCGAGGTGAGATTTAGTATCACAGTGATGCCAGATAACTTCCGCAAAAAAATGCTTAGCCCCGCATCCGTTAAATCTACTGGGATCCTGAGTGCAGTTCCCATAAGGGCTTTGTGATACATATTAAAGCTGAAGATGAATCTGCTTATATTTTGCATTCCTTGCTTCATTCCTCCCAGGGCCGGATTAACATAGGGGCTGATGGAGCTGCAGCTCCAGGCCCCTGCCTTAAAATCGGCCCTCACAGCCAGCAATATAAGCCTGGTTTCTCCTGTCCATAAACGTCTATGGGACAGGAGAAGCTGTGTGTAAATGTAGGGGTGTCTGGCTGCATCTGTGTTGGCTCACTGTGTTTATTACAATGTCACAGTGCACTGTTCCCCCCCTACACAAATGGCTCTGCCTTCCCCCTCCCCTCTCTCCTCTCTCTGTGTGCAGTGAAGGAGCCGTGTGGGCTGGGAAATTATGAACAGACAGAGCAGCCAGCAGATAGAAGGTGAACTGAACAGATATCTGAGTGATGAGCTTCCAACCATCCAAGTGTGAGCTCAGTGACTGGACTCTTATCTCCCTTCTCTCCACCTGTGTTACCTTTATCTTCAGCAATGGCTCTTATAACTGCAGTCAATATGTAGACTCGGCTCCTTGTGCTTTTAGGTGGGTTCACACTCATTTGCTGTGTTTTGGCCATTGCTGGTGTATCCGCAGTTTTCCTGCGTTTTACCCACAGTCCTATTGATTTCTATTAGGTTGCATGTTTGTTCTGAAAGCGCACCAAAATCAATAGGACTGCAAGCTAAAACTGCAGATACACAAGCAGTGCGCCCAAACTGCAGCAAACCAGTGTGAGCCCAAAGGCTTGTACACACCCCCCTCTGTAGAACTTGGTCTGATCAATACTGCTGGCATTCAATTTACACACAACCATACCATCCCAGATCAGGAGGGGTGGGGGCTCCAGGGATTTGTTTGACTATGCTGGCCCTGTCCCTTCTACCCATCCTGGAAGAGTCCTGGAGGGAGTGGCAGGCTGCTGGTGGCAGTTGGCACACTGTATCTGGTGGCAGGCTGCTAGTGGCAAGTGGCACACTGTATCTGGTGACAGGCTGCTAGTGGCAAGTGGCACACTGTATCTGGTGGCAGGCTGCTAGTGGCAAGTGGCACACTGTATCTGGTGGCAGGCTGCTGGTGGCAAGTGGCACACTGTATCTGGTGGCAGGCTGCTGGTGGCAAGTGACACGCTGTATCTGGCGACAGGCTGTCAGTGGCAAGTGGCACACTGTATCTGGTGACAGGCTGCAGCTGACAAGTGGCACACTGTATCTGGTGGTAGGCTGCTGGTGGCAAGTGGCACACTGTATCTGGTGGCCGGCTGCTGGTTGGCAAGTGGCACACTGTATCTGGTGGCAGGCTGCTAGTGGCAAGTGGCACACTGTATCTGGTGGCAGGCTGCTGGTGGCAAGTGGCACACTGTTTCTGGTGGTAGGCTGTGGTTGGCAAGTAGCACACTGTATCTGGTGGCAAGTGGCACACTGTATCTGGTGGCAGGCTGCTAGTGGCAAGTGGCACACTGTATCTGGTGACAGGCTGCAGGTGACAAGTGGCACACTGTATCTGGTGGCAGGCTGCTAGTGGCAAGTGGCACACTGTATCTGGTGGTAGGCTGCTGGTGGCAAGTGGCACACTGTATCTGGTGGCCGGCTGCTGGTTGGCAAGTGGCACACTGTATCTGGTGGCAGGCTGCTAGTGGCAAGTGGCACACTGTATCTGGTGGCAGGCTGCTGGTGGCAAGTGGCACACTGTAACTGGTGGCCGGCTGCTGGTTGGCAAGTGGCACACTGTATCTGGTGACAGGCTGCAGGTGACAAGTGGCACACTGTATCTGGTGGCAGGCTTCTAGTGGCAAGTGGCACACTGTATCTGGTGGCAGGCTGCTGGTGGCAAGTGGCACACTGTTTCTGGTGGTAGGCTGTGGTTGGCAAGTAGCACACTGTATCTGGTGGCAAGTGGCACACTGTATCTGGTGGCAGGCTGCTGGTGGCAAGTGGCACACTATCTGGTGGAAGGCTGCTGGTGGTAATTGACACACTGTATCTGGTAGTAGGCTGTGGTTGGCAAGTGGCACACTGTATCTGGTGGCAGGCTGCTGGTGGCAAGTGGCACACTGTATCTGGTGGCAGGCTGCTGGTGGCAAGTGGCACGCTATCTGGTGAAAGGCTGCTGGTGGTAAGTGACACACTGTATCTGGTGGTAGGCTGTGGTTAGCAAGTGGCACACTGTATCTGATGGAAGGCTGCTGGTGGCAAGTGGCACACTGTATCTGGTGGCAGGGAGCTGGTGGCAAGTGGCTCAATGTATCTGGTGGCAGGCTGCTGGTGGCAAGTGGTACACTGTATCTGGTGGCAAGTGGCACAATGTATCTGGTGACAGGCTGCTGGTGGCAAGTGACACACTGTATCTGGTGGCAGGCTGCTGGTGGCAAGTGGCACACTGTATCTGGTGGCAAGTGGCACACTGTATCTGGTGGCAAGTGGCACAATGTATCTGGTGGCAAGTGGCACAATGTATCTGGTGGCAAGTGGCACACTGTATCTAGTGGCAGGCTGCTGGTGGCAAGTGGCACACTGTATCTGGTGACAGGCTGTCGGTAGCAAGTGGCACACTGTATCTGGTGGTAGGCTGTGGTTGGCAAGTGGCACACTGTATCTGATGGAAGGCTGCTGGTGGCAAGTGGCACACTGTATCTGGTGGCAGGGAGCTGGTGGCAAGTGGCTCAATGTATCTGGTGGCAGGCTGCTGGTGGCAAGTGGCACACTGTATCTGGTGGCAAGTGGCACAATGTATCTGGTGACAGGCTGCTGGTGGCAAGTGACACACTGTATCTGGTGGCAGGCTGCTGGTGGCAAGTGGCACACTGTATCTGGTGGCAAGTGGCACACTGTATCTGGTGGCAAGTGGCACAATGTATCTGGTGGCAAGTGGCACAATGTATCTGGTGGCAGGCTGCTGGTGGCAAGTGGCACACTGTATCTGGTGACAGGCTGTCGGTAGCAAGTGGCACACTGTATCTGGTGACAGGCTGTGGTTGGCAAGTGGCGCACTGTATCTGGTGAAAGGCTGCTGTTGGCAAGTGGCACACTGTATCTGGTGGCAGGCTGCTGGTGGCAATTGGCACATTGTATCTGGTGGCAGGCTGTGGGTAGCAAGTGGTACACTGTATCTGGTGACAAGTGGCACACTGTATCTGGTGGCAGGCTGCTGGTGGCAAGTGACATGCTGCATCTAGCGGCAGGCAACTGTGGAAAGTGATACGCTACATCTGGTGGCAGGCTATGGGTGGCAAGTGACAAGCTGCATCTCATGGCAAGTGACAAGTTCAGGTCCCACTGATTCTGCACGATGGTGAGTTGAACTATTTCACTATATATTACAATGTAATAACTGAAATAATGGAATTTGATCATCCTGACACCATATCAAGCATGGTGTCAGGATGATTGATTTTAAGTACTAACACCAGCCATTTGCCTGACAAATCACCTCCACCACCGATTTCCCTGCCAACCCCGAGACTACACCCCCCACCCTCATCTTATTTTGGGAAGAGGGGGTTGTCTCTGAATGACAGTTTGGAAATGTGGTCTCCCTATGTTGCTGCTGGTGAGAGACCGCATAGCAGGTGGTATTGGTGGTGTTGCTGCTGTTCAGAGGCTGCACGGCTGGTATTACTGGTGAGAGTATATTTATTTCGTTTTAGCGAAAAATTGTTTGCATTTTCATTTTGTTTCCATAAAAAGGCCCACCGAAATTCTCAGCACCAGGCCCATGATGCTCTTAATCTGGCCCCGATTCCTCCCCTTAAATCACTTGCCGGCTGCACGCCAATATACGTCGACACAGTGGCAGCGGTGGGCTAATGGGCGTACCTGTACGTCCCCGTTAATTGGCGGGGCTAGCGGGCGCACGCCTGCCGCGTACGGTGTGACCATGCCCGCGGGACCCGCAGACTTGTGATCATGCAATTGAGCCACAGAACGGGGAAGTGCCTATGTAAACAAGGCATTTCCCCACACAGTTAACCCCTTGATCACCCCCTAGTGTTTAACCCCTTCCCTGCCAATGTCCTTTACACAGAAATCAGTGCATTTTTATAGCACTGATCGCTGTCTAAATGACAATGGTCCAAAAATAGTGTCCAAAATTTCTGATGTATCTGCCATAATGTCACAGTCACAATAAAAAAATTGCAGCCGTTACTAGTAAAAAAAAAAAAAAAAAAAAAAAATAAATATATTTATATATATATATATATATATATATATATATATATATATATATATATATATATATATATATATATATATATATATATATATATATATATATATATATATATATATATATATATATATATATATATATATATATATATATATATATAATAATAAAAAATGCCATAAAAAAAAACTATCCCCTATTTTGTAGATGCTACAACTTTTGCGCAAACCAATATATGCTTATTGCGATTTTTTTTACCAAAAATATGTAGAATACATGTCGGCCTAAACTGAGGAAAAAAAAAAAAAAATTTTTTTATATATTTTTGGGGATATTTATTATAGGAAAAAGTAAAAAATATTGCTATTTTTTAAAAATTGTCGCTTTTTTTTGTTTATAGCGCAAAAACTAAAAACCGCAGAGGTGATCAAATACCACCAAAAGAAAGCTCTATTTGTGGGAAAAAAGGGTGTCAATGTTGTTTGGGTGCAACGCCGCACGACCGCGCTATTGTCAGTTAAATCGACGCAGTGCCGTATCGCAAAAAGTGCTCTGGTCAGGAAGGGGGTAAAATCTTCCGGCGCTGAAGCGGTTAAACAAGCTAATAAATAAAAAAATAAAAAAACTGTTTTGTTACATTCATTATTTTAGAGTGATGAAATTACTTGATCTCTGTGCTTCTATAGAAAAACAGCAGACACCCCCAGATAATGTCCACAAATGACGCTGAGCCTCCACAATTGAAACAAATCCAACTAAATGCACAGGGCAGGGACAGTTGGTCTGGGGAGAGAGGAGCTCGATGATACTGGACGTCCTCTAGCCTCATTTGAACAAAATCAATACCTTCCAAAGCAAATCGATAGAACTCATTCGCCACGTCATTGACCATCTCGCCGGAGGGACTCTCTTTCCGCGAATCCTGCAGCCTGACCATGAAATCTGAAACAATGTTGTTGATGCTCCTGGCGTAGCTCTTGGCTTCGGCTGGTTTCAGCATCTTCTTGTTCAGGACGGTGCGCAGGGCGTGCCATTTGTTTCCTTGCCTTGATACGATGAGACTAGTGTTAGTGGATACTTTTATATTTTAAGATTCAACGCTCCCATCCCAAATCTAACTCTTCCCTGTAAAGCCGGCTGTGAATGTAACTTTTTTTTTTTTTTTCGATCAATCCATTTGATTTAAGTTCAATTATGGGGGCCGTGTACAATCCGCCATGTTTGGCCAGGTCAATAATGGCTAGACACCTAAACCCATCATGACATTTCTTGACTTGAGTAACATTGCTATTAAAACAATGATGTAGTGTATATTCATAGTTGTGTGCACAGAGTGCGCCGGGGATATGCCTGGGCACACCCTAATCACCTAGTGCGCATTAGCATTATCGCTCTGTGTAGCAGCGGGGAGATGGGAAAGATCTCCCTCTTATCGGCTCTGCCCCTTTACTGTGCTGGCCGGGAGATCAATGTGTCCGGGTCATATATGTAGACACACAGGCATGTGTGTTTGGGCTTTGGGGTGCGCACCCTAATGCAATAGGCTGCACACACCTATGTATATATTGTAATACTTTGTTACTTTTTTAACCCCACATGCCTGAGATTCTATAGGGAAGATAGTGCTACTGCAACGTGCATAGCAGCAAACTGGGGAGCGTGGCCAAACTATACGTTTTTTTCAGTGGCGTGGTTTGATAGTGAAAGGCCTAGTGGGGATTAAATTATTGTAATATGGCCCCAAAATATACAACATGGATTTGGAAACAAAGACGTACCATAGCCCTTAAAGTGACTGTAAAGCTTTGATTATTAAAAAAAACCTAAAAAAAAAAAACATAACAAACCTATCATACTTGCCTTCACTGTGCAGTTCGTTTTGCACAGAGTGGCCCTGAACACAGTCTTCTGGGGTCCCTCGGTGGCTCTCACGGCTCCTCCCTGCATCAGATAACCCCCTAGGTGAAGCGCCCTCCCGGGGGGTTACCTTGCGGGCGCGCTCCTGAGTCCATCATTCGGCGTCCATAGCCAACGAATGTAGGACTCGTCCCGGCCCCCCCGAGGCCCGCGTCATTGGATTCGATTGACAGCAGCAGGAGCCAATGGCTGCAAGAGCCGAGAACCCCAGGCAGAGGGGCAATGCTTCCCCACCATGGGAAATTCCAGGGCTCAGGCAAGTAAAACGGGGGGGGGGGGGGGGCTAAAAAAAAAAATGTGTTATTTTTTTTCACCTTAATGCATAGGATGTGAAAAAACACGAGGGTTTACAACCCCTTTTATTATGGTGTAGAATAAGTAATTGCGGCAACACACTGGCAATCATGGTAATACAGTGTGGAAAATTATTAATTATTTAATCCCCTGTAAATTTTGTAAGTTTGCCCACTTACAAAAAAATGAAAAGGTCTATAAAAAAATAAGTTGCAGTTCAGTGAGTAAACAAAGTATTTGATCCCCAAGCAAAACATGACTTAGTACTTGGTGGAGAAACCCTTGTTGGCAAGCACAGAGGTAAGACGTTTCTTGTAGTCGGTGACCAGGTTTGCACACATCTCAGGAGGGATTTTGGTCCACCCTTCTTTACAGATCTCCTCTAAATCCTTAAAGTTTCTTGGCTGTCACTTGGCAACTTGAAGTTTCAGCTCCCTCCATACATTTTCTATAGGATTAAGGTCTGGAGACTGGCTAGGCCACACCACCAGCTTAATGTGCTTCTTCTTGAGCAACTCCTTTGTTGCTTTGGTGGTATGTTTTGGGTCATTGTCATGATGGAAGACCCATCCACGACCCATCTTCAGTGTTCTGGGTGAGGAAAGAAGGTTCTCATCCAAGATTTTACAATACATGGCCCCATCCATAGGTTCTCAATGCGGCAAAGTCAGCCTGTACCTTTAGCAGAAAAACAGCCCTAAAGCACAATGTTTCCACCTCCGTGCTTGACTGTAGGGATGGTGTTCTTAGGGTCATAGTCAGCATTTTTCTTCCTCCAAACACGACAAGTTAATGCCAAGGAGCTCAATTGTGGTCTCATCTGACCACAGCACTTTTAGATATTCATTGGGAAACTTCAGATGGGCCTGTACATGTGCCTTCTTGAGGAGGGGGACCTTGCGGGCGCTGCAGGATATCAAATTCATGGCGGTGTATTGTGTTACCAATGGTTTGTTTGGTGACTGTGGTCCCAACTGCCTTGAGATCATTCACAAGCTCCTCCCGTGTAGTTCTGGGCTGATCCCTCACTTTTCTCATGATCATCCTCACCCCATGAGGCAAAATCTTGCATGGAGCTCCAGACTGAGGGCGATGGATGATTATTTTGTATTTTTTCCATTTGTGAATGATTGCTCCAACAGTTGTCTCCTTCTCACTGAGCTTCTTGCTGATGGTCTTGTAGTCCATTCCAGCCTTGTGCAGGTCTACAATCTTGTCCCCGACGTCCTTTGACAGCTCTTTGGTCTTGCCCATGATGGAGAGGTTTGAATGGAAGAAAGAGATTCTGTGGACAGGTGTCTTTTATACAAATAATGAGTTATCGTTAGGAGCACCTTCTTAAATTGACCGGACTAATCTGAGTACCACATGAGCACCTACTGTAGCCAGTCTGTGGGAGCCAGAATTATAGTTGGTTGGTAGGGGATCAAATACTTATTTTACTCACTGAACTGCAACTCCATTTATAATATTTGTATCATGGGGTTTTTTTTCTGGATTTTTGGTTGATATTTTGTCTCTATTATTTAAAATACACCTATGATAAAAATTATAGACCCTTCATTTCTTTGTAAGTCGGCAAACTTACAAAATCTGCAGGGGATCAAATAATTATTTTCCCCACTGTATATGGGCAAAAAATGGGTAACGGTTATGATCTATGGGCAATGAACTGACAAATGTGTCAATACATGGGAAATAAACTGACAAAGCCACAATCTACAGTGAATCTGACTCTGTGATACATTACACTAGTATGTTCCCATATAGTGAATCTGACCCCATGGTACCTGATCCTCTATGAACTTACTCAGTGAACGGCCCGTAGGCCAGTTTGCGCAAATCTCGGTGGACCTGCCACAGGTCATACTCATTCCGCAGCGGATATTTGCCCTCCTGTCGCACCACCTTTTCCAAGATGGTCGGGTCAGCTATGCACACCATTTTGTAGTTACCGATTGTCGCCTTCCACCATGGGCCATAGCGCTTTACGTAAATCAGCTTTAAAAAAAAAAAAAAAAAAAAAACACACCACAAATCATGACTCATAATCTGTACCGAATTGTTAGAATTATGACATTTATTCAATGACAGTGAGAAACAAATAAAACTACCACATTATAGTCCAGTAATACTTTCTCCAATCCTGTAACTGAAGGTCTGTAAATTTGTGTGGACCTGGGTCTGGAGGACATCTGCAGGATCTGGAGCTGGTATGGATATTTGGTTGGAGGATGTCTCTAGGACCTGGGACTGGTATGGATATGCGGCTGGAGGAATAATCTGCAGAAACTGGGACTGGTATGAATATGGGGGTGGAGGAATAGTCTGCTTTACCTGGGCATGAACCTGGAGCTGGAGGATGCCTGCAGGCCCTGGAGCTGGTATAGATATGGGGGTTGGAGGAGGTCTCTAGGACCGGGTACTGGTATGGATAGGTGGCTGAAGGAATGTTCTGCAGGCCCTGGGGCTGAAAGAATAGTCTGCAGACCCTGGGGCTGAAAGAATAGTGTGACAGTCCTAGCCGGGACAGAGGCTTTTGGAGGGGACTGAATGCAAGCCTCTTGCCAACCGATTATGGGCCCTGGCATTTGGGGGGAACGGTGCTCTTTGTGAGCAGTATGCTTAGGGACCCTTGAGGTGGCATTACTTTAGATTCAGGTCCATGTCCCCCAGGACACACAGAATCTGGGGACCCTGGATATGCCATTGTGATGGGAGTCACTAATAGGGGCACAAGATGAATGGGAACCCCACTATGATCTGTGCTAGTCAGACTCAATGCTGTATATATGTATATATAATGTGTGCTGCCTCATTGTGTTGTGTACTGTTTGCTGTGCTAGTTTGGGGTGGGGCTGTATTCCAATGTTCTATTGTGTCTGTCTGCCTTGGATCACAGGATGTGCATTTCTATGGAGGGAGAGGGGATTCCTCCAGCAGTTCTCCTTGCCAAGACTGTGTGCTGATGAGACGTTGGACACACCTGACCTGTGTGTCCATTGTCATTGGACAGTTTGGCCCGCCCGGTTTTCCAAGGGTGGGGAGAAAGTCTCCAAGTTATTTTATCTGTTGTGTCCATGTGTGAAAATAAATGAGTTGATCCCTGGTTGACCCTCAATACAGAGCTTTTTCTTGTATTTGGGGGGAAGAGTTATTCCTATGGGGTTCTTGTTCGGCTGATCGGAGTGTTCGGTAGCTGCCTTGGTGTTCGGGAAGGGAATGTCCTAAACAACTTTAACCCCTTTCATACTCGGGGTGTCGTTACAAATAGCCTGCGGGACCTGGGGCTGAAACAATAGCCTGCGGGACCTGGGGCTGAAACAATAGCCTGCGGGACCTGGGGCTGAAACAATAGCCTGCGGGACCTGGGGCTGAAACAATAGCCTGCGGGACCTGGGGCTGAAACAATAGCCTGCGGGACCTGGGGCTGAAACAATAGCCTGCGGGACCTGGGGCTGAAACAATAGCCTGCGGGACCTGGGGCTGAAACAATAGCCTGCGGGACCTGGGGCTGAAACAATAGCCTGCGGGACCTGGGGCTGAAACAATAGCCTGCGGGACCTGGGGCTGAAACAATAGCCTGCGGGACCTGGGGCTGAAACAATAGCCTGCGGGACCTGGGGCTGAAACAATAGCCTGCGGGACCTGGGGCTGGAAGAATATGGGACTGGCCTGGAGAAGATCTGCAGGATTTGGGGCTGGTGCGGACCTGGGACTATAGATGTGGGGCTGGAGGAATAGTCTGTGGGAGGCTGACCATTGCACCCATCATCTACTAATTGTAGTTGCAATGCTTTCCAAGCTCAATAGCAAAATAAATAATAATTGCACATTTAAATTTGTCAATATGGGTGCATTTTTTATTAATATTTTTTTAAAGCTGGGTTCACACTGGTGCGATCACAGACATTGCATGTGATTCGCACCGCATTGCTGTGCAGATCATATGCGATGTCTGTGCGATGCAAATTCAGCCAAACATACTGTATGGCTGAAACCGCATTGCACTCGCACCAAAATGGTACAGGACCCTTTTTTTGGTCCGCACTGGAATCGGATCACATGGGTGATCACACCTATGCTATCCGATTTCTGCACCATTTGACAGTTCGCACTGCGATCCGATCTGGGGGTGTCCTTAACTTTGCATTGACACTCGCAACGGTTCGCAGCTGTCAGTGTGAACTGTCGGCAGGTGACATGCGATGCGATTCTCGCCGATTCCTGCATCGCATATATGTGAACCGCGATTAAAATGGGTTTTCAAATTCGTCAAAAAAAAGGTCATCACCTAAACTGCGTCTTTATGGATATCTTTAGAAACCTTACGTTCATAAACAGGGGAAGGTTTACTAAAACTGGAGCACTCAGAATCTGGTGCAGCCGTGGATGGCAGCCAATCAACTTCTAACTTCAGCTTGCTCAATTAAAAGGGGTTCTAAACTTTGTGTTTTTTCACCTTAATGCATTAAGGTGAAAAAACACTTGGCAGTGACCGGCCCCCCAGCACCCCCGTTTTACTTAACTTAGCCCTGGAACTTGACCCGGCAGGGACGTGCTGTCTCTCTGCCCGTAGTTCTCGGCTCTTGATTGTATACATTGATAGCAGCGCAGCCATTGGCTCCGGCTGCTGTCAATAAAATCCAATGACATGGGCGCCGGGGGGCGGGGTCGAGTCATACATTCGGCGACTATGGACGCCGAATGCTGGACTCGGGAGCGCGCCCGTAAGGTAACCCCCTCGGGAGAGCGCTTCTCCTAGGGGGTTATCTGATGTGGGGAGGAGCCGCGAGAGCTGCCGGGGGACCCCAGAAAAGCAGGTTCGGGGCCACTCAGTGCAAAACGAACTGCACAGTGGAGGGAAGTATATTTGTTATTTAAAAATACATAAATAAAAATAAACCCTTACAATCACTTTGGAAATAAAACCTGGAAGCTTATTGGTTTATATGCAGAAGTGAGCCTGATTGTGCACTCTCCAGCTTTGGTAGATAAACCCCACAGACTCATAGGGGTTGATTTACTTAAAGCGGGGTTCCACTCAAATTTTTAACTTAATCTTACCCCCTTCAGTTAACTGATGATATGTTCAAATGCCACACGAAATGTTTTTTTATCGCTGTAATTATTTTTATATTGTACTTTATTGTGACACTTCCTGTCTCTCCTCCCATGGGAGCAGGCTTCCACAAGCTGTGAATGAACAGCATTCACCGCATCCAGAAAATCAATGCTTGTGGGCTTCACATGCCCACAAGCAAGATGGAAACAGCCAGCATCACATTTTTTAAGTTATTCTTCAGTACAAAAACAGACAGAGGCGGAAATATTACACCCAAACTGTGAGTATTAATTTGGGATTAGCAAAGTGTCTCAATGACCTAAAAAAAAAAAAAAAAAAAAAAAAAGCATTTTTGCTTGCACACGACTAGATGAAAGTCAGCAGAGTCTCTGCTCATTTACTAAGCTCTGGAGCAACTGCAATTTGCAAAGTGCACAGTCTATTTGCCTTATATCCAGTATAAAAAAAAAATTGGACTCCATGTGCCATGGTTTTCCTTTATCCTTAACCACCGAACCATTTGGCTGGCCGAAGCACTTTTTGCGATTCGGCACTGCGTTGCTTTAACTGACAATTGCGCAGTCGTGCGGCGTCCTTTTTCCCCCACAAATAGAGCTTTCTTTTGGTGGTATTTGACCACCTCTGCGCTTTTTATTTTTTGCGCTATAAAAAAAAAAAAAGCGACAATTTTGAAAAAAAAAAAAAAAAAAAAGCATTATTTTTTACTATAATAAATATCCCCAAAAATATATTTAAAAAAAACATTTTTTCCCCCCTCAGTTTAGGCTGGATACGTATTCTTCTACATATTTTATTTTTTTACCAAAAATATCGCAATAAGCATTTATTGATTGGTTTGTGCAAAAGTTATAGCGTCTACAAAATAGGGGATAGTTTTATGGCATTTTAATTTTTTTTTTTTTACTAGTAATAGCGGCGATCTACGATTTTTATTGGGACTGTGACATTATGGTGGACACATCGGACATTTTTGGGACCATTGTCATTTATACAGCAATCAGTGCTATACAGATGCATTGATTCCTGTGTAAATGACACTGGCGGTGAAGGGGTTAACCACTATGGGGCAGTGTAGGGGTTAAGTGTGTCCTAGGGAGTGATTCTAACTGTGGGGGGGGGGGGGGGGCGTGGCTATGTGTGACATGACACTGATCACCGCTCCCGATTACAGGGAGCGGTGATCAGTGTCCTGTCACTAGGCAGAACGGGGAAATGCTTGTTTGTTTACATTAGCATTTCCCCGTTCTTCTCCGTGAGACGACCGCGGGACCCGCGATCACACCCACGGAGGTTGCGGCACACGCGCGCAAACGGCAACGTACAGGGACGTTAATCTGCCTGTATGTGCCTTTCTGCCGACATATATCGGCGAGCAGTTAAAGCGGAGTTCCGTTTTTTAGTTTATTAAAAGTCAGCAGCTACAAAAAGCATAGCTGCTGACTTTGAATAAACAGACACTCACCTGTCCCACGGTCCAGCGATGCGGCCGCCCGGAGCCCCGCTCCTCTCCCCCTCCTCTGCGCTGTCATAGCAACTGTGGGCACCCGGCCGTGACAGCTTACGGCTTCACGACCGGGCGCGCACCGCTCATGCGCGAGTCACGCTGCGCTCTGCTATTGGCCAGCCAATCTTCTGGGACCTGTCCCAGAAGATCGCTGGCAGGGAGTTGCCGCCTAGGAGGCCAAAAAGAGGAAGTGGGACGGAAAGTCCCACTAAAAAGAAGATGCACACTCTCCGCCCCCCCCCCCCCCCCCCCCAAAAAAAAACCCAAAAAACGACTTGCCAAATGTGGCATATCAGGGGGTGAGGAGTGCTTAAAATGAAAGTTCCACTTTTGGGCGGAACTCCGCTTTAATAATAAAGATTGAACTTGACTTTACTTGATGCCTTCTTGTTCCCAGTCAGTAGAGGTTTGCTTTTACAGAAGAAATGCGCCATCTAGTGGGCATATACTAACCTAACACGTTCTATTCACTGAAAACTAGGGGAAAAAAAAAAAAAAAGAGGAGGAGGCACTTACAGTAAGTCGTCATTTTAGTCTTCTTCCATGAATGAGCCATTTTAACCTTTTTTAAGTTCATTCGTTTATAAATAATAATATAACTAATAATAATAATAATAATAATAATAATAATAATTTGCTCCTAAAAAATGTCCCAATTGAACAAGAATTGCATTTCCAGGACAGGAGGTGAAAAAATACAAAGAAGATATAATCCAAAAAAATGTAGCCAATGCACCCACCTAATTTTCTGTCTGGAGGGCATCCAGCATCATCTAGCCTATTCCTCTCCAGCCTAACTGTCCCTGACCTACCCCTTTTTATTTCTTGGATTTCATGTGGGCGTAACCACAGCTTCCCGTTTTTAGGAAGCCAAGTACAGCACCCCTTCTGGCTCCTCCCACCAATCATGATCTGCCTCCCACGATTGCATAGAGAAGCACAGAGACGTAGGTGTCCGTTTATGAAACTGAACAGTGGTAATCCCGAGGATCGCAGCTGATCTCAGTCCATTAACCGTTTATGAAACAGATGATCTGCCGATGATCTCCGCACATAGAGAAGCGCCGAATTACTGACACAGAAACGGACAGTTTTTGAAGCTGCAATCTCTTTTGACTTCCTCCATCAGACCCCCCAAGACAGTAACCATGTCCCCCTGCCATGTATGTAAAAGAAAAAAAAAAATGGTGCATGGATGGTCCATGCACCATCCAGCCGCAGCAGCTTACAATCTCTAGTAGAGTTTTACAAGCTGCCGGCGGTTCCCCCTGTGCTGTCCTCCCGCACAAAAACACCAGAATTTCATGCATGCCGGATAAACGCCCAGTGTGCATGAGGCCTGATAGAGGACAACAGTCAGAGATTGTCACTGTTGAAGAAGGACCATAAAAAGGGAAAATGGGTTAAGTGCACTGTCACCAACACTGATAAGGGAAACACTGACCCTCCACTGATAACACTCTGCAGACTTCTAGAAAAACAAACACTGAAGATCATATAGACACAGATATCTCTAACTGCTACCACTCTCTCTTTCTATATACATACATAATAATAATAATAATAATAAATCAATATATCACACCCACAGTATCTCATAAAAGTGAGTACACCCCTCACATTTTTGTAAATATTTTCTTCTATCTTTTCATGTGACAACACTGAAGAAATGACACTTTGCTCCAATGTAAAGTAGTGAGTGTACAGCTTGTATAATGGTGTAAATTTGCTGTCCCCTCAAAATAACTCAACACACAGCCATTAAAGCGGAGTTCCACCCATAAAATCAACTTTAGATTATTGTGCAGCAATTAACATAACCAACGACATTTGGAAAAAAACATTTTTTTTTTTACTTACCATTTCATGCCTGTTGCCATGTGGTCCCCTGTAATCTGCCCCCTTCCTCTCTGCTGCGCCTGACGTCATTTCCCTCGGCGCTTGTGCTCACTAGTGCTCCTCGGAAATGCGTGTTATTTCCCAGGAGTCAGTGGGCAGCACCAAGGGCTAGAATCGCGGTATTTGGCAACCTGTTAAGTTTCCTGCGCCGCTACGTGCTTTTACTGCGCATGCGCGAGAACGGGCGGTGCATGCTGGGAATACAGCAGTGCCGTCTCCCGGAAGATTTTGCTTGTGTGCTTCGCCTGCCCACAAGTAAAAAGGGAATGCCCAAGAAGCCTGAATCAAAAGATAATTTTTTAAAACAAAAATAATAATAATAATAATAATAATAATAATAATAATACATTCAGCGCTAATAACAAGAATAACCAATGTTTAATATACTTTCTGCAATAGTAAGATATCGTTAAAAAAAAAAAAAAAAAAAATCATGTGTGGGTGGAACTCCACTTTAATGTCTAAACCCCCAAGTGAAAATATCCAAATTGGGCCCAAAGTCTCAATATTTTGTGCGGCCACCATTATTTTCCAGCACTGCTTTAACCCTCTTGGGCATGGAGTTCACCAGAGCTTCACAGGTTACCACTGGAGTCCTCTTCCCCTCCTCCATGATGACATCACAGAGCTGGTGGATGTTAGAGACCTTGCGCTCCTCCACCTTCCGTTTGAGGATGTCCCACAGATGCTCTTATAGCACTTTTATCCTCAGCTTCTTTAGCAAGGCAGTGATCATCTTGGAGGTGTGTTTGGAGTCGTTATGTTGGAATACTGCCCTGTGGCCCAGTCTCTGAAGGGAGGGGATCATGCTCTACTTCAGTATATCACAGTACATGTTGGCATTCATGGTTCCCTCAATGATCTGTAGCTCCCCAGTGCCGGCAGCACTCATGCAGCCCCAGACCATGACACTCCCACCACCATGCTTGACTGTAGGAAAGACACACTTATCTTTGTACTCCTCACCTGGTTGCCCCCACACACGCTTGACACCATCTGAACCAAATAAGTTTATCTTGGTCTCATCAGACCACAGGACATGGTTCCAGTAATCCACGTCCTTAGTCTGCTTGTTTTTAGCAAACTGTGGGCTTTCTTGTGCATCATCTTTAGAAGAGGCTTCCTTCTGGGACAACAGCCACGCAGATCAATTTGATGCAGTGTGCGGCGTATGGTTTGAGCACTGACAGGCTGACCCCCCACCCCTTCAACCTCTGCAGCAATACTGGCAGCACTCATATGTCTATTTCCCAAAGACCTCCTCTGGATATGATGCTGAGCACGTGCACTCAACTTCTTTGGTCAACCATGGCGAGGCCTGTTCTGAGTGGAAACTGTCCTGTTAAACCGCTGATTGGTCTTGTCCACCATGCTGCAGCTCAGTTTCAGTGTCTTGACAATCTTCTTATAGCCTAGGCCATCTTCATGTAGAGCAACAATTCATTTTTTTTTCAGATCCTCAGAGAGTTCTTTGCCATGAGGTGCCATGTTGAACTTTCAGTGACCAATATAAGATAGTGAGAGCGATAACACCAAATTGAACACACCTGCTCCCCATTCACACCTGAGAACTTGTAACACCAATGAGTCACATGACACTGGGGAGGGAAAATGGCTGGCTAGGCCCAATTTGGACATTTTCACTTAGGGGTGTACTCACTTTTGTTGTCAGCAGTTTCAGACATTAATGGCTGTGTGTTGAGTTATTTTGAGGGGACAGCAAATTTACACTGTTATACAAGCTGTACACTCACTACTTTACATTGTAGCAAAGTGAGAGAAAGAAATATATTCCAATCTGCAGCACCTCAATTGGTTCTACAATATCCATATGTGCAACAGTTTCAGATCTCGGCGGCCCCCTCTGCAATTATCTGTATTAGATAATTGACTGTTCCTTGAGGAAGGTCAAAAGGCACATCACAAGTAAAAACAAAACAAAAACAAACAAAAAAAAAAAAAGGAAAAAACACGCAAGCATGCAAATTAAAAAATATTCGATTTTTCTGTTGCTTTACCTGTGTAGCCAGGTGCTACAATATGGAAAAGGAGACACATTGCCTTTTATTCTTCTCTCCCTCTACTGAGATACTGATGTTATGCTGCACCATTTTCCTGCAGCCAGCAGGGGGAGAGCTAAGGCCAAACAAACCCACAGACTTCTATGCAGAGCGCCAAGAATCCTGGGAGTTGTAGTTTAGGATGGAAGCCATATAATGGCTATAATATAAATGGTTACACTACAAATTTCCCAAAATGCACTGTGCAGTAGGAGGAGTGGAGAGATGACTATTATTAAACTGCCTGGGAAAGTTCTTCCTCTTGGCTCCAAGGGAGGTAGGCCCGATTCACACCTATGTGTTTTTTGGTGCTTTTTGCAGACACGCACTACAGTTAATTTAACATGGTTTCCTATGGGGCACGTTCACGTCTATGCTTTTTTCAGCCACTGCATTTTTGAAAAGGGTGATGGACTTTAAAAATGCAAAAACGCTGCTCGTTTTGCTTATTTGGTTCAATAGATAAGTAGAAAAAAAAAAAAAAAGGGAGCACTTTTTACCATGATTTTGCCACAATTTGCATTTTTTAATCTGCCCAACAAATTGGCCAAAAAAAAGGCACTAAAAATTCAAAACTCAAATTGCGGCAAAATCAGGTGTGCAGAAATACAAAATGCACAACAAAAAGCATGCAGAAACAGATCAAAAGCAAACTGCATCTGTGTGAACCGAGCCTTATGCTGTGTACACACCGGTGGACTTTTCGACCGGACTGGTCTGACGGAACGAATGCGTCAGCCAATTCGACCGTGTGTGGGCTTCATCGGACCTACAGCGGACTTTTTCTGTCAAAAATCTGACAGACTTTAGATTTGGAACATGCTTCAAATATTTCTAAAGAACTCGAGTCCGGTCGAAAAATCCGCTGGTCTGTATGCTAGTCCGACGGACAAAAACCGACGTTAGGGCAGCTATTGGCTACTGGCTATCAACTTCCTTATTTCAGTCCAGTTGTACATCATCACATACAAATCCGTCGGACTTTGGTGTGATCGTGTGTAGGCAAGTCCGGCACCTTGGTTGCCGAAAAGTCCGCCCATGTGTACACGGCATTAGAAATCGAGCACTTGTTTGAATATTCACCTGCCAGCTGGAGACCATGCAAATGGACATCTGATGCTCTGTACACACGATCAGAATTTTCGTCAGAAAAATCTTAGATGGTTTTTCCGACGGAAATCCGCTCAAGCTTGCCTTACATACACACGGTCACACAAAAGTTCTCTGAACTTTCGACCGTCAAGAACGCAGTGATGTACAACACTACGACGAGCCGAGAAAAGGAAGTTCAATGCTTCTAAGCATGCGTGATTTTTTTGCGCGTCCGAATTGCATAGAGACGAACGCATTTTCGGATAGGAACTTTTCCCGACCAAAAAATAGAGAACCTGCTCTCAATCTTTTGTTGGCTGGAATTCCGCCAAAAAGACTGATGGAGCATACACACGGTCCCATTTTCCGACAAAGAGCTCTCATCAGAGTTTTGCTGGCGGCATTTCCAATCGTGTGTATGCGGCATTATCCTGAGACTGGGACTGGGAGTGAGGGCTGCCCACATAACAGCTTTGCCCACATCACAGCACCCACAGGGAGACTGGAGCATTCACTCGCCCTCTGATTCCCACCGATCACTGGAGGCTTTCAGGGAGAGTGATGGGGGGGCTTCTACAGGGAGGTCACCACAGCATCCCAGGGACTTGTGAAAAGGCTGTTCGCCCATTGCTGATACTGCTATCAGGCACTGAGCCACTCATAGCAGGACACCAAGTGTACCCAGTCCATACTACACCCTATACCACATTATACCAAACCTTTACCGCATATGAAATACATCTACCATGAACCAGTGCTGAAACTATACCGTACCTATCAAACAAAGCCAAATATAGTGTAGCGCAACCAAAAACAAATAAATCAAGTCCAAATATTGCAAAATTCCACCGTTTTGCAACTTTCAGTAACAGTTCATAATTTTCCAGTGACTTCAGTGGAATGCCTGCTCACCTCCAAAAGTTGACTCCACCGCCTGTGATTGTGTCTCTCCATAGAGGTCTATGGAGTGCCCGATCAGGTCCGCCTAAAAAACTGACAGGTGGACCTGAACGGTCCGCAGGTGTGAAAGGGTCCTTATTAGTTTTAATAAATGTTATTAGCAGAGAGCACTATGGTTTGCCTTTGTTTTGGCCATACATGATTCCCGGGAGGAGGTCTGAGCTGTCTAGGTGCACTGCGATGAGGATTTGTTGTACCTGAAAAATCCTGAGAGATATTACACCAAGCGTGTGTGACTCTGCAGTGTGGTGGAGGAAGAGGAGTTTTCCCAAGGCATCCTGAGAGACTCAATCACAGGCGCATGCGAGTCTGTAGTGGGGTCAACTTTTGGAGGCGAGCAGACATTCCAGCTAGAGGTGGTAGTCACTGGAAATTTATAAACTGTCACTGAAAGTTGCAGAACGGTGGAATTTTGTAGCATTTGGACTCGATTTATTTGTTTTTGGTTGCGCTACACTATATTTTGTTTTGTTTGATACATTGAGAGTCACATGTGGTTACACTGTAAGTTGCTGCTCGATTCATGAATTATCCCTCTGCTGCCCAAAAGTAGTACTGCACAACCATAAAACAAGTCCCAAATACTTTTCTAGTGTGCGTGTGTATGAGGAATTATCTATTTCAGATCTTCACAAACATATATTTTTGTAGCAAGAACAGACAGAATCACAGACATCCATTATCACCCTTATTTTTAAACCTGGCAACAGAAACCTACGATGTGCGGCCTAAAAACCTGAGAGATATTACAGGGCAGTGGCGGCTACTGTTAGGTCAGAGCCGCGAGACCCGCCAGGTGGGAGGGTCGTGACCAATTGGTCATGGATATTTATTGGTATTTTTTACATTTATTTTCAATTATAGGCCGTCCTTCCAACTGTTTGGCCTCCAACTGGTGCTCCTATCTGTTCTGTCCTGGAGGTTCTCCCTTTTTGGGAGGGGGAAGGCCCGGTATTCCCGGCTTCTTGATTTGTTTTTTCAAACAGAGAAAAACTATCCTCTGTTGGGGTTATTCTAATCTCTTCATGAGATAAAGCCTTTCCTCTTGTTTTTAATATAAACACGGAATGTTTTATCTGCGACACCCCCACAGTACATGTAAGTGCATGTAATATAATATAAAAAATGTTTGTTTACAAGGAGTATATGCACTTTTTTGAAATAATGTGTATTGATAATACATGTCTTTTGCAATGTCATAGATGCACATGTGTGTTTCCTGAAGAACACCCGAGGAAAGAAATTATCTGAAACAACCGGATGAAGGATCACATTACACTGTGTGCTGCAATATTGGTGTCCTACATACAGATCTGTATTCATTCCAAACATCCATTTATCATGTTTTGCCAAATAAATAACTTTGTTACATTTCAATTACATTTAAATATTTTTTGTATAGATAGTAATGCCAATTTGGGGATACTCATTTTTTGCCTATTCTACAAGTGGGGTACTGAGCTGCATACCTTGATCTGTATACCTGGTGCGGTATACCCTGATCTGCGATGAGCCTAAGCTGTATACCCTGTCCCGGAGTGCTGGGGCTGCGCATACCCTGTCCCGGGGTGCTGGGGCTGCGCATACCCTGTCCCGGGGTGCTGGGGCTGCGCATACCCTGTCCCGGGGTGCTGGGGCTGCGCATACCCTGTCCCGGGGTGCTGGGGCTGCGCATACCCTGTCCCGTGATGCATACCCTGTCCCGTGATGCTGGGGCTGCATACCCTGTCCCGTGATGCATACCCTGTCCCGTGATGCATACCCTGTCCTGTGATGCTGGGGCTGTATACGCCGTCCTGTGATGCTGGGGCTGTATACTAACACTATTGGTGGAAGTGCTGAATACAGGGGGGGCTTATGAGAAGTGGGAGGGGTCAAAAAAAGGGCGGTCTGGCACTCCCCCCATCCTAAAACTTCACCAGCCACCACTGGCCCTAGCTATGTGCTGTAGTTGAGAGGCTAAATAGTATAACCATGGGTTTGAAAGTGCCATCCCACCTGCTTCCTTCGGGGGGCACTGCAATTGTTCCAGTCTTATGCCGCGTACACACGAGCGGACTTTACGGCGGACTTTGCCCGGCGGACGGGATTTCGTCGGACAATTGGATGTGTGTGGGCTCCAGCGGACTTTGTTTTCTCAAAAGTTGGACGGACTTAGATTTGAAACTTGTTTCAAATTTATCCGTTGAAATCGAGTCCGGTCGAAAAGTCCGCCGTCTGTATGCTAGTTCGACGGACAAAAAAGCCACGCTAGGGCAGCTATTGGCTACTGGCTATGAACTTCCTTGTTTTAGTCCGGTCGTACGTCATCACGTACGAATTCGACGGACTTTGGTGGATTGTGTGTAGGCAAGTCCGTTCATTCAGAAAGTCCGTCGGAAAGTACGTCGAAAAGTCCGCCGTAAAGTCCGCTCGTGTGTACGCGGCATTACTCTGGCAGTTGTATGGTGCCAAATAAGGGACCTACAAATGGAATTAATAATAATAAACTGTTTCAGCGGGACAGCCATCGGAGAATTGTGGAGCACATATAGAATCTGCGGCATTAGGATAATTTTGATCGAGTTGCTCCGACCCACCGGAGAAAGTTTCCATCTGGACCATACCTTACCCCGATCATGGCAAGGGGTTAAATTTAATGTAATATACTCCAAGGGGTGGTGTAACCTGTATACCTAAATACCAAAATTCAGTAGAAACCAGAATATCAAGTAAGGTAACCATCTGCAGGTCCAGTTTCCAACAGTGAGGACTTTTTGAAGTCAATTTGAGCCTCAGGCTCTAATCACGTGCTTCTTAAAAAAAAAAAAAAAAAAAAAAAAAAGAAAAAAACCCCATTGGAATCCATGCGTCTGTCACCCTGCATGTAGATTAGGGGTCAGGCGCATTGATTTAGGGGGGTGGCACCCCTGTTCCCCTTATGGATGGGCTGCCACTGTTACAGGGGATCCCACTGGAAGGACAAGCTTTTTTTATCACACGATGGGCATTAGACTCATTTATATTAAATAGCCCAGCAGACTACTTCAGGGCAACCAGAACCTTACATAGGGGTACTAAATTAAAGAAAACCTCTGGCCTTCCCTCAGTCTTGTACAAGTTCATCTTCAGTAATACATTTTCTTACACCCCATTCACACTTGTGCCACTTGTCGTGCAACTTTGGGCATCAAAGTCACATGACAAGTCGTACCCCATGTTTTCCCAATGATACCCATTCATATACACTCACAAGCCGCTTTTTTAGCTACACCTGTTTGGTAACACAAATTGCTAAATCAGCCAATCACATGGCAGCAACTCAATGCATTTAGGCATCTAGATGTGGTGAAGACGACTTGCTGAAGTCCAAACCGACCATCAGAATGGGGCCGAAAGGGGATTTAAGTGACTTTAAAACATGGCATGGTTGTTGGCGCCGGACGGGCTGGTCTGAGTAATTCAAAAACTGCTGATCTACTGGGTTTTTCATGCACAACCATCTCTCGGGTTTACAGAGAATGGTCCGAAAAAGAGAAAATATCCAGTGAGCGGCAGTTGTGTGGAAGGAAAATGCCTTGTTGCTGTCAGAGGAGAATGGGCAGACTGGTTCCAGGTGATAGAAAGGCAACAGTAACTTAAATAACCTCTCGTTACATCCAAGGTATGCAGAATAGCATCTCTGAATGCACAACACATCCAACCTTGAAGCAGATGGGATACAGCAGCAGAAGACCACACCGGGTGCCACTCCTGTCAGCTAAGAACAGGAAACTGAGGCTACAATTGGCACAGGATCACCAAAATTGGACAATAGAAGATTGGAAAAACGTTGCCTGGTCTGATGAGTCTGGATTTCAGCTGCGACATTCAGATGGTCGGGTCAGAATTTGGTGTAAACAACATGAAAGTATGGATCCATCCCGCCTTGTATCACCGGTTCAGACTGGTGGTGGGGGTGTAATGGTGGGGGGGATATTTTCTTGGCACACTTTGGGCCCCTTAGTACCAATTGTTTATACACCATGACCTACCTGAGTATTGTTGATGACCATGTCCATCCCTTTATGACTACAGTGTCTCCATCTTCTGATGGCTCCTTCCAGCAGGATAATGCACCATGTCACAAAGCTCCAATCATCTCACCACTGGACAATGAGGTCCCTGTACTCCAATGGCCTCCACAGTCACCACATCTCATCCAAAAAAAAAAAAAAAAAAAAAAAAGAAGGACGTCAAATTTTGTTTGGGTGCAACGTCGCACGACCGCCCACTTGTCAGTTAGAGCGGCGCAGTGCCGAATTGTAAAAAACGGCCCGGTCATTCAGCAGCCAAAATTTTCAGGGGCTGAAGCCGTTAATCACAACTGGGGTTTTTATTTTTTGCTAAAAAAAACCCCCCAAAAAACAAAAAACGCAAAATTTTGAAATGTGCGCTGATGAGGCTGCACTGATTATGAGGCACCGATAGGTGGCACTGGTTAGCAGCAGTGGGTGTGGAGTGTGTGTGACCGATGTCCCGTTTACTCCAGACAGTAAATTGGCTTTTTTTTTCTTCTCTCCGATTACCGGCTCTGTTTACATCACCTGATCAGCTGTCACTGGTTGACAGCTGATCACGTGATAAGGGGCCGGTACTCCGATCTGTGATCAGCCAAGTCTCATGGACTCGCTGATCCCAGACTGACCCGCGAGCGTCCCGCAGGGGGCGGGCAGGCATCACATGCGCGGGATGACATACATGGACGCCCTCCCGGCAATTTAGGCCCACGCTGAGTAGCCGTCTTTCGGGTATGGTGTTGGCAGCAAGAGGTCAATCTTGATCCATGTGGAATATTTTTCATTCATACAGAATATAGGAGTGACTCAGGAATATACCACATTGTGACCACTAGATGGAGCTGACATTTAGAGGAAATACACATTCTGTATTAGAGGCATTATGGGGATTATTTATGACAGCTTCCGCACAGCAAAAGGTTTTATAAATGGACCCAAAAAGTAATGGAGCCATCGATAGCAATAAAAGCCTGACAGGGGTTTTAATCGTTTCCAAAACTAAAAACAAAAAAAAATAAATTTGTTTCATTTCAGTTTGTTTCATTTTATTTATTCTCTCATTTTAAAGTGTATATCCAAACTTAAAAAAAAAAAAAAAAATTATATACATATATATAATTTTTTTTTTTTTTTTTAAACAAGTTTGGATATACACTTTAAAATGAAAAAATAAAAGATAAAAAAAATAAAATGAAATAAACTGACTTAAAGATGATAATATTTTGCTTTCCCTTGCTCCTTCCCAATCAACATGCTAAATATATTTATATGAAAAATCTGTTGTCATTACATTTCTTATTTTATATCCAGTGTGCTCATCACCGAGTCTCTGTGCCCATTCTCTGACATCAACAAGGCATTTTCCTTCCACACAACTGCCGCTCACTGGATATTTTGACCATTTTCTGTAAACCCCGAGAGATGGTTGTGCGATCCCAGGAGATCTTTTGAAGTACTCAGACCAGCCCGTCTGGGCACCAACAACCATGCCACGTTCAAAGTCACTTAAATCCCCATTCTGATGCTCGGTTTGAACTTCAACAAGTCGTCTTCACCACATCTAGATGCCTAAATGCATTGAGCTGCTGCCACGTGATTGGCTGATTAGCAATTTGTGTTACCAAGCAATTGAACAGGTGTACCTAATCACGTGGCCTGTAGAGGATCTAGTCCACCCCCCCAACGGACAATGATGCTGTCCAAAAAGGTTCCTCCTGTGCTCCTTCATCCTGAGTGGGGACACTCTAAGGCCAGGTTCGTGCCCGTTCACCGCGATTCAGGTCCGAATTTCTGCCTGAATTCACACCTGAACTGGACCTAAACACGCACAGGACCCTTTTTTCAATCCGGACCTCGGCCGCCCCAGACATGTATGAACCGACTCCATTGAGAGCCAGTCACACTCGCATGTCATTCAAACTGGATGCATGGAAACCCCCATATGTGTGAACCCAGCCTTATACAGGAGGTGTGTTACCAGGTGAAAACAGAGGAAAAATCCTGAAAAAGAAAACTAATGCAGCCACCACATCTATTGATTGGTAAGCTGCAATAAATTACATTTTTGGTTGTGGAGTCAATACCTTTAAAAGAGGGAAATAAGGATTTGAACTCATTAAAAAGGCATAGAGGTTGTTAACCTAACAAAGTGGAGATTATTAACCACTTCTGGACCGCAGAACGCCGATATACGTCCTTACTTTGAGGACGGATATCGTTGTTATGCTAGCAGCCAGCTGCCATAACCCCGGAATCCTCGTGTTCAGCCGGCGGTCCGCTACAAGATAAAAGTGGTCTCTGCGGCAGATTCGCTGCAAGAACACTTATGGGTGGCGGGAGAGGGCCCCCCCTCCCGCCGCACTACGGTGCCCTCCACCGCTTACCGAAGCCGTCGGCATCAGCGGTGGTGATCCTCTCTGTGGCTGGGTATGGAGACGAGTGAGGGGAAGATGCCCCCCCCCCCCGTCTCCATGACATTGCAGGGCAGAAGCGACATCAAAACGTCACTTCCACCCATAGCTCTTAAGGGGTCATTTTTTTTTTTAATGACTTTTTTTTATTGCATTTTAGTCTAAATATGAGATCTGATGTCTTTTTGACCCCCGGATCTCACATTTAAGAGGTCCTGTAATGCGTTTTCTTTCTATTACAAGGGATGTTTACATTCCTTGTAATATGAATAAAAGTGACACAATTTTTATTTATTTTTTTAAATAGTGTAAAAAAAAAAAAAAAATTTAAAAAGCGTCCCGTCCCGCCGAGCTCGTGTACAGAAGCAAACGCATACGTGAGTAGCGCCCGCATATGAAAACTGTGGTCAAACCACACATGTGAGGTATCGCCGCGATCGGTAGAGCGAGTGCAATAATTCTAGCCCTAGACCCCCTCTGTAACTCAAAACATGCAACCTGTAGAATTTTTTTAAACGTCAGCTATGGAGATTTTTAAAGGGTAAAAGTTTGTCGCCATTCCACGAGCGGGCGCAATTTTGAAGCAAAAAAATGTAAGACCGCTGCGCAAATACAGTGTGACAGAGTATGGCAACGACCGCCATTTTAATCTCTAGGGGTGTTTTATATATATATATATATATATATATAAAAAAAAATTATAATGTTTGGGGGTTCTAAGTAATTTTCTATCAAAAAATAAATAAATAGAAAAGAAAAGAAAAGAAAATGTATAACTTGTAAACAACACATCTAAAAAAGAGGCTCGGTCCTTAAGTGTTTTTTAAAAGGTGAAGCTGTGTTCACTTTGAATATCCAATCATAATCTAGCATGCACTTTGCTAGAACAGCCTTAGAAAGTAACAGCAATGCATACCTGTAACTCATGGGAATAGAGCAAGTATCCTCTGATGAAGAACCAGTAGAGATTGGTGAGCAGAGAGGGTCCAGGCAAATCGTCGTAGGTCTTCAGGTTTTTGTCCTCCGTTATCGCAGTGGTTGCGGCTCCACTTATTGCTCTGTGCTGTGTCCCCCCTACTCCATTCACTGCTCTGTGCTGTGTCCCCCCTACCCCATTCACTGCTCGGTGCTGTGTCCCCCCTACTCCATTCACTGCTCTGTGCTGTGTCCCCCCTACTCCATTCACTGCTCTGTGCTGTGTCCCCCCTACTCCACTTAGTGCTCTGTGCTGTGTCCCCCCTACTCCACTTAGTGCTCTGTGCTGTGTCCCCCCTACTCCATTCACTGCTCTGTGCTGTGTCCCCCCTACTCCATTCACTGCTCGGTGCTGTGTCCCCCCCACCCTACATGGCTGCAGCAGCACAGCCCTGGGCCAGCGGGAGAGAACGCAGCGTCTGAGCGAGGGCGCTATCATGGCTGTACTGTGCACCGTCTGTTATCATCAGTCTGGGGAAGTAAAGGAAACAGCATTCAGGGACTTCCCACTGTTGACATTCCAAGGGAAACCATTACTGCAGCAGCCAATCAGCAGGACACATACATACTACATGCAGCACAATAGTCACATTTCAGCAAGGAAGCTTTTAAAGCAATATAAAGAAAGCAACCAACTTAAAGTGTATGTCCAGCCAAAACAATTGAAGGATTGGGACCGCTGTCATGTATCTACCACACCCAGCTGTTTTCTATTTGGAGGATCTGTCTAATATTACTCAAGGGGTTGATTTTAAACGGGAGAGAGCAAAATCTGGTGCAGCTCTGCATAGAAACCAATCAACTTCCAGGGATTTTTTTTTTCAAATCTTAATTGAAGAAGCTGAAGCTAGAAGCTGATTGGCTACCATGCACAGCTGTTCCAGATTTTGCACTCTCCAGGTTTAGTAAATCAACCCCTAAGGCTCGATTCACACCTATGCATGTTGCTTTTGAGCGTTTCTGCAGTGTTTTTTGTGGTGCTTGCTGCGTTTTTGAGCAGCGTTTTTCCAGCATTTTTGCCGCGTTTTGCAACGCCAAAGACGCTGCAAAAATGCTGTAAAAACGCTGCAAGAACGCTGTACTTGCGTTTTTGATGCAGGTCCATTGAATTCTATTACATGCAAAACGCTGCATTTTGCATGAAAAAAAGTCCCTGACCCTTTCCAAAAACGCAGAGGTACAAAAATGTATTGATGTGAACGTGTTCCATAGGAACCCATGTTAAAAAATTCCCATGCATTCCTGCAAAATGCAAAATGCATCAAAAAACGCGTTAGTGTGAATGGAGCCTCAGGCTCCATGCACACTGAAGCTCATAAATGGCCATTTTTGGGAGTTTGGGCGTTTTTTTTTTTTTAACAGCCCATAAACTCCCCTCTATATGGGCTGTTAAAAAAAAAAAAAAAAACTCCCAAAAACGGCCGTTTTATGAGCTTCAGTGTCCTATGTGTCCATACACACATGGACGTTTTTGGATGTTTATCAGCAGTGCAGTTTACGGGCTGTTTTCTGAATGCCATAAAATCGCGTTCAGTAGTTTTTCTGACCAAAAAAAACGATAAGGCTCCATGCACACTGGACGTTAAAATAAAGTTATTAAAAACGCCAGTAGCTTTGCAGCGAGTCTTTCAACGTTTTTTAACATTTTTGCAATAGCGTTTATTAGCGTTTTTCCACATCATCGTTTTTTTAGCTTTTTTTTTTTTTTTTTTTTACAATGGATCAAAAACATAAAAAAATGCTGGTGAGACACGTTTTTGAGCGTTTATTGACGTTTACCAGCGTTTAGCGTTTTTTTGTGGTCAGAAAAACGACTCCTGAACGTGATTTTATGGCGTTCAGAAAACAGCCCATAAACTCCACTGCTGATAAACATCCAAAAACACCCATGTGTGCATGGACACATAGGACACTGAAGCTCATAAAACGTCCGTTTTTGGGAGTTTGGGCGTTTTTTTTTTTTTTTTTTAACAGCCCATATAGAGGGGAGTTTATGGGCTGTTAAAAAAAAACGCCCAAACTCCCAAAAATGTCCGTTTATGAGCTTCAGTGTGTACGGAGCCTA
The DNA here is from genome assembly GCA_037952925.1 of Lithobates clamitans. Lineage (NCBI taxonomy): Eukaryota > Metazoa > Chordata > Amphibia > Anura > Ranidae > Lithobates > Lithobates clamitans. The sequence continues at coordinate 1,133,361 of JBBGZY010002323.1, forward strand.
AACGCTCCAAAAACGTGGCTCACCAGCGTTTAACATTTTTGATCCATTGAAAAAAAAAAAAAATAAGTAAATTAAAAAACGCTGATGCGGAAAACGGCTAAAAACCACTAATAAACACTATTGCAAAAATGTTAAAAAACATTGAAAGCTACTAGCATTTTTATAACATTATTTTCATGTCCAGTGTCCATGGAGCCTAATGCCCCGTACAGACGTTCCGATTATCGGATGACAAAAGTCGATCGTTAGTACGCAGCTTTCGACAGCCGATCACGGCAGTCCGTCCAACCAAATCCGAAGGGACAAACAGGAAAACTTCGGTTGGACGACAGCCCATCCTACGACAGTCGTGTAATCAGTACAGTATGCGTCCGCTAAAAGTCGCATGCTCGGAAACACGAAAATAAACCAGAAGGACACAGGGGGGTCACACGTATTTGACATCATTTAAAATACGTAGCTACGCACAGCGGAAGATTTTTCCAGAAGCGTACGACAAAAACCTTACACACATTTTGCGCTGTTGTATTCGATCTTAGTTTTATGCAACAAAATGCGAACGATCTGTCGTACGATAAATCGGGACGTGTGTACGGGGCATTAGGCTGCTTTTACACTGAGGCGCTTTACAGGCGCTAAAGTGCTAAAAATAGCGCCTGCAAAGCGCCCTGAAAGAGACGCTCAATTCTCTCCAATGTGAAAGCCCCCGGAGGCTTTCACAATGGAGCGATGCGCTTGCAGGGCAGTCAAAAAAAGTCGCTAAAAGCGGCGCTAAATATAGTATAGCTAAATATAGTATAGTAATATAATATATCTAATCAGCTAATCAACTCAAAACACCTGTAAAGGTATCCAAGCATAATAATGGAAAGTTGAGTGAAAGGAAAAAGTGTGGTAGAAAAAGGTGCACAAGCAACGGGGATAACAGCAGCCCTGAGAGGATTGTGAAGCAAAGGCCATTCAAGAATTTGGGGAAGATTCACAAGGAGTGGACTATGGTTGGTGTCGGTACTTCAAGAGCCACCACACACAGACGTATCCAGGACATGGGCTACAACTGTCACATTCCTTGTGTCAAGCCACTCCTGAACCAGAGACAATGTCAGAAGCCTTACCTGGGCTAAGGAGAAAAAGGACGGGACTGTTGCTCGGTGGTTCAAAGTCCTCTTTTCGGATGAAAGTAAATTTTCTAATTTTATCTAGTCCAAAGTCAGCGCAGCCCTCCAGCAGGACATTCTAGAGCACTTCATCCTTCCCTCTGCTGACCAGCTTTATGGAGATGCTGATTTCATTTTCCAGCAGGACTTGGAACCTGCCCACACTGCCAAAAGTACCAATACCTGGTGTAATGATCGAGGTATCACTGTGCTTGATTGGTCAGAAAACTCGCCTGACCTAAACCCCATAGAGAATCTGTGGGGTATTGTCAAGAAGAAGATGAGAGACACCAGACCCAACAATGCAGAAGATCTGAGGGCCGCTATCAAAGCAACCTGGACTTCAATAACATCTCAGCAGTGCCACAGGCTGATCACCTCCATGCCACGCCGCATTGATGCCGTAATTCGAGGAAAAGGAGCCCCGACCAAGTATTGAGTGCATACTATACAGTACATGGACATACTTTTCACTAAGCCAACATTTCTGTATTAAAAAATACTTTTTTTTGTTGGTCTTATGTAATCAAATTTTCTGAGATACGGAATTTTGGGTTTTCACTAGCTGTAAGCCATAATTATTAAAATTACAAGAAATAAATGTTTGAAATGTATCACTCTGTGTGTAGCACATCCACTCCCACTGACACCAATGGTGGGGCACTATTCCACCCACTGACACCAATGATGGGGCACTGTTCCACCCACTGACACCAATGATGGGGCACTATTACTCCCACTGACACCAATGATGGGGCATTATTCCTCCCACTGACACCAATGATGGGGCATTATTCCTCCCACTGACACCAATGATGGGGCACTATTCCTTTCACTGACACCAATGATGGGGCACTATTCCTCCCACTGACACCAATGATGGGGCACTATTCCTCCCACTGACACCAATAATGAGGCATCATCCCTCCTACTTACACCAATGATGGGGCACCTTCTACTCCCACTGGTCACAGTCCAGCCCCCCCTAAGGTCTAAAGGACAATAAATTGGCCCTTTGTTTAGACACTATGGAGAGCCCTGGTATATATACTGGAAATACGCACAGAAGTCATAAGAAGATGTGATGATTTTAGGTTGCATTCACAGCTGCAAGTAGGGAGTCCCATTGAAAGCAATGGGAAGCTGCCGGCTCACATGTAATGGCTCCAGCAACAATCGCATGCGAGTGCCACATGCCGGACTCCCTGCGTTCAGGGCTGCTCACTCGCATATGATCACTACTGGAGGGATTACATGCGAGTGGGTGCGATAAGCGATGAGAGCCGGCAGGCTCCCATTGTTTTCAATAATGCTGCCTACTTGTAGCTAATTGCAGGAACCTCAACTGGGGTTCTTGCAGATTATTGCACACAGGGTGCGTTTTGCGAATATGAAAGCACCCTTAGTTCTGGTTCACACCGGTGCAGCTTTGAAATCGCACAATTTCAAAGCCGCAGATCAGTGCGATTCGCACCTCTGATTTTATTTCGACTTGCGGCTGAGACATGTCATGCGATTTTGAACGGTCAAATCGCATGGCAAATTGCACCGGTGTGAACCAGCTATGCCCAGGTTCACACTGACTCGCACCATTTCATTCCCGCATGTCAGTCCCGATCTCGGCGGCGATTTCAGAGACATCTGTGCCGGTTTCTGCACAGATGTCAATGGAAATCGCAAACCCGAAATCGCAAAAAGTAGTACAGAAGCTACTTTTTGAAATCGGTGCGGCACCGCAACTGCGGCGTCACACCAATTAAGACGGTGCTGTTGCCGGCAATTGCCACCGATTTGACATGCGATTCGACGTGTCTGCACAGATGTTTCTGTGCAGACACGTCAAATCAATTCAGGTTTCTGCACAGATGTCAATGGAAATCGCACCCCAAAATCGCAAAAAGTAGTACAGAAACTACTTTTTAAAATCGGTGCGGCGCCGCAAATGCGGCGCCGCACCGATTAGGATGGTGCCATTGCCGGCAATTGCCACCGATTTGACATGCGATTTGACGTGTCAAATCGCACCAATGTGAACCAAAAGTTGAAGTTGAAAAAACTTGCCCAGCGTGTTACTATGTTTAGTGTTCAGAATAAAGATATTGTGAATGATTATACTGAACTGAGTAAAGTGTTTTTGTTTTTATTCTCTCTCTCTTTAGGCTCCTCTCAATTTTTTACAGCGACTTTACCGTGATTTTGACTGCCTGAAAGCAATGCCTGTGTAATCTTGAGGTCTATGGACCTCAAGTCGCATCAAAGTGCAGAGTGCAGAGACTACTTTGAAGTCGCACAGACATGATCGGTACTCATTGGAAATCATGAGTCGGGGTAGGACTTGTCATGCACTTTGCAGTCCCAAGTCGCAGGACAAGTCGCCCAAGTGTGAAAGGGGCCTTAATGAATTTACAATAAAGGTCCAAATAAGCCCCCACGCAGGGGACAACGCATGCGCAGGTATCTGCAGTATCAAGTAACAATTCCAAAAACGAAAAAAAAAAAACCAACCCATCAGCAGTGCCAGGACAAGGAGTGGTCAGAAGGGTCAGCTGCCCTGGGCACAGTGGGGATTTTGGGGGGTTGTGCCCAGGGCACAGTGGGGATTTTGGGGGGTTGTGCCCCGGGCACAGTGGGAATTTTGGGGGGTTGTGCCCCGGGCACAGTGGGAATTTTGGGGGGTTGTGCCCCGGACACAGTGGTGATTTTGGGGGGTTGTGCCCTGGGCACGGTGGGGATTTCGGGGGGTTGTGCCCCGGACACAGTGGTGATTTTGGGGGGTTGTGCCCCGGGCACAGTGGGGACTTTGGGGGGTTGTGCCCCGGGCACAGTGGGGATTTTGGGGGGTTGTGCCCCGGACACAGTGGTGATTTTGGGGGGTTGTGCCCTGGGCACAGTGGGGATTTTGGGGGTTGTGCCCTGGGCACAGTGGGGATTTTGGGGGGGGTTGTGCCCTGGACACAGTGGTGATTTTGGGGGGTTGTGCCCTGGCCCCAGTGGGGATTTTGGGGGGTTGTGCCCTGGGCACAGTGGGGATTTTGGGAGGTTGTGCTATACCAGGTTATTTGGAGGGGGGAATTAGTACTAAGAGAGTGGATTTCTGTTAGGAAGGGCAATTGTGGGGGGTGGGGGGTGTTGAGGATTTGTACTAGAGTAGATTACATTTTCTATTGGGGGGGGGGTAGGGGATTTTCCCTGACACATAATAATCGTACATTTTGGGGGACGCCAATTGGCAATTTGGCGCTAGATGACCTTGCCCCGGCACTGCTCAACAGGACAAGATCATTGCTACCTTTGTGTGTGTGGCTCACGTTACCAGATAAAGTAGATAAAGCTAGATAAAGGAAGGCCCGTAGACGTGGTGTATCTGGATTTTTCAAAAGCATTTGACACAGTTCCCCATAAACGTTTACTGTACAAAATAAGGTGCATTGGCATGGACCATAGGGTGAGTACATGGATTGAAAACTGGCTACAAGGGCGAGTTCAGAGGGTGGTGATAAATGGGGAGTACATAGAATGGTCAGGGGTGGGTAGTGGGGTTCCCCAGGGTTCTGTCCTGGGACCAATCCTATTTAATTTGTTCATAAACTACCTGGAGGATGGGATAAACAGTTCAATCTCTGTATTTGATGATACTAAGCTAAGCAGGGCAATAACTTCTCCGCAGGATGTGGAAAACTTGCAAAAAGACCTGAACAAATTAATGGGGTGGGCGACTACATGGCAAATGAGGTTCAATGTAGAAAAATGTAAAATAATGCATTTGGGTGGCAAAAATATGAATACAATCTATACACTGGGGGGAGAACCTCTGGGGGAATCTAGGATGGAAAAGGACCCGGGGGTCCTAGTAGATGATAGGCTCAGCAATGGCAGGCAATGCCAAGCTGCTGCTAACAAAGCAAACAGAATATTGGCATTAAAAAGGGGATCAACTCCAGAGATAAAACGATAATTCTCCCGCCCTACAAGACTCTGGTCCGGCCGCACCTGGAGTATGCTGTCCAGTTCTGGGCACCAGTCCCCAGGAAAGATGTACTGGAAATGGAGCGAGTACAAAGAAGGGCAACAAAGCTAATAAAGGGTCTGGAGGATCTTAGCTATGAGGAAAGGTTGCGAGCACTGAACTTATTCTCTCTGGAGAAGAGACGCTTGAGAGGGGATATGATTTCAATTTACAAATACCGTACTGGTGACCCCACAATAGAAATAAAACTTTTTCGCAGAAGAGAGTTTAATAAGACTCGTGGCCACTCATTAAAATTAGAAGAAAAGAGGTTTAACCTTAAGAGCGGCAAGGATGTGGAATTCCCTTCCACAGGCGGTGGTCTCAGCGGGGAGCATCGATAGCTTCAAGAAACTATTAGATAAGCACCTGAATGACCGCAACATACAGAGATATACAATGTAATACTGACATATAATCACACACATAGGTTGGACTTGATGGACTTGTGTCTTTTTTCAACCTCACCTACTATGTAACCAGGATAAGAAGCCGTAATAATGAAATAGTGCCCCACAGGCAGAGGCCAATTGGTCCCATAGGCATGCACATGGGGTCTGCCGGCTGTACCTGGGCACACCCTAATCTGGGGTTGGTAACCCGTCTGAACCTGGAGAAGAGGGGCAGCGGTAGCATTTAGTGGAACCAATGGGCTGTATTTTTTTTTCCTGCAGCAGCTGAAATTCTGCTTCTCGCCTCCCTCCCGCCAGCATTCAGCTGCTCTAAGAGGAAAATACAGCCCATCAGTTCCACTAAATGCCACCCCTTCCACCCCTCCTCTCCAGGTTGCCCTTCCTTCTGTTGCCCTGCCCCCCGTCTACTCTCTTGGTCCCACTACCCCGCAGCACTGCCGGCTCCCACCAGCTGCTGCAGGGGATGTTTCAGGATGGAGAGCTGGGGAAGGGGCTGGTACATATGTCATTTACTGGCCCCTTCCTTTTGTGAATGAACAAAGTGAGTGATCTGTACCAATCACTCACTGTTATCATTCATAACTGAAGCCTAGTAAACTGTGTTTACTAGGCTTCAGCTTGTGAATGAACAGGAAGCTTCTAAGCACAGAGCACTTCCCACTCATTCACTCTCTGTCTTAAAAGTGAGATATCAATGGTATGTTTAGACAACAGGGTTTTTGTAAAAAATAATAAAAAGGTAACATTGTAAAAAATAATAAAAGGATTATGTGTCTTTGCCCTGGGTGATAAAATGTCCAGCTTCTCCACTGCTGCTAGTACATCTAACACTCCCCTTCCCCCAGACTGACATAGGGTGACCACATTCATTTAGTACATTGTAATATACAGTGCCTTGAAAAAGTATTCATACCCCTTTACATTTTGCACATTTTCTTACAACCAACAATGTAAATGTATTGCATTGCGATTTTATGTGATAGACCAACACAAAAAAGGGAACAAATTGTAAAGTGGAAGGAAAATGATAAATGTTTTTCAATATTTTTTACAAATAAATATGTGAAAAGTGTGGGGTACATTTGTATGGCGCCCCCCGGAGTCAATACTTTGTAGAACCCCCTTTCTCTGCAATTACAGCTGCAAGTCTTTTTGGGGATGTCTCTACCAACTTTGCACATCTAGAGAGGGACGTTTTTGCCCATTCTTCTTTGCAAAATATCTCAGATTGTATGCAGATTGGATGGAGAGCGTCTGTGAACAGCAATTTTCAAGTCTTGCCACAGATTCTCAATTGGATTTAGGTCTGGACTTTGACTGGGCCATTCTAAGGCTGGCCATACACTATTCAATTTTCCTGTTCAACTTTCCTTTAGATTTACCAAAACCATATAATATGAGGTGAAACCTAAACCTTTTCAATGTGTATGCAATCAGGCAGGCCCTTGCACTACATAGTTGAAGGTAAATCTAAAGAAAATTGAATAAGAAAATTGTATGGTGTATGGCCAACTTAACACATGAATATGCTTTGATCTAAACCATTCCATTGTAGCTCTGGCTGTATGTTTAGGAAATAGAAATAGTTCAACTCACCATAATGCAGAATCAGTGGGAACCCTGAGCTTGTCACTTGCTGTAAGTAGGTGTGTTACTGGCCAGATCTCTAATTACAGAGGGGAAAAGCCTAAACAAAGAAAACTAATGCAGCCACCACATCTAACAATTAGTAAGTTGCAATATATTTTTTTGTTTAAGGTTTTTTTGTTTAAGTCCTTTTAAAACCTGCAACTGTCATTAAAATAATCCCTGGTGATTTTTCCCTACAGGACCTTGTTCAGACACTTCCTGTTAGAGGGTGACAACGCTCTGTCCCCATCTTCCAATTCTGCTTCTTTGTTAATTAGACACGTGCACTTCGTTGCGGTCCGAATACAAATTTGGATGAATTTTTGGTCATTCAGGGATCCGGATGTGTCCGAATCTCCGAATAAAATAGTAACGAATTCCGTTGAAATCCCTTAAAATTAGTTTTGTTTATTCGTTTTCTAACGAATTCCAAATTTTCAGAACGATTAGAATTCGGATCAGTCGAAAAATGGTAGACTGATTTGAAACCTGTGGGAAGAACAGCTGATTGTTAAGCAGCGGGCGGGGAAGCCGGACATCGTGTCCTTTAACAACCCATGACTCATCAGCTGTCAGCGGGCTTCCCCACTGACAGCTGAAATGTAAACAAAACAATGCTGGCAATACAAAAATGTTTAAAAAAACAGCGTAGGGTCCCCCCTCCAGTCCATACCTGGCCCTTTATGAATTATAAGGGAAACCTGATGCCAATTTTTTTTTATAAAAATGCCGTGGTCCGTTCCAGACCCTTATCTGAGCATGCAGCCCAGCAGGTCAGGAAAGGAGGGGGGGTGAGCGCCACCCCCCCACTCCTGAACCATACCAGGCCACATGCCCTCAACACGGGGGGTGCTTTGGAATGGGGGGGCTTGGCCCCCCCCACTCTAAAGCACCTTATCCCAATGTTGATGGGGACAAGGGTCTCTTCCCGATAACCCTGGGCTGTGGTTGTGGGGGTCGGCAGGTTGGGGGCTTATCGGAATCTGGAAGCCCCCTTTAACAAGGCTCCCAGTTACCCCCCCTCCAAGTGAATGAGTGTCATTCACCAAAAACTGTCAAAAATAAATAAAAACAGTACACAGGTTTTTGTTAATTCCTTTTCCACTTACGGACTGCCCACCATGTATGTACGTTGCTACTTTGACGTTATATACCGTGGTTGTGGCAGCAGATAGCCCAGGCGAGCCGGTGTCTTGCCGAATAAGTTCCTTCGGCGGATAGGTTCCCCCCCTGTACTGCGCAGGCGCAGCGCCTGCGCAGTACGTACTATTGTTGGCCGCCGGAGATAGCCGAAGCTCAAACGCTTCGATCAGCTGTACACGGCGCCTGCGCTCTGGGTCCAGATTCCTTCCCCTCTATCCAAGTGGACCTAGAGGGGGAATCTAAAAGTGCCGAGCGCAGCGAGGCCGTGCCCGAAGCGTGGCGAGCGAAGCGAGCCCGCGAGGGGCCCTCTTACACGCGCCGTGTACAGCTGATTTTCAGCTGTTCCGCTTCGGCTATTTCCGCCGGCTTCTACTGCGCATGCGCAGTAGAGGGGGAACTAATCCGCCGAGCGGAACTTATTCGGCAGAACACCGGCATCAGATAAAAGTGGGCGGATTCTCAACGGGGTCACTTTTCTGGGCGGCGGGAGAGGTGAACCCCTCCCCCCCTGCTGCTTCCTAGTCTGTTTCGCCACCTACTGGAGCCGTCGATAGTGGCAAAAACGATCCGGTGTACTGGACAGATGGGCAGGAAGTCGAGTGAGGGCAAGATGGCCCCTCACTTGACTCTATGCCCTTGGAGGACCGGAGCAGTGTCAAACGTCACTTCTGTCCTCCGGCCTTAAAGGGCCCATTTTTTATTATTTTTAGTTTAAAAGTAAAATTTTTTTTTTTTTTTGCTTTTAAGTGTAAATGTGAGATCTGAGGTCATTTTGACCACAGATCTCACATTAAAGAGGCACTGTTTACATTCCTTGTAATGGGAATAAAATTGATCAAAAACATGTTTTTTAAAGGGATAGTGACAAAATAAAATGTAAAACAAATGAGAAAAAAAAATTAAAAATTGAAAGCGCCCCGTCACCTCCGAGCTCACGCGCAGAAGCGAACGCATTCGCAAGTCGCGCCCACATATGTAAACGATGTTCAAACCACACATATGAGGTATCGCCGCAATCATCAGAGCGAGGGCAATAATGCTTGCACAAGATCTTCTCTGTTACTCTAAACTGGTAACCTGTAGAAATTTTTAAAGCGTATGGAGATTTTTAAGTACCATTTGTCGCCATTCCACGAGCGTGTGCAATTTTAAAGCATGACATGCTGGATATCAATTTACTCGGCACAAGATCATCTTTCACATTATACAAAAAAATTTGGCTAACTGTTTTCTTATTTTTTTATTAAAAAAAGTTTATTTTTGCGTTTTGTAAGACCGCTGTACAAATACGGTGTGACATAAAGTATTGAAAGTGGTTGTAAACCCTTTTTTGGGACTTCTACCTATAGGTAAGCTTAGAATAAGGCTTACCTATAGGTAGTGGAAATATCTCCTAAACGTGCGCCGTTTAGGAGATATTTCACTTGTAGTCCGCCGATAAAGGGAACGGCGCATGCGCTGTGAAGAAACGTGTGCCGCTAGTGTGTGCCGTTACTGTGTGCATGCGCAGGAGTGACGTGACAGAGCCGAAGTCCGCGGCCCAGAAGGAAGAGGGGCTTGAAGATGGATGCCGCCTACACAGGGGACATCGCTGGATTCTTTTGCAGGTAAGTGTCACAAAATAGGCTAGTATGTGATGCATACTAGCCCATTATGCTTTTAATTTGCAGGCTATACAGGGAGCAAAAGAGGAAGTAAAACACACCAGGGTTTACTTCCTCTTGAAATGATCTTCATTTTACTCTCTAGGGTCTCTGCTAAAAAAAAATATAATGTTTGAGGGTTTTAAGTAATTTTTTAGCAAAAAATACAGATTTTAACTTGTAAACAACAAATGGCAGAAATAGGCTCAGTCCTTAAGTGGTTAATACATTTTTTTTAAAAACAATGTCCCCCGATGTAGATCAATCACGACTGCAACCGCGAGTCAATTTAAATATGATTTGACTCATTTTTCTTTCTTTAGAAATGTAATTTTTGCTGCAGCATTTTCTATACATGCTACAGATGTGCCACTTTACAGTAAGACTAAGGGGAACCCGCCAGGCTCTCTATTTAAAGGAAGTCTTTCATTTTTATTGGTTCGCTTAAAGTGGGAACCCCACACGCTCTGCCCCCCACCCCAAAGCAACTTGTAACTTGTTAACAAGGGGGCCCCCAGATCCCAGCCACCGCCATGTGAATGAGTAGGGGGACATTGACATTGTCCCCCTACTCATTCACCAAAAAAGTTTCAAAAATAAAGAGAAAACGTAGATGGTTTTTGACAAGTCCTTTATTAAAGAAAATGTAATAAAACAATGTCCCCAGGTGTAGATGGGTCAATCACGAAGCCAACGCAACTGCTGGACCTGAAAAACAAAACAAAATGTTCCTCCCACGATGAAGGCTGACCCCCTGCTGCAGGCTCCGCCATTTGATAGTTCTTATATAGGTAAGGGGCGGAGCCACTTGGTGACATCACCTGGTGTGGCACTGCCCCCTTGTGATGTCACGGACCCAGCATGCACTGGTTGGTAACATCACAAGGGGGCGGGGCCACCAAGTGATGCCTTGGGGTTCAACGGTGCGGCGGGTGTCGTGATTGATGATAGATCTACATCGGGGGACATTGTTTTTTTACATTTTTTTAATTGTCAAAAACCTGCATACTGTTTTTATTTTTGTCAATTTTTTTGGTGAATGAGTAGCGGTACAATTTATCCCATACTAATTCACATAGGGGGGGGCTGGATCTCAGGGCTCCCTTTTTTAAAAGAGGGCTTCCAGATTCCAATAAGCCCCCCACCCACAGACCCTCACAGCCCAGGGTTGTGGGGAAAGAGGCCCTTGTCCCCATCAACATGGGTACAAGGTGCTTTAAGCCTTTAAGCACCCCCCCCACGTTGAGGGCATGTGGCCTGGTATGGTTCAGAAGGGGGGGGGGCGCTCCCTTCTCCCCCCCTTTCCTTGCCTGCTGAGCTGCATGCTCAGATAAGGGTCTGGTATGGGTTTTGGGGGGGGGGGGTCCCACGTATTTTTTTTTTCTGTTCTTCACATGTCTGCTTCTAATGAAGACAACGATTCATGCACCATGATCTGCTGTTGTTGTCACTATCGGGAAATCCACATCCTAAGAATTGCCATGAAACCACTGGAGAGCAGTGGCCGCTGGTGCTCAAAATTTCAGCAGCACAAATTAACACCCCCCCCCCTGGAGACAAATGGCGGCAATGACTACCCCCCCCAAAAAAAAGAGCGGGGGGGGGAAAGACACTAGACACTGAATGCTGCCACAGAAGCATGTGGGACGGGGTGACAACGCAGGAGCACAATGGGGAGAAAGAGTGTTGCCAGAACAAGGACCTTTATGGCCACATGTATTGGCATTCTGGGCACCTTCCAGGCCTACATTAGTAATCAGTCATAATGAGATCACTTGATGCATATTGGGAATCTGTAGAATAATCAATCCAGTATGCAAGCCTCAGCACATTACACTGACATGGCTTTACGCACCGCAATAACCTTTAGAACATCACAGCAAATATTTATTTAGGGTTGTGTAATGCCAAATTGGCACTCATTACAGGTGGTCAGATCAAGCGCAGATACCAATGGAAGTGTGCCTTCTAAAGGGAGACTGATCCACGGCCCGATATGCTCCAACGATTGGTCATATGTTTAAAAGATAACAAGAAGAAGGGGCTCCTCATTGCGTAGTATAAAGAAACCCCTTTATTCCCTAAGAAGCATAAAAACATAATAAAAAACTTTGCCTGAATCAAAAAGCATGCAGGTACTTTTTTTGCAATTTTTGTTGTATGTATATGTCAGTATTTAGAGCACGGTATGACATTTATTTGGTTTATTTAACACTCACTACCAGCTGTACCCAAAAAAGTTATTTAACACACTTATTTACGTTGATTATTGTCCTATTTTCTCACTGATGTTGGATGGAAAGGCCTGGCTCACAGTCTCTGCTCTAAATTCATCCCAAAAGGTGTTCTATTGGGTTGAGGTCAGGACTCTGTGCAAGCCAGTCCAGTTCCTCCACCCCAAACTTGCTCATCCATGTCTTTATGGACCTTGCTTTGGGGTCTCCACCATGGTGGTGACGAAAATGTTTGGACACATTGTGGGTTTTAGGACCTTTTTTAATATTACTCACATGTTCACCTATCCGGACACTGAGTGACCTCTTTGTATGGCCTACATACTGGAGGCCACAATCGCACTCCAGCATGTATACCACACCCTCCGTGTTACAAGTTATTGATCCGGAATTTTTTGTTGGTAACGGCCACATGCATAAAAGCCGGACATAAACCTGAATAACTGGTTACTTTAAATCACTGGAGGATACACCACCCCTGGGACGACCAAATACCTCAACACTGGGGCCTTACGGTATTTAAACTGTGGACGAGCAGGCAGAACCGGTCCCAAATTATGATCTTTTTAGCAAAATCCCCCAATGTTTATGAATTATCCTTTCAAGTTTCTTATGTTGCAAATTATAGTCCAGCACTACCTTGTATTTATGTTTGAGTTCCCTAACTTTCTTGGGACCTGATACTAAATGATTTCAATCCATAGCTCGAACATTGTGAAGTTGCCCCTCCAAGGAGTTCCTCTGGTACCCTTTTTCAATAAATCTCTCAACAAAAACCTGAGATTGAGAATTGAAGTCACTCAAAGTGGAGCAATTCCTTCTCATACCTTCAAATTGACCCTTCGGGATATTGCAAATCCACGTCTTATGGTGACAACTGTCACAAGGGATGTACCTATTTTGGTCGGTGGGTTTAAAGTAGGTCCTTATTCCAAATTGATATTTTTATTGTTGGAATTAAGACTTTCTTGGAATCGATGTAAACTATCCAAATCACCTTCCCAGACCATAAACAGATCATCGATTTACCTTTTGTAACATTTTAACATTTTAATTTCTTGGAATTAATGTAAACTATCCAAATCACCTTCCCAGACCATAAACCTTTTGTAACATTTTAATTAATGGGGGCGATTCTGAAAGATCGTCTCCTCTCCCCAGTGTGCCATAAAAAGATTGGCAACACTGGGAGCAAAACGAGCCCCCATCGCAACTCCCTTGATCTGTAAATAGAATTGCTTATCATAACAGAAATAGTTCAGACTCGAACAGAAATCGAGATGTTGGATTAGGAAACGTATATGTTTATGTGAAAGCGAGGAATTTCTTAAGGCCCACTTCACAGAGGTGTAACCAATAAACTATTGGGACCTAGTGTCTAATGTTTGTATCATGTGCTTCGTGTCACGTAGATAGGCCTCAGTATCAAGCACAAGGCTTTTTAAAAAGAAATCAATTTATTGTCCTAAACGCGTGGACACCGACTCAATCCCATTCACTATAGGAACTACCCAGTGGAAACTGGGCATCCTTGTGAGTCTTGGGTAAAAGATAAGTAATCGGTGCCCGACACGTTAAAGGATCAAGATACAAAGCCTCCTTCTTAGAGAGAATGTTCCTCTCCTTGCCCTTCTCAACAAGATGTAACTCCTCTTTATATTCGAAGACTGGGTCACGTCGTAGGGGTAAATAAGAATCCACATCCCCCAACAGACGCCCCATTTCCTCCTTATAGAAGGATTTACTTAATAGCACCAGCCCCCCTCCCTTATCTGCAGGGCGAATAACCACTTCCTTTTTACTTTCTAATGAAGCTATCCCTCTTTTAATAAATTCAGGATCCTGAGCTTTTTTTTAATCGTAACCCCTCTACGTCACTAAGTACCATGCTTTTAAAAACCTCAAGATGTCTATTGTCATGATTAAAGTGGTTGTATAGTCTTTTTTATTACTTTTACCTACAGGTAAGCCTATAATAAGGCTTACCTGTAGGTAAAAAAAATATCTCCTAAACCTTTACGGTTTAGGAGATATTCCCCTTGCTATGAGCCGCTGACTGCAGCGGCGCATGCGCACAGGGGATTCTCGGCCGAAGCCCGGCAACTGCCGGATCTTGCCGGGTAAGAAATCTCCCGCGCGCATGCGCGGGAGTGATGACATCGCGGCTCCAGCCACTCACAGCGCTGGAACCGCGATACCCGGAAGACACGCCGAGGCAACATGACAGCTCCCTCGGCGTGGACCAGGTAAGATACTGACGCCTCGTTCTAAGGTAAGTATCTCATAATGAGCTAGTATGCGGTGCATACTAGCTCATTATGCCTTTTGCTTTACAGGGTTAAAAAAAATAAAATAAATTGCGGGTATACAACCGCTTTAAGGGTATTAAACACAATTTTATTGCCTAGGTTCGTGTGGACCTCAGATCGGGGTTGCACTGATCTTATAGCAGGTTTGGAAAGGAAGTATTTTTTAATGTACAATTTTCTAAAAAAAATAAATAGTACAGCGCTGCGTGAAATGTAAGTAAACAGCGGCCAACACACCTATAGATCCAAGTAATAGATAAAGTGTAAAAAATTGTAGCGTTATAAACTCAAAAAAATTGATAAAAAGTGTCTTAAACCTAAATAAAGTGTATATATATAATGACATACAATATAAACAAATATTAGTATGAAAATGCTATAATGCACTATATATAGTGCATATATAGTATACAGAACTATAAACCAATATGCAAAAGAACACAATACAGTATTGATATAAAATTGATATAATATACTGTGTATGGTGTATATATGGTGTACAGAACTATAAGAAAGAACACCAAAAAATGTGAACAGTGATTCAAATATAAAAACCAATAAAGTCCAAAAAGTCCTAAATGGAATTAACACCACAGGAAACCGTAATGTCAAAGTCCACCAACATTATTGAAAATTGTAAGAATAGTGAGAAAGCCACCACCCAGGGTCTAAGGGGGCTTACCAGAGGCAAATGACTTGGGAAGACTTATGTCAACCAAGTCACAAAGGCTGTGAGACCAACTGGTCACAAGAGTACAACTACTTAAACGGCCATGTTGAATCGCAGATTGGAGTAGCAGATAAATGGAAAAGCTGTGTAGAGGCTTAAAGGCAACCAAAGTAAGCAGGGAAGGTATTAATGGTGAAGAGGCCGTCACCGAGGATATTAAGGGGCTTGCCAGAAGTTGTTGACTTGGGAAGACTTATGTCATCCCAGTCAAAAAGGCTTAGAGACCAACTGGTCAAAAGGGTGCATCTCCTCAGATATCCTCAATAGATTCCAAACCAAGGCAGCAGTTCAGCATCCAGCATGTTGCGGATGACTGTGGATGCTGAACTGCCTTGGTTTGGAATCTATTGAGGATATCTGAGGAGATGCACCCTTTTTTACACTTAATATACAGTTTTCTTACAAATTTATTAATGCTGATGTAAGTCTGAAACGTATTCATATTCCTTACCGGGGCAAATTTTAGCCCCCTATCAAGTACTTTAACTTCATCAGTTGAAAGAGTAACACTGCTGAAATTATAGATCCCAGTACCTACTGGTATCTTATTCTTTTGTACTCTTCTTCCTGATCTTCTCCCTCTCTTTCTCTTCTTCCCCCCCTTGCCCTCTTCCCAGGGGGGTATACTGATCCAGTCCCTGCCACTGAGGGACCTGGAGTCTCTAAAAAATCACTCTCACGTTCATCCCATCTATCATATAGTGGGGTGAATCTATTGGAAATTTCAACAGGGTTATGGAACTGACGAGAATTATCATAATACGGGGCCTGGCTATATGTGCCCCCGTGGGATGCTCCTCTCCATCTGGGGCCATTAAAACCACCACCCCCCCCCTAGATTGAGTCCCTCGAGAGGGGCCTCCCTCGTAAAGGATGTTCCATCCCTCCCCTCCCTGACACTTCACTCCGATGATGTTCATAACCCCAATCCCCTGATTAGTGTACATAAAAAGTGGACAGGTGATGTGGGCCATTACCTCAACCTCTACCCCTACCTTTCCCCCTAGATCCCCTTCCTTGATGACCTCGAGGTGGAGTAGAAAAGTTCGAGCCCCTATTGGTCTGTGGCAAATTGGGCATAGGTTTACTTGAAAGGGAAGGCCCTAATTGGGTAGGGATCGGAGCTAAAGAAGGGATAGGATCACTAACAGTAATAATTGGCAAATTGGACTGCCACCTAAACACATTCTTACGCTCAAAGTCCCCTGAATCTCTGATATATTTATCTCTTTTCCTATCAGAGGATTCCTTATCCCATTTTTGAAGTCTATTCTTAAGTTCTCCTGATAACCTTCGAGATAGAAGACAGAGCAGCCCGAGCGATGGCAATGGTAAGGCTGCAACAATGGCACAGGTTGGGCTGCAATAATGGCAATGCTCAGGCTGCATTTTATTGGCACTGGTGAGTCTGCATTTCTTTGGCACAGGTCAGGCTGCATTTCAGGGGCACTGGTAAATATTTTGGTACACCATTTGGTTCATAATATTTTTTTTCTTGTTTTCCTCCTCTAAAACCTAGGTTGTGTCTTATGCCGCATACACACGAGCGGACTTTACGGCAGACTTGGTCCGGCGGACCAGAGTCCGTCGGATAATTCGATCGTGTGTGGGCTCCAGCGGACTTTTTTTTCAAAATTGACAGCCTTTGTTTCCCACAAATAGAGCTTTCTTTTGGTGGTATTTGATCACCTCTGCGGTTTTTATTTTTTGCGCTATAAACAAAAAAAATAGCGACAATTTTGAAAAAAATACATAATATTTTACTGTTTGCTATAATAAATATCCCCCAAAAATATATAAAAATTTTTTTCCCCTCAATTTAGGCTGATGTGTATTCTTCTAAATATTTTTGGTAAAAAAAAATCGCAATAAGCGTATATTGATTGGTTTGCGCAAAAGTTATAGCGTTTACAAAATAGGGGATAGTTTTATGGCATTTTTATTGATCTTTTTTTTTTTACTAGTAATGGCGCTGATTAGCGATTTTTTTTCGTGACTGCGACATTATGGCGGACACATCGGGCCCGTTCACATTTATACAGCGATCAGTGCAATTAAAAATGCATTGATTACAGTGTAAATGTGACTGGCAGTGAAGGGGTTAACCACTAGGTGGTGCTGTAGGGGTTGAGTGTGTCCTAGGGAGTGATTCTAACTGTGGGGGGGGGGGGGGGAATGGGCTGTGTGTGACACAACACTGATCACCGCTCCCGATTACAGGGAGCGGTGATCAGTGACAGTGTCACTAGGCAGAATGGGGAAATGCTTGTTTACATCAGCATTTCCCCGTTCTTCCTCTCCGTGAGACGATCGCGGGTATCTCCGCGGACATCGAGTCCGCGGGACCCGCAATCACGCTCACGAAGCTCCCGGCGGGCGCGTACGCATCTGCAAGCCGCCTCTTAAAGGGCAACATACAGATATGTGATTCTGCCTGTAGGTGCCCTTCTGCCGCAGTATATCTGCGTGAGGCAGTCGGGAGGCGGTTAATAAATATAAATGGCTCTTTCTCAGGTTTTACAATTAATTGGGATACATCAGTTCTTTTACCTGTGGACCCCCTGGTGACCAATCTGCCAAATTCTGCTTCTCAAATAGTTGTAGTTTCTACATTTAAATATCTAGGCGTACAAGTTACATCACAAGTAAATACATATGTGGAGAGGAACTTAGCCCCACTATTTAAGCGGTTTAGGGAAGTGAGGAAAATTTGGAGTAAACTCCCTTTACCGATCATAGGCAGAGCTAACTTGATAAAGATGATATGGATGCCGCAATTACTATATTTGCTACATAATTGCCCTGTATGGCTTCCTCAGAATGTTTTAAAACAAATAGATACCTTGTTTAGAGAACTTATTTCGAAATATAAACATCCCTGGATTGGACTGGAAATTCTACAGCTACCCAAAGATAAAGGAGGTTTGGATGTTCCAAATGCCAGATTGTATTATCTGGCATCCCAACTTCAGCAATTAAATGGATGGAACTTCATAGATTATGAGGACCCCATGCAGCAAATTATATTCTCTCAGCTGCCGATAGATCCACTGGTTCAGTTAATAGTAGTTTATCATTTCTACAGGAAACGTAGCTATCCTACATTTCATTTAATACATAAGATTTGGACTACTACTCAACAAGATACTCAATATGAGGGAAATACTCAATTTATGCCCATATGGAATAATCTTCAATTGCCTGAGGTTGCGAGGCTTGAAAATTTTGGAATTCTGCTTCTTTGTCAACTATTTGATAATGAGGTTCTGCAACCATTTGGTAAACTGGTAGAGAGATATCACTTGCCTATCACTTGCCTAATAAACTATTTTTTCAATGCTTACAACTACGGCATGCTTTGCAGAGTCAAGCAAGGACTCTATTATTAAAATATAATCATTCATCAATTTTAACTTTGGCAGTAACTGTAAAACGCTCTGAACAGGGACTTATAGGGAGTATATATTCTTGTTTACAAATGACAGCCAGAACTAATCCACAGGAGGGGAGCATTAGGTAGTGATCTAGAGACACTTGGTGATGAGGAGTGGGAACAAGCTTTGAAGAATTTATTTGAGGTATCCTTATCCTCCTCACAGTGCCTAACTCAGCTATTTATCATTCACAGAGCCCATGATACTCCTTTTAAAGCTATACTCTTGGGGTAAAGCAGCTACATCCAATTGTCCAAGATGCCCTACTGATACAGGTACACTTATACACATGCTGTGGCGATGTCCCAACTCATATGAGTGCTGCCAGAATTGCTGCAGAGGTTGAAGGGGTGGGGGGGTCAGCCTACCAGTGCTCAGACCATACGCCACACACTCTAATCATGCACTAATCATGTGCTTCAAAAAAAAACAAAACGTGACCGTGCAATTCTCATTCAAAGTGTGACAGCACTTGAAAACTGAAAATTGGGCAGGAAGTGGGTGAAAGTGCCCAGTATTGAAGTGGTTAAGGGGGAGTGGTTGGGGGTGGTAAAACACAGCTCAACCGCATGGTTTTTAATCCCCCCCCCACACCCAAAACACAAGTGTAAACAAGCTGTAAGTTTTCATTATGTGCAATAAAAGATTAGATAGATTATTACCTGTTAATCCTGCCAGTAGACCTGTTATTTTTGTAACTGGGTGACAACGTTGTTTGTTCTGCAGTGAAATCATAGCAGCGTTGTCACCCAATGGGTGTAACTGTTATATTTCCTGGGCAGCTTAGTCTGTATGTAAATTTGGAGAAAATATAAATAAAGGCATGTGAACTAAAAAAAGGAATTCTTATGCTGCATACTCAATAGAGATAATAACTCCATACAGTTGCCAGAATCCAATAGTTGTAATAAATCTGAATGGTACAGTTCACATCCCACCTATCTGAGCTCTAAAGCTTTTTGTACATTGCTCCTGGATCTTGTACAAAGTCAGGAGTGACCAGTACAGGACTGATATTTACTTCTGCCCCAATGAGGGTCATTATCTACGTGGTCAAGGTCTCCACGATAACCAACCTTCAACTCTTCAAAGCCTGTTCATCTATCTGCATAGAGCTTACCTGTACAATGTTTATCTCTATATCTCATCCTTCACCCAGAACATACAAATTTACCATCAGCTCTTTACGTTTACATACAGCTATGACAATGACAATGCGTTTACAAGGCCACAAGATAATCTCTGACTGTGCAAATAAAACATTTTGCACAGAAACTTCTGATATATTAAATTCAATGCTCAGATCGTAGATTACCAATAGTAAATAAGACTTTTAATCTACTGTCATAGGGGCACTATTAATATTTACAAAACATTTATTGCCCAAATGTCAGAAGCATTCCTGCAAGCTGAACAAAATGTCGCTGTCATTTTTGTAAGAGATTCACTTCTGCATTATCAGCGCCATCTACTGGCCAAAATGAGGAATAGGTTTCTCAACAAAATGTTTGTTAGAGTCCTTTCACACTGGGGCAGGGGGGCGGCGTCGGCGGTAAAACGCCGCTATTATTAGCGGCGTTTTACCGTCGGTATGCGGCCGCTAGCGGGGCGGTTTTGCCCCCCACTAGCGGCCGAGAAAGGGTTAAATACCACCGCAAAGCGCCTCTGCAGAGGCGCTTTGCCGGCGGTATAGCCGCGCCGTCCCATTGATTTCAATGGGCAGGAGCGGTAAAGGAGCGGTGTACACTCTGCTCCTTCACCGCTCCGAAGATGCTGCTGGCGGCACTTTCGGGTCGGTTTGCAGGCGCTATTATTAGCGCAATAGCGCCTGCAAACCGCCCCAGTGTGAAAGGGCTCTTAAAGCGGAGTTCCACCCAAAAGTGGAACTTCCACTCATTTGTCTCCTCTCCCCCTCCGATGCCACAATTGGCACCTTTCGAGGGGGGGGGGATACCTGTCTTTAACAGGTATCCTGTTCCCACTTCCTGGAGCCTGGGCCGCGGCCCGCGATTTCACCGCGGGGCTCCCTCCGCCTCTCTCTGGCACATGCGGATACAGGGGTTATCTCCTAAACCGTGCAGGTTTTAGAGATATCCAGGGTAGCTACAGGTAAGCCTTATTATAGCTTATAGGCTTACCTGTAGAAAAAAGTGGTTATAAAGGGTTTAAAACCACTTTAAAGGACCAGAACCTTCACATGCACAGCCAGAAAACAGTCCGGAGCTTTGTTGTTCTTATTTATTTGAGGGGATTAGAACTTGGATAGGGATTGGGATTGGGAAGATTATAGAATGCCCACTTGACCTCAGGGACAAATTTCCCAGCTTTATTACACTCCTCTCTTCCTCCAACACTCATTTTGCTTGCAGAATTTCCATCTGGCAAACTGTTAGTTAATCTAACAAAAAGGCATATTTGTGAGCAAAAGCCCTTTACAGGCAGGGCCCCAGGCCCCTTGGCTTGTGTAGCAAAGTTCAGTGTCCAGCTCACATCCCTGTGGCTACTGATATCAGCACCACCTCCTCAGGCATTGCCAACCCACCTGGCTGTAGCTGCCCCTTTCACTAGCCCCCCAGCTACCTCTCCACAGTCCTTCCAGACTGTCACACCCACCAGCCCACCCGGCTGACCTCTCCTGGAGATCTCCTGGACGTGCTGACTCTCTCTCCTGCCATCCTCACCCATGCATCCAGGAAGGATTCCTCTCTGTGTTGAAGGTACCTCCGGCACTCGAGCCCCAGGACCAAGGTCACCCACACCCAGACTAGGTGGCACCCTCAAGGGCCACCGACAGCCTGCTCAGCACTCCATCTCCATCTTCCACCCAACTGCCCCCGCTGGCATGACTCATGAGTATTTATGAGGTGGCCTGCCCCTTGCCAGCCCATTTTGCTGGGAATTGGCTGGGGTTCTCATCAATACTCCAGGCAGCTCCTCATAACCTCCCTCCTATCCTTCTGGAAGCTTCTCCAAGGTTACAGTAAGTAGGGGGAAGTACCAGTGGTGCTGCTTGCTGAGTCATTCAGCCTCCCTGAGTCACCCACCCTGCCCCAGATTCAACCCAGCCTGGCTCTCAGCCAGGCCAACATTTTCCTACACCTACTACTTTCCTACACCTACTAACTGTTGTGCAAGGTGGAAAGATGGGCGCCAGTCACTTTTAGAAATGAACAAAGAGAAGTTTATTTCTCTTAACAGGAAAACTGTGGGAGAGGGGGGTAGGGCGGCACCGGACTCCCATAGTCAAATGTAATAGCAAATAGCAAACCGACAGGCTCCTCAGACAAAATGTAGAAACAGGTAGTCGGCGATACAGAAAAAGTGCCTTTAAGCTGGACCCAGCGATCTATATTTTGTAGCTGTCTCCTATAGCAACAAACTCCACTCAGAGCATCTCACTGAATTTCCTCGGATGAGTTCTCTCCTGAAGCTTCCCCAGCCACTTCATAGTCCTCTGGTACTTCCTCAGAACTCCATCCATCTCAGCATGCCACCGGCAACAAGAGGTGTTGACCCTCTGGCAATTTCCTCTCCCATGCCTTCCGGCATCGACCAGGCTCCCTCCGACAGGGCCCCTGAACACATGGCTAGGCCTCAGGCCTACACCTTAAGCAGCTGCTCCTCACACAGCCACCCAGACTATGGGTGGAAAAGACCCCAACCATCTGACCTCCTCCAAATAAATACCTTCTCCCAGCATCCTCAGTGACCAAAGAAACTTCTACTGATTAGCTGAGAAAAGCATATACACTCATAACCTGAACTAAGTGTATTTTTTCACACTAATGGCAAAGATAACAGTGCCACCTGTTGACAAAAGGGAGAAACCACTGTTAAAACCAGGCTTAAGAAAAAGCCCATTTGATCAAAAGACTACAAATTAGCCAGGCTAGCTACCACCTAGCACAACTAAATTTATTAGCAGCCCTGTTTAAGTCAAGGGTGTTACATATAGTTCCCCCCCAAAAATACATACCAGACCCTTATCCTTGATGGTGTCAGGGAATTAGGCTAGCAAACAAGCACAGGCAAGGTCGCGCTAACACGCATCAACGCACACGGGTGTGCAATGTTTCTACTAGGCGGACGCCTGGTGCCACATTCGGACGAATGCGCGTGCGTAGCAATGTCGCGATGGTACAAACGCACGAACGGAACGGTGTACGTACGACGTGATACTGCGCCTTGTCTATTTAAACCTTCCACTGACAGTGCCACATTGCTGGATTATCGTCAGCTCTTCTTGTGTTCCCTGAGATTGTGATTCCTGTTGTCCTGACTTCCTGTGTACCGACCCGGCTTGTTATCGACTCCTCTGGACCTCCTGGTTTACCCACCGGCTTGCTTCTGACTTCCCCTGCCTGCTTCCTGCATCTGACCCCGGCTTGGCTAAACGGACTCCGCATTCCTCTGTCTCCTGTACCTGGACTTGTTGCTTTGATTCCCGGACTGCTTACTGTGTTTGACCCCCTGGCCTGGCTTCGGATTTTCCTATTGGACTTCCATTGGTCCCCTCCTTGGACCCTAGCACGTTGCCTCTACGGACTTTCTCTATTAAGCCACCATCACCGGCTCCTACTTCCAGGCAACCCGTGCTTCTGTGAGCACCACATCCCTGTGCCATCTTCAGGGTTGTGCTGCACTCGGCCGCAAGGGGAGCCCTCTCAGCAACTCGGTCTCCTACCAAGGTCCTGACAGTATAATCCAGCCATGTCAGAGACCGACGGAGGTGACTCCCTGATGAAGGCCATTCTTCAGCAAATCACGGCCTTTTCCCCAGTCCTTCAGCAGCTTCAGGAGGAATACTTCCGGTTGGAGGAACGTCTGCAGCACTTACCCGAGCCATCCTCCTCCTCAGTTCAAGGTCCACCTCCAGCGGCAACTGCTGGGATCATGGTCCCTTCAGAACCACGTGTCCCAACGCCAGAATGTTTCCGTGGCGATCGAAGAAAATTTAGGTCCTTTAAAAACTCCTGCTACTTATACTTCGACTTGCAAACACGGACTTTTTTCAGTGAAACAGTCAAGGTGGGGTTCACTATCTCCCTAGTACGTGGTGAGCCGCAGACCTGGGCCCATGGCCTGTTGGAACAAAGCAGCCCCTCCATCAACACTATGGACCAGTTCTTTGAAGTCATGGCTCGGTTATATGATGATCCCCTACGGGTAGCCACTGCCGAAGCAACTCTACATTCCCTCCGTCAGGGTCAGCGCCCTGCGGAGGACTATACAGTGGAGTTTCGCACATGGTCCATAGATTCTGGTTGGAATGAGGCAGCATTAAAATACCAATATCGAATGGGGTTATCAGAGGCCCTCAAGGATGAGTTAGCCAGGTTACAGGTTCCGGCCACACTTGAAGATCTCATCCAGTTAACTATTCAGCTTGACAGACGTTTACGGGAATGTCAGGGTGAACGTGACCAGGCCTCTTGCTCCACTCGGAACCTGCCCCGAGTTCAGTCTGCATCATCTCCCTTACAAGTCAGCATATTCCGTCCAGCATTAACTCCTGGGGTGAGACTTTATCGCCGGCAGGCGAGAGTTTGCTCCTACTGCGGGGAATCAGGACATTTCATAGATTACTGCCCCATAAGACCAAGAAAACCGACCCTCCGTACTCACCTTCAAGTATCCAGGTCTTCCTCTGCCCATATCTCACTTCCTGTTACATTGCTAGTGGCAGGTAAGGAGATCCACCTCCAAGCAATACTGGACTCCGGGGCGTGTAGTTGTTTCTTGGACTTGGCCTTGGCTAAAGAGCTAGCTATTCCGCTGAACTATAAGGAACAGAGACTAACAGTCCATCTGGCTGACGGCTCCTTGCCAAGCTCGGGTCATGTCACCCAGGAAACCGTACCTATCCTTACCACTACCAATTCTGGTCATCAGGAATTTCTCAGATTTGATGTCTTAAGTTCCCCTATGTTCCCGGTCATCCTAGGAATCCCATGGCTACAAGCACACAATCCTCAGATTGATTGGTCCAAAAAGGAGGTACTCCTTACATCTCCCTATTGCCAACAACATTGTTTGACCCCCGAATTCCAGGACTTTTCCAGTTGTCTGACTGTACAATCCACACCGAGTCCGGATCCTAATGTACCAGCAGCTTATTTGGAATTTCTTGATGTCTTCGATAAAAAGAAAGCAGACACCTTACCGCCACACCATCCTTACAACTGCCCCATCGAGTTACTACCAGGAGCTACTATTCCCTTTGGTCGTATATTCCCCCTCTCTGAGACTGAGCTTGAGACCTTGAGACAATATATTGATGAGAATCTTGAAAAAGGTTTTATCCGTCCTTCTTCTTCCCCTGCCGGTGCCGGGATTTTCTTCGTTGAGAAGAAGGATAAGACACTGAGACCATGTGTGGACTACAGGGAGTTAAACAAAATTACCCTTAAGAACCGCTACCCACTCCCGCTCATCCCTGAGCTTTTTCAAAGGTTCCGCACAGCACGCATCTTTACCAAACTCGACCTCCGTGGTGCCTATAATCTCGTCCGGATCCGAGAGGGGGACGAGTGGAAAACGGCTTTCAGAACAAGATTTGGACATTTTGAGTACCTAGTCATGCCGTTTGGGTTGTGCAATGCCCCGGCGACCTTTCAGCATTTCATAAATGACATCTTCCGGGAACATTTAGATCATTTTGTTGTTGTCTACCTTGACGACATTCTTATTTTTTCTGCCACTCTGGAACTCCATAGAATACATGTGAAGAAGGTACTGTGCATCCTCAGAACCCATGGGTTATTCGTCAAATCTGAAAAGTGCGATTTCGAAAAAACTTCAATTCAATTCTTGGGTCTTATCATCACCACAGGTGGAATCGCCATGGATCCTCAAAAAGTTAAGTCCATCCTGGATTGGCCGGGCCCCTTCTGACAGGAAGGGTGTACAGAGATTCATTGGCTTCACCAACTTCTACAGAAGATTTATAAAGAATTTCTCCACCATTGTGGCACCTATTACTCAGACAACCCGCCAACATACCAAGTTTCAGTGGTCAGCAGCGGCACAGTCCGCCTTCGATCAGCTTAAGACCTTCTTCACTTCTGCCCCAATTCTGCAACACCCTGACCCTGCTCTACCCTACGTCCTGGAGGTCTATGCCTCAGAAGTTGCCACAGGGGCGATTCTATCCCACCGTCAGGGTCCCAAAGCATTGCTGCATCCCGTGGCCTTTTCCTCACGGAAAATGAGCCCTCCAGAGAGGAATTACGATGTGGGGGATCGGGAACTTTTGGCAATAAAAACAGCTCTCGAGGAATGGAGGTATCTCCTGGAAGGTGCCACTCATCCCATCCTGATTTTTACGGACCACAAGAACTTAGAATATCTCCGTACGGCCAAATGCCTAAGACCCCGACAGGCTCGATGGGCTCTATTTTTCTCTCGGTTTAATTTTCACTTAACCTATCGCCCAGGGTCGAAGAATGGAAAGGCGGACGCCTTATCCCGGATGTTTCCGGACACTCCCGAAGAAATTGCACCTAGTACGATTTTGTCTCCCCAAAACTTTCTACTGATCCAACCCGGCCTAAGATCCTCTATTGAGCAGGCCTCTAGTCAGTGCACTGAAGCAGAAGTCTCCTCCCTGGGAAGCCAAGAGGGACTCCTATGGCACCAAGATAAGATTTTCGTTCCCCAGCAAGCCAGATTACAAGTATTGAAGACCTTTCATGACCATCAGCTAGCTGGTCATTTTGGGGTCCGAAAAACAACTGAACTAGTTCAGCGGTCCCTATGGTGGCCCACTTTGAAACTTGATTGTAAAACCTACGTCAGCTCCTGTATCATCTGCCAACGGAACAAAGCATCCAACGCCAGGTCTTGGGGCTTGTTAAGACCACTGCCAGTCCCAGAACAACCATGGAGGAAGATTTCCATGGACTTTATCGTGGATTTGCCCCCCTCAGAAGAATTTACTACCATCTTGGTGGTAGTAGACCGCCTGTCCAAAATGGCGCATTTTTTGCCTATGAAAGGTACTCCCTCTGCCTTGGATACAGCAAAAATCTTTATTAAGGAAATTGTTCGACTACACGGATTGCCAAATAACATCGTATCAGATAGAGGGGTACAATTTACCTCTAGGTTTTGGAGAGACCTCTGCAAATTACTGTCTATTGAAATGTGTTTGTCCACAGCTTACCACCCACAGAGTAACGGTCAGACCGAAAGGACCAACCAAACGCTGGAACAGTATCTGCGGTGCTTCTGTTCTTTTTCTCAAGACGACTGGATTCAACTATTACCTTGTGCAGAATTTGCTTATAATAACTCAATACACACTCTTACCAACCAATCACCCTTCAGGGCGAATTACGGCTTCCACCCCTCATTCTTACCCAACGTCATTCCGGAATCTTCAGTCCCGGCGGTTCAGGACAGAGTGGATTTCATCCATACTAATTATCAGACACTCCAGGATACCATAAAGAAGGCCCAAGAAGAATATAAGAAGCAATACGATAGGAAGAGAAGAGCGAACCCTACCTTTAAGATAGGGGACAAGGTCTGGCTCTCATCTATAAATCTCAAGCTACCATGCCCATCTCGGAAATTGGGACCCAAGTTCCTGGGTCCTTTCGAGATCAAACGTGAAATCAACCCTGTAGCCTTTGAACTCACTTTACCCGAATCTTTCAAGATCCATCCTGTTTTTCATGTGTCACTTCTTAAACATGTTGTTTCTAGTCCTTTTTCAGGGAGAGAAGAAGTGCCCCCACCTCCGATCCAGGTTGGAGATGAAGCAGAATTTGAAGTTGAATCTATCCTTGACTGTCGTCAGAGAGGTAGGACAATTTAATTTCTAATCAAGTGGAAGGGGTATTCTGCAGAAGAGAACTCTTGGGAGCCTGCAAGTTATGTACACGCTCCTAGACTAATACAGAGATTTCGCAGTAGGTACCCCGAAAAATGGGCACGTCTAGGCATCCGGAGGCTGCCCCTTGGGGGAGGGGGCACTGTCAGGGAATTAGGCTAGCAAACAAGCACAGGCAAGGTCGCGCTAACACGCATCAACGCACACGGGTGTGCAATGTTTCTACTAGGCGGACGCCTGGCGCCACATTCGGACGAATGCGCGTGCATAGCAACGTCGCGATGGTACGAACGCACAAACGGAACAGTGTGCGTACGACGTGATACTGCGCCTTGTCTATTTAAACCTTCCACTGACAGTGCCACATTGCTGGATTATCGTCAGCTCTTCTTGTGTTCCCTGAGATTGTGATTCCTGTTGTCCTGACTTACTGTGTACCGACCCGGCTTGTTATCGACTCCTCTGGACCTCCTGGCTTACCCACCGGCTTGCTTCTGACTTCCCCTGCCTGCTTCCTGCATCTGACCCCGGCTTGGCTAAAAGGACTCCGCATTCCTCTGTCTCCTGTACCTGGACTTGTTGCTTTGATTCCCGGACTGCTTACTGTGTTTGACCCCCTGGCCTGGCTTCGGATTTTCCTATTGGACTTCCATTGGTCCCCTCCTTGGACCCTAGCACGTTGCCTCTATGGACTTTCTCTATTAAGCCACCATCACCGGCTCCTACTTCCAGGCAACCCGTGCTTCTGTGAGCACCACAACCCTGTGCCATCTTCAGGGTTGTGCTGCACTCGGCCGCAAGGGGAGCCCTCTCAGCAACTCGGTCTCCTACCAAGGTCCTGACAGATGGGGTTGAGGTGTTGAGAATGCTGCCCCCCCCATCCTGAGCCATACCAGGCCCCATGCCTTCAACATGGGGGGGGGGTACCTTGCCAGGGGGACTGCCCCTAGGAAGTACCTTGTCTCCATGCTGAGGAGGATAAGGGCCTCTTCCCAACAACCCTGGGCCAGTGGTTGTAGGGGTCTGTGTATGGGGGGGCTAATTGGAATCTGGTCGCCAATTTTAAAAATAAGGAGGCCCCCAGATCCTGCCACCCCATGTGAAAGAGTGAGGGGTACATAGTCCCCAATAGTTAGTGTGCTTCTAGCCTTGCCCTGTACCTGTGCTGGATATAGGCTGCACTGATCTCCGGTGTCCAGTCTGAGAGCCACAACAGGTGTATGAACTCTACTCTCTTGTGAGTGTCGGTGATGCTTTTTTGGAACACAGACACCTGTACTGGTCACTGCAAGGGACACTGAAATCAGTATTGGTCACTGCTAGGAACACTGAAATCTACTGTATACTGGTTCCCATGAGGGGACACCGAGATCTGTGCTGGTGACTGTTTTAGACAAGGACTGATCTCTATAGAGATCTGCACTGCTTATTGTTGGGGACACTGAGATCAGTATTGATTACTGCTGGGGACACTGAGATCAGTATTAATCACTGCTGGGGACACTGAGATCAGTATTGATTACTGCTGGGGGGGACACTGAGATCAGTACTGATTACTGCTGGGGACACTGAGATCAGTATTAATCACTGCTGGGGACATTGAGATCAGTATTGATCACTGCTGGGGGGGACACTGAGATCAGTATTGATTACTGCTGGGGACACTGAGATCAGTATTGATCACTGCTGGGGGACACACTGAGATCAGTATTGATTACTGCTGGGGACACTGAGATCAGTATTGATCACTGCTGGGGGGGACACTGAGATCAGTATTGATTACTGCTGGGGACACTGAGATCAGTATTGATCACTGCTGGGGGGGACACTGAGATCAGTATTGATTACTGCTGGGGACAACTAAATGTATATTGGCCACTGTTGGGGATAAAATATATACTGGTCAGTTCTGGAGGACACTGGGATCTGTACTGGTGACTGTTGTAGACACCAAGGAGGACTGATATCTATAGAGATCTATACAGGTCACTGCTGGGGACACTGAGATCTATACTGATCCCTGCTTGGGGACACTGAGCAGGACTATAATCTATAGAGATCTGTATTGGTCACTGCTGGGGACACTGAGAGCTATACTAGTCACTGCTGGGGATACTAAAATCTATACGGTCCCTGCAGGGGGACTAAGCAGGACTGATATCTATAGAAATCAGTATTGGTCACTGCTGGGGTCACTGAAATCTATACTGGTCACGTCGTTCTGAGGACACTGCAATGTATGCTGGTCATGGCAGGAGGACTGATAAC
The DNA here is from genome assembly GCA_037952925.1 of Lithobates clamitans. Taxonomy (NCBI): domain Eukaryota; kingdom Metazoa; phylum Chordata; class Amphibia; order Anura; family Ranidae; genus Lithobates; species Lithobates clamitans. The sequence continues at coordinate 1,163,163 of JBBGZY010002323.1, forward strand.
TATAGAGTATGTCATTCTTATTGTCACTACTGTCACTGATATTGCCGTGTATTGTTATGATTGCCCATTTGTTGCCCACGTATTCTAACTGTTTCTCATTTGTAGTCCATTAGTCAAGTATCATTAGGCATAATCCATTCCATTTTCATGCCTGTGTATTTTGAAGTCAGTGTTTTTTTTTTAGAGGAGCAGATTACTATAATTTAATCGCCATTCAGTCCTGTCACTATCAAACCACAGCATCGGCGGTATGAAAAAAGGTATTTAGCTGCCGAATGAAAAAAAAACAACAACAAAAAAAATAACACACCGTGTAGTACATCTTATTATTGCAGAGGGCTGGCAGGAATTGGAATATCTGACTTAACAACCACTTTGAGTATGCCTTTATTAGACAATTGCCCTCATTTCAGCACAGGGTGCAGGCCACACCACTATTAGCCCCTCCCCTTTCCCAACTTTGCAAAGTCCTCAGGTATGAATGTGGGGGAAACTGCTATGGATCCGGGTCTGATCACTCCCCTGCACTGTGCGATAGAACTAAAATAATGTATTCTATGGTGGAGCGTGATCCAATCCACTTCATATCAAATGACTGATGCCAGGACAAGGGGTGGGCAGGAGGGACAGCTGCCTTGGGCACTGCGGTATCAAGTCGGGGGGGGGGGGGCACCAGGAGGAGTTTGAAGGGGGGGATTTGTGTTGGGAGTAGGAATTTGGGGGCAGCAGGGGGTAAGAGTTGTTCTAGAAGGGGAAATTTGGGGGTGTGTGCTAGTAGTGGTGATTCAGGGGGGATTTGTGTTGGAAGGGGGATGGGAGAAGGGGATTTGTGCTAGGAGGGTTGATTTGGGGAGTTTGTGCTAGAAGAGTTAATATGGTAGAGGGGGAAGGGGATTTCTGCTATAAGGAGAATTGGGGCAGGGCGAGGGGGGGGGGGGGTAGTGTAGATAATGTGCACTTGGGGAGGGGAAATTTGAGGGGTGGAGGTAGAGTTACCACATTATCCCTTTAATCCAGGACACATATTAATTGCACAGGTTCTGTGGCTGATTAAGGTGGTAATTAAACTCACTTGGTGCCTCATCTGCATTAAATCAGCCTCAGAACCTGTGTAATTAATATATCCTGGATTAAAGGGATGATGTGGCAACCCTAGTTGCCACCTGTCTGGGATTCACCTGGACAGTCCAGGTTTTGAATCATGTGTCCGGGTTTCAGACTCCCCAAGTAACCAAGATAGTCACACACAAATCTGTTGCCATCCGGGAGCTGTGGGCAACCCTCCAGGGGCAGGTTTGGCATCACCGGTTGGGGGCGGGGTGATGATGTCAGCAAGAGCAATTTGGCCACACCCACTGTTCGCTATGACACGCTATGCGCACCGCATTACTACTCTCCTTGGGGCACCAAAAGGTGTCCCAGGCCCCTAAAGTGTTCGGGTTTGGCTTGAAGAAAAGGTGGCAACCCTAGGTGGAGGATTCGTGCTAGGAGGGGTAATTTTTTTTTTGGGGGGGGGAGCATTTGTGCTGGGAGGATTTGGGGGATGGAGGGGGCAGAGGTTTATGCTGGGGGGGGAGGGGATTTATGCTTAGGGGGTAAACATGCAGATTAGTGCTCAATTGTTTAATTTTTTATTTTTTTGGGGGGGGGGGGGGACTTTTGCCAACACATAATGATCATTCTTTCTTTGGGAGGGTTGACACAGTTTGGCATGTTTACCCTGGGCTCCAAGTGACCTTATATAAAAACTGTAACAGCCTATTGCCGTAAATTGCGTAAACAATTACACGTCAGGGTCTGGATGAACAACTACCATATTTAGCCACAAGATGGCAGTGTATCCCTATTTATTATAAAAGAGATTTTCCTTGAAATGTCAAAATAATTTTTGGGTTGCTTTTAGGCTTGATACACTCTTGGGGGGTTATTTACTAAAGGCAAATCCACTTTGCACTACAAATGCAAACTACAAGTGCACTTGCAATTGCACCGAAAGTGCACTTGGAAGTGCAGTCGCTGTAGATCTGAGGGGGACATGCAAGAAAAATAAAAAACAGCATTTTAGCTTGCACATGATTGGATAATAAAATCAGCAGAGCTTCCCCTCCTTTCAGATCTACCCCTCAGATTTACAGCGACTGCACTCCACCCCCCCCCCAAAAAAAAATTGAGCCCTATTCTGCATTTACCCCCTAAGCATAAATTCCCCCCCAGCACAAACCTCTACCCCCTCCATCCCCCAAATCCTCCCAGCACAAATGCCCCCTCCCCCCCTCAAAAAAAAATCATCCCTCCTAGCACAAATTCTCCACCCCTCAAATGTCCCCTCCAGGTTCTCTATAGATCCTCTTTAAAATTTAAAGGAGCTCTATGGTCACACTTTCATTTAATAACATCAGCATTGTAATAACAATACAAACAATAGTGATATCTGACAATCCAATATAAGCTTACTAGAAAAATCTCCTTTCATGTTGTAAGTGCTGCCTGTCAATTCCCTGCATGCTTTGCAGCTTCTCCTTAATTTCTAAGGACTACATATCCCATGGTACCTTGCTGCCTGCAAGCAGTGATTCCTGTACTGACTCCGCCTCCTGAAACTCCTCCTCTCAGCTCCTCTGTGAAATGTGTGACACATCAGTGCCTACTCACAGGGCATAGTGACTACATGTCACAGAATTCAAGGAAGGAAATGAATGGGGTCTTCAGAGAGTGAGTTTACAAACTTCAATATCATTCAGAGTAATAGGAGGTGGCTGGAAATAAATGACATACAATGTAGGACTGAATATAGGATTTAACATTTTGACTATAAATACACTTTAACCCCTTCCCGACCAGCCGCCGCAGTTATACTGCGGCAGGTTGGCTCCCCTGGTTGAGCTGGAGGCGCCACGCTAGAGCTGATGCGCGTGCCCGGCGGTCGTGATGTCCTCCGGGCACCTGTGATCGCTCCACACAGAGACAGAACGGAGATCTGTCAATTTAAACAAACAGATCTCTGTGCTGTCAGGGGTGAGGAGAGCGATCTGTTGTTCATACTAAGTATGAACAATGATCGCTCTCCTCACCCAGGCAGTCCCATCCCCCCACAGTTAGAATCACTCCTTAGGTAACACATTTAACCCCTTGATCGCCCCCTAGTGTTAATCCCTTCCCTGCCAGTGACATTAACACAGTAATCAGTGCATTTTATAGCACTGATCGCTGTATAAATGTCAATGGTTCCAAAAATGTGTCAAAAGTGTGCGATTTGTCCGCCGCAATGTCGCTGTCCTGCTAAAAATAGCAGATCACCGTCATTAATTACTAGTAAAAAAAAAAATAATAAAAATGCCATAAATCTTTCCCCTATTTTGTAGACGCTATAACTTTTGCGCAAACCAATCAATATACGCTTATTGCGGTTTTTATTACCAAAAATATGTAGAAGAATATATATCGGCCTAAACTGAGGAAAAAATTTGCTTTTTAAAAAAAAAATTGGGGATATTTATTATAGCAAAGAGAACTAAATATTTTTGAAATGTTTTTTTTCAAAATTGTCGCTCTTTTTTTGTTTAGAGCGCAAAAAAATAAAAACCGCAGAGAGGATCAAATACCACCAAAAGAAAGCTCTAATTGTGGGAAAAAAAGGACGTCAATTTTGTTTGGGTACAGCGTCGCACGACCGCGCAATTGTCAGTTAAAGCGACGCAGTGCCGTATTGCAAAAAATGGCCTGGTCATTGAGCAGGAAAATCTTCCGGGGCTGAAGTGGTTAAAGGAATTCAGTCTCAGGAATTCAGGAAGTCTCAAGGTTTTTCACCTTAATGCATAGAATGCATTAAGGTGAAAAACTTTTTGTGCTGCAGCTGCCCCCCAGAGCCCCCCTTTTTCTTACCTGAGCCTGATCATTCCAGCACCAAGCGCAAGCCTATCCGCTGTCTCGGGCCCTCATTGGATAGATTGAGCCATTGGCTCCCACTGCTGTCAATCAAATCCAGTGACAAGGTTGCGGGGCGGGGCCGAGTCCTGCTGTCTGTATCAATGGACGCAGCAGCAGGACTCATTAGAGCTCTGTGGGGGCATCCGATGAAGAGGAAGAGCCAGGAGCGCTGCCCGGGGGACCCCAGAAGAGGAGGATTGGGGCTGCTCTGTGCAAAACCCTTGCACAGAGCAGGTAAGTATAACATGTTAGTTATTTAAAAAAAACTAACCTTAACACGACAGTCGAACGACTGTGGATCCGACTTTGCCCTGCGCCTTGTAGTCCGACATACGTCTGACTTCAATGAACGGGGATCCGACTTGGATCCCCGACAATACCAGGCACTGTCTGGTACGACTCTTTAGGGGGAACTCCACGCAGACTGTAAAAAAATCGGCATGGGTTCCCCTCCAAGAGCATACCAGGCCCTTTGGTCAAGTGTGAAAGGGGCCTAAAGTGATTGTAAGGACTCCAGGTTTGTTACCTTCATTCTATGTGCTGCTCCCCTCTCAGCCTCCCCCCCCCCCCCAATACTCACCTACAATCCAGCAATGTGCATGAGAGCCAAGGCTCTCTCACCTGAGACTCTTCCTCCTCATTGGCTGAGATGCAGCAGCAGGAACCATTGGTTTCGCTGCTGTCAATCTCAGCCAGTAGGGCAGGGGGTGGGGCTGAGCCAAGCTCGCTGTGCCTTATGGACAAAGAGAGCCGGCTGGGGAACAAGCACGTATGAGTGCCCAAATAGCAAGAGGGGGGGCAGAGAACCGGCAGGGCACCTGAGAAGAGGAGGATCAGGGCTGCTCTGCAAAAACCATTACACAGACCAGGTAAGATTTTTTGTACTTCTATACACACTCACCGGCCACTTTATTAGGTACACCTGTTCAATGGCTTGGCAACACAAATAGCTAATCAGCCAATCACATGGCAGCAACGCAATGCATTTAGGCATCTAGACGTGGTGAGGACGACTTGCTTTAGTTCAAACCGAAGGGGGATTTAAGTGACTTTGAATGTGGCATGTTTGTTGGTGCCAGACGGGCTGGTCAGTAACTGCTGATCTACTGGGATTTTCACACACAACCATCTCTCGGGTTTAATGGCTGTGTGTTGAGTTATTTTGAGGGGACAGCAAATTTACACTGTTATACAAGCTGTACACTCACTACTTTACATTGTAGCAAAGCGTCATTTCTTCAGTGTTGTCACCAGTGGCGGTGTGTCCATTAAGGGCGCACGGGCACCGCCCCCTCTGTCACACCACCCCCCTCTGTGTAGAATGGATAGATTCATGCATTGGATAGATAGATTCATGCATTCAGCCACCCCCTATTTATGCTTCCGGCTCCTTTTCGGACGCCGGACGCCTAAATTACAGTGGTGGGGGTGTTTTTTTTTAAACACCTGATAAAATATTAATTTGCTTTGCTAACACTGAACTGCCTCTCAGCCAATCAGGAGGTGCGGATCTAATACCCGTCACCTGATTGGCTGAAGGCACAGGCTCTCCGATTGGAGGCCTAAAGTCCCATACACATGATCAGAATTTCGGCCAGCAAAAGACGAGAATGAGAAGATGAGAGCTTTTGGTCGGAAATTCCGTTAGTGTGTATGCAATTCCGACGTGCAAAAAAACATGCTCATAATCGAGACGGAGCCGCTCGGTCTGGTAAAACTACAGTTTGTAATGGAGATGGCACGTTCGTCACACAGAGAATTGTTAAATCTCTCAATGCAGCGCATTCTCTTCTTCTTTAGAATGCTAGAAGAATGAAGTTGTTTTGCTGCTCATATTCACGTAGAGTTCTCACAAACTTCTTTCTTTATTATTTCTCGTGATCTCATGAATAATCTTTTTGATTTTTAATGCCAGATCTCCATAATAATATTTAAGATCTCTTTTTTTTCATTTGTTATTTTTTTAATCAAGATCTCCTGTTTTTTTTTTTTATTATTTTATAGTGATATCCATTTTTTAATTTTTTTGTATGTCACCTTTCCACAACACCATTATTATCTTGTATTTGTAAATCTCAAGAAGGTTGGTTGGTGTCCTTTGTTAATATGACATTGTGTTTTAGAAATGTACCGGCCTACTCACAAACAAACTGTCCTTTTTTGAAGAAAAACACATAGCCAAGTATTTCTGAAACAAAATATCCATTTATTCTGGGTCATAGCAAAATAAAGAGGAAGGCAACGCTGGAGAAACTGGTGAAGTTTGTAAAGCCTTTGTACCCCAGAGCAGGCATCAATAATTTTGCAGTCCATATTGGTGGCCTGAGGAGTCCTTATAATAGTGAGCACAATCCGGTCCAGGACTACAAGCGATCAGGAACAGCAGCAGATGAAATATCTGTCCCCAGGCTGTGGTCATACAACAGCCTGCATCTTTTGTTGACCAGACTGAACCCAGGCCATCACTCTCTGGTCTTCCTTAGATGCTTCCTTCCAGGCTGTGGCTGTGGTGTTGGAGTTGTGGCAGGAGGTGGAGGAGGAGGACCTGAAAGAGGAGGAGGAGGACCATGGTTCCACTCACAAATGTGGGTTTGTTTTGTGAGTTGGCCCCTCAATCCCTTATTTAGGGATTTCAAGATGATTTCCTCACATAAGAGGTGTTGGCCCTCCTCCATTTCCAGCATTTTGCATGCTGTAATGTATGTAAAGTCCTCTTGAACACTGTGGGGGGTTCTGAGGGCCGCAGTAGACTTCATAAATAGGCCAATTGCTGCCTCCTTCACGTTACTCCTCTTCCTGCCACTTTTTGGTTGAAGGCGGAGGGGAGGGACCTACGATTCTGGCAGGCTACTGGGCTCGGCCACCTCCTGGCTGCCACTTTCCACGGCCTGGCTGAGGCTTTCCTGTGTATGAAAAAGGGACATCGTTTTAGTTTTTGGTTCATCAATCATACACAATTTTCAGCTCATGACTGTTGCAAATTGAATGTTAATAAATAGAAAAGACTATCATTCTGACCCCAGCATTTTTCATTCTTGTCCCAATCATCTGTGGCCACTAATGTCTATTGATATGTAAAACACTTTGTGAAATCAGAAATTAGTGATCAAAACTAACATATATTTAACATGATAAATTTGACAACCAGAAATATTTAGAAGAATGCTATACCTGGCTCAAGCTGGGCTCCTCCACATGTTGCTGCCTGGAAGGCCCAGGTTGGGCGTCTGAAGCCTCAGCTGAGGTGGAAGGAAGCGTTGAAGGAAGACTGGAGAGTGCCGGCCTGGGTTCATTCTGGCCTGCCAGAAAATGCAGTCTGTCATAGTACCACAGCCTGGAGACATAAATGTCATCTGCTGCAGCTCCTGATCTCAGGGAATCCTGGACCTTCTTGAGCTCCCTAATATAAGTGCTCCTCATGCCACCAATTATGGCCTTCAAATAGGGGATGTCTGCCATGGGGATCACCGGCTTCACTAATTCCACCAATTGATCCAGTGCTGCCTTCCTCTTTGTTTGATTATTAAAAAACGGGTGGCTCAGCTGCCAGAGATAGGGCAGCTCCCTGAACATATCAATGAATCTTCCTAGAAATTCCCTATCATTGAAGGGATCCATTTTCTCTGCAAGACACAACACAAGACAAACCCTAATGTCAGGCTAAACTCTCCTAATCTTGACCCTATATAGGCCTCAATCTATAAGCAGTATAGGCCACTGAGGCACCAACTTCAAATTGTACCTTCGTTATAACGATCCTCGCTTCCGCTACACCTTCCTCCGCTCACAGATCATACGTACGACCAGGGCCGGATTAACATAGGGGCTGGTGGAGCTGCAGCTCCAGGCCCCTCCCTCAATATAGGCCCATGGCAGTGGCTTATGAATATCTGTGTGCCTTCCTGAAGGAAGAGGAGCCCTCCGTGCACACATGGAGGAGACAAGAGTTAGTCACTGCAGCCGAGTCCTGTCTCTGTCGATGCCTGACTCCTATCACAGGATCTGTTACACTCACACAGATCCTCAGTGTCTGGGAGCTGTCTGGGGGAGGGCGCTGATGTCCTAACCAGCAGGAGCCCGGGAGGAAGGACATCTGCCATGCTGTTGAGATAAGGTTAGTACATTTGTTAGGGAGGTGTTTTATTGTGCTAGGGGAAAGACTGCCGCTTCCCCCCATGTAATGTGCTCTCTTGTGCCCAGTGCCCACCATGTCATGTGCATTGCAGTGCCCCCATGTAATGTGCTGTGCCCACTATGTCATGTCATGTGCATTGCAGTGCCCTCCATGTAATGTGCTGTGCCCACCATGTCATGTCATGTGCATTGCAGTGCCCCCATGTAATGTGCTGTGCCCACTATGTCATGTCATGTGCATTGCAGTGCCCCCCATGTAATGTGCTGTGCCCACTATGTCATGTCATGTGCATTGCAGTGCCCCCCATATAATGTGGTGTCATGCAGTGCCCACCTTGTCATGTGCTGTGCAGTGCCCACCATGCCATATGCAGTACCCACCATATAATATGCTGTGCCCACCATATAATGTGCTGTGCAGTGCCCACTTGTAATGTGCAGTGCCCACCAAGTAATGTGCTCAGCTGTGCCCGCCATGTCATGTGCTGTGCCCACCATATAAGGTCCTGTGTCCACCGTGTGCATGTGCTGTGTTGTGCCCACCATGCAATGTGCTGTGTTGTGCAGTACCAACGATGTCATGTGCTGTGCCCACCATATAATGTACTGTGCCTACCTTGTAATGTGCTGTATTGGGCAGTGCTAACAGTGTAATGTGCTGTGCCCGCCATGTAATGTGCTGTGCTACGCCCACCATTAAATGTGCTGTATCCATGTATCCACCATGTAATGTGTAGTGCCAACCATGTAATGTACTGTGCTATCCCCCCCCCAGTGTAATGTACTATGCTGTGCCCCCCACAGACTCACCCCCTCACTCTCACCCCACCCCCTCTCTCTCTCTTTCACCCCTTCTCTCTCTCTCATCACCTCTCTTTCACCCTGTTCTCTCTCTCACCCCCTTCATCCCCCATTCTCTCTCCCCCCTTCAACCCCCTCTTTCCTACCACCCTCTCTCTCTTTCACGCTCCCTCTATTCCCCTTTTTCTCACCCTCTCTCTCTCGTCCCCATCTCTCTCATTCAATGCCTTTCTCTCTCTTTTCCCCTCCCTCTCATCCCCTCTCTTTCAGCCCCCTATCTCGCTATCACCCCCCCCCCCCCCCCCCCTCTCTCTCTCACACCCCTCTCTCTTTTTAATTTAATTCAACAAAAAATTGTTTGCGTTTTCATTTTATTTATTTTCATAAAATGGCCCACCAAAATCCTTAGCACCAGGCCCATGTTGCTCTTAATCTGGCCCTGCGTACGACACATGCGTGTTACGCTTTATATACACAGCGCATGTGTGAAACTATGCCCGCATCGCCCGCCCCTGACATTCTTTCTCGAATATTCCCCGCCCCTTCTCTTTCTTCACAGTGGGAGACGACATGGCAGAGACACAGCAGGTGCTTAATAGCAGTAACGAGGAGGAAAGCCCGGAGCCAGAAACGTCACGATCCAGGAGGAGGAGATTGAAGGCCTCAAATATGTCCTTTGAAGAGATGGTGGAGATGGTCGACATATTGAAAAGGGCCGATGGGAATATGGACCGTACCTAAACCCAAATGTGAGAAAGGCCAAGATCATGACTAAAGTTGTGAAGAGTCTGCGTCGGAATTTTGGGGTACGACGATCCAAGGAGCAATTGAGGAAACGCTGGTCAGACCTGAAACTGAGGGAGCAGGTAGTAGTAGTTGTGTGTTCCTATTATTATTATTACTTGCATTCTGCGCCATGTGCTTTTCTTTACTGTTGTACAGTTTAAAATGGCTACTTTCATTTTCGTGGGCGGCACAATAATCAGTCGTAGTAAACATTGTTAGTTTGCCAACTAAATACAATGTTTTTGCCAGATACAGGGTTAACTACATTTGATCATGATAATTTGTAAAAAAATAAGTTTTGTACATTGCTGTCTAGATGTGTTTGTAACTAGAATGAATTGCGAACTTGATTCAGTGTAATGTTACAGATCTGGACTCAGGAGCACTAGTGTGGGACACAAGAACAAACATTTTAGTGGGTCCCACACAGGTACTCCAGTGGATACTTGGGGTGTCTTCATGTGTGAAAGTTGGCCAAAAAAGGTAAGTATTCCAGCTTAGTTAAGGGAATTAATCATGTCTTCAGCTTGGAAGTCTGCCCAAATAGACAATTGTACCCCACTTCCCAGCAATGTTTCATATTACTATTTCTGGCCTCAAATGTCTATGTGCTAAGTATACCTTTTTGTTTCATTCTCATAGGGGAGCAAAGACTCGGGACATCATTGGACACCAAGGACCCGCTTCTCCTGAAGAAGGGGACCAGAGGTCACAACCTGAGGAAGGAGAGGTGGTGGAGATTGTCACCACAACAGATGAGTGTCTTACACCACAGATTCAGGTAATAGATGGATGCCTGCATATTTATAATACATGGTGTGTATTTTATTTTTTAGGTGATGTACAGGTTGTGGAAGAACAATCTCATCTGTTCACCAGTGACAGTGCCCAAAGGCTAATCCAAGAGATAATGTGTTGTATTCGGGATTTAGACTGTATAAAGTAAAAACAATTGAGATTGAACAAAAACTGAAGAGCAAGATTGATGTGCTAGGAAGAATCTAAATACCCGAAAAATGCCACCATTTGGTTTTTTTTTTTTAAGCACAAATTTTTGTCAAATTTTAAAAGCCAAATTTGGAAGATGCACAAAGTGTGTCAACATGTGCTATCTGCCATCAGGGGATATCAATGTACGCATTTTGTGGCTGCAACCCCTTCCTTGAAACTCAAGTAGGTGAGTGAAAGGGGTTGCACCCCCAAAACACGTCCATTAATTCCCCATGATGGGAGATAGCACATGTTGACATTAGGTATGGGATCAGGAGGGAAATCTCCAATTTGACTCCCAATTTGTGTGCATCTTCCAAATTTGGCTTTTACAGGGGTGACATGACCCCATATGATGAAGGCAATATCAACACATTTTGGACACTATAATGTCTGATATTGCCTTCAGTGTTTCAATGTTGAACTTTTAAGTTCCAGAGTTGTGTATGTTATGGTTTGAAACATGCCTGTTTCTGTACCCTCAAAAATAAAAAATAAAATAAAAAAATTAAAACAAGAATTGGTGTTTTTACCAAAAATAAGTTTTACAATGCACATGTACATGTGCACAGAATAAAAGATTTTATACTCAACAATGTGTGGCTTCTTCTTTCAATGATCAATAATAGTTTTTGTGTTAAGTTGGTGTTTACAGTGACAATGGGTGTGGAAAAACCACTTGGCACTACAAGTGCACTAGGAGAACCTAGGAGACAGCAAAAATAAACCCAAGCAGTAAATAAAAATCAAGATTTTATCTGATAAAAAAGAAAATTTATTCCAAATTTGGTGGCAAAGCAATGGCACCCCTACCCGTAAAATATTGGACATAATTTTCTCTCACTTCTCGGGTACTTTGGGGGGGGGGCAAGCCAGGACGGCCAGCTTCCAGGGCCATCATTGGAACTTCTGAAAGTCCGGCCTCAGGTCCAACAGAGGCAACATAACTAGCATTATGTTTTTTAAGAAAATTGTGCAGGATGCAGCAACTCAAAATTATATGGTTCAGTTTGTATTCCGCCATATTTATGGCTGTTTGAAATAGGCGGAACCGGCTGGCCAGGATCCCAAACGCATTCTCCACGACTCTTCTGGCTCTGGCCAGCCGGTAATTAAAAACCCTCTTCTCCGGGGTGAGGGTCCTCTGGGGGAATGGCCTCATCATGTGGTCACGCAGACCGAATGCCTCATCTGCAACAAACACAAATGGCAGTCCTTCCACGTTCTCCTCTGGAGGTGGTAATCCCAAGCCACCACTCTCAAGACGTTGGTAGAACTCGGTCCGGGCAAATACTCTACCATCTGAAATCCAGCCATTCCTCCCCACGTCCACATATAAAAACTCATATGTCACCGACACCACCGCCATCAACACGATACTATTGAACCCCTTGTAATTGTAATAGTATGACCCCGAATGGGGTGGTGGGACGACGTGGATGTGTTTCCCATCAATTGCCCCTCCACAGTTGGGAAAGTCCCACCGCTCGGCAAACTGGGAAGCCACAGTCTGTCATTCCTGTGGTGTTGAAGGAAACTGTGGAGTCAAACAAGAAAAAAAAAATTAGTCATTTTGCACATAAAACTTGCGAGCAGATTAGATCTAAACATTCTTGGCCAACATCAGGGTAACATTTATTTGAAGGAGTATTTAAGAACAAAATATAAGATCCACTTATCATATTCCTCATCCCATCTGATGGCCCATTGTAAAAATTTTAGGGGGGAGATGTTTTGGACAGGTAACCCTCCCCACTTAATTGAGAGCTAAATGCATAAATAATGTGTTTTACTTTGGCCAGCCCCTCCTTACTTACACTATTGGCAGCCCACTGGACAGGTAAGAAGGGTCATAATAGAAAAATCTAAATACACACTGTACAAATTGAAGCACATTTTTACATTCTGCAATTACCTGGCCAGATAATAATAGGAGAACAAAACTTTAAACAGTACCATTTGAAAGTATTCAGGCAGGACCTTTCACTACATGCTTTGGGGAATTCATCCATAAATATGAACACAAAAGAGGTGGGTATAGTGTGTATGGGTTTGGCAAAGTCAGCAGATAGAGGATTGGTATGGGTTGACTTAGCGGTTGGGGGGACGGAGGGTTTCAAATGAGTTTGGAACCCCAAAAAAAGCCTCTGGCACTCTGCCTGAATTTTAGGACACAAATAACATTTGGACACATTTTAGGGGATGTTTAGGTTAAAGCACTACAATGGAGCTGACAAAATACATTGTGAAGTGACTAAGCTAGGTTTATATGGGCCCAGGATAGCATGCTGGGGCGGTTAGTGAAGACAAATATGCATGAAGGACAAAAAAGGAGCATTAAAAGCTTCCAGCATGCACGAGAACAAAAGGGACATTCACAGCATATTACAATCATGGTAATTAGGGAATGATGAAAGAAATACAATATATTTAGCAAACATTAAATACATATAATGTGATGTTAAAGGAGGAAACCCTAATATAGTCCTTCTGCAGGACCTGGATGATGGCAGAACAGGTCTCTGGGATAATGATCTGGGTTCAATGATCACTGAACTTGCTCTGAACTTGAGGTCCTGCAGACTTCTCCCCCTCGCCAAATACCGCAAGGTGGCGACTAGCCTCTGCTCCGGAGTGATGGCTTGCTGCATGCAGGTGTCCTGCCTGCTAATATAAGGGGTCAGCAAAGCCAACAGACGGTGAAAAATGGGGTCCGTCATCCTGAGAAAATTCCTGAAATCATCAGGGTTATTCTCATGGATCTCCCGCAGCAAATGCATGTGAGAGAATTGGTCACGCTGGAGCAACCAATTCTTGGTCCATGAACTCCTCCCCACCCTGTTCATGGACTGGGCTTGGATCAAAGCTAGAAGGCCAACACCAAGCCCCCGCACAGCACGAACTCTACGACGAGCGCGTACCCGCAACATGGCTTCAAAACGGTCGGCTGGTCAGATTGAACTAACAGAACGTACTGAAGAACAGCAAGGCCTGTGAAGAGCGAGCTGAAAATCAGTAACGAGCGGACAAGAATGCACTGAAAAACACATAGGAACTGTCTACAAGCACTAAAAAGCAGGTACAAACCCACAAGCACAAACTGAACAGCAGTAAAACGATCTGAAAAAGCACAAGTCTGAAAAGCACAAATCATCTCTCACCAAACGTCTACTAACACGAGATAAACACGAGATTAGCAGAAGGAGCCCAAAGGGTGGCGCACTTCGTATCGAACTGCCCTTTTCTAGTCCCGTCGTACGTGTTGTATGTCACCGCGTTTTTGGCTGTCGGAAATTGGTGTGACCGTGTGTATGCAAGACAAATTTGAGTGGAATTCCGTCGGAAAAACCATCATAGCTTTTTCCGACGAGGAGTCCGATCGTGTGTACGGGGCATAACGGAACGGAAGAAGAGGACAGAGAACCATGGAGGACACAGGAGCCGTCGCCTGACCCGCTGCATGTCCCACAGCTCGCCGCCGTCACCCGCCACCAAGATGGGGTAAGTATGTACCAGTTAGATGGCGAACGGGGGGGGGGGGTGTCACAGAGGCTGCATATGATGGGCACAGGCTGCATGTGATGGGCAAGAAGAAAAAGAGGGCGCACCAGCCTTGTGCATTATCCTTAAATGTCTTTTTATTAAAAAAATAAGATAAAAAAAACTACTCACAAACACGTGGAATAAAAATCGCAGTACAAGCACTGTCATCTCCAGATGACAGAAGTTAGTTGACTGACTGCACTTGTACTTGTACTACTATTTATATTCCACATGTTTGTGAGTAGTTTTTTATCTTATTTTTAATAAAAAGACATTTAAGGATAATGCACAAGGCTGGTGCGCCCTCTTTTTCTTTTTTCTCTTTTGACAATTAGGATACCCCTATCCTTGAGGGCAGCAAGGCCTGAGGCAGCTTCCACTACGAACTTTAGTCCACCTGGTAACTCACTCGTGCGCAGGAGTCTTTCTGCATATGATGGGCACAGAGGCTGTATGATGGGCATAGGCTGCATATGATGGGCACAGAGGCTACATATGATAGGCACAGGCTGCGTATGATGGGCACAGAGGCTGCATATGATGGGCACAGGCTGTGTATGATGGGCACAGAGGCTGCATATGATGGGAACAGTGGCTGCATATGATGGGCACAGTGGCTGCATTTCATGGGGCACAGTGGCTGCATTTTATGGGCAGAGTGACTACAACTGATGGCACAGTGAGGCTGCAATTGATGTTAATTGATGGATTTTTTTTCAGTATTTTTTTGAATTTTTCAGTTTGTTTGCGCCCCCCCCCCAAAAAAAAAAAAATGATTTTGAGCACCAGCCGCCACTGGTTGTCACATGAAAAGATAGAATAAAATATTTACAAAAATGTGAGGGGTGTACTCACTTTTGTGAGATACTGTGTGTATATATATATGTATATATATATATATATATATATATATATATATATATATATATATATATATATATATATATATATATATAATATATAAATATATATATATATATATATATATATATATATATATATTTATATATATATATATATATATATATATATATATATATATATATATATATAATCTTGTCTTCTTTATTCATCCTGTTATTCCATCTCATTGCCGTTGATCTCCTCCAGCGTCTTTCAGTCACTTCTTGTCCACCTGCACTCGCTCTGGTTTCGGTCACCGACTTGCTCCATTTTTAGCCCTTTAGCGCCTGAAAAATGCCTCAGTGTGAAAGTAGCCTTATAGAGGGATCGGGGGTCTATAAGACCCCCGATTCCTTTTTTGCACTTAAAAGTATTCAAATCGGCAAAATTTGCGATTCTGAATACTGTCATTTTATTTAAATCGGTGCCATTACGTTACGCCCCCCTGAAGGGCTTCTTCAGCAAGTCACTTGCTGAAGAAGCCCTTCAAGGGGCGTAACACGTACAGATGGGAGGAGTCGTTACCCCCAGGACATTTGCACTTGTGTATCAGCGTGGTGAGCTGGTGATATGTTTGTTATTCATTTATCTATGGGAGTGTTTTTAATTCCAGTGTTGGCGGTTGGCTTTTTAGTGATAACAACTGATGCTGCTAAAAGTCGGTCGGCTGTTATCCTAAAGGAGTGGGAAGGAATATCCACCCCCTCCCCTCCGCCGCTCTTCCCGGGCCTCCCGCCAAACTTATTGAGGTACTTCTATATCTGCACGTTTCAAACTTAAAAAAATTGTTTTGGCTGGAGTTCCATACACACATAAATTCATAAAAATGATTTTTTTTGTTCCATAAAACTTTTTGCAACAGTAATTTGTCAGCGAATGGCCATTTTTAGGCCATCTACTCTTCTTCAGTTTTGCTCCAAAAGTCTGGATGGGATGGAAGAGATCTGCTACTTTGCATATCAGCGGATTGTAGCAGCTTAGTTGTGTCGGATTAGCTTCACACTCATTGTGAAGTGTGCAGATGGAATCATTGATACATTGTATTTGTATGTTTTTTTTATATAAACTGTATATATATATTTATATGTGTGCAGCAAAAAGTCATATCCCATTGGGGCGAGGCGAGGACTTGCCGGTTGTGAAGTGTTTGCACTCTGTGACATATTTATGGCCGGTATTTATGTTCCAAGAAGATATTTTGGTCCTGAAGTGTGAATCTGCCGCATCCGGAGAGATTCGTCAGGATGATGGCCTCCTCAGCGGGAAGCGATAAAATAGGATTGCTGTTCTTTTTTCGGACACCGCTCTACTGTATGCTGTAGGCTGTAGGTGGTCTGTTATCATGGCACTGCGTTAGACAGGAATTAACTTTAAGGGGCGCATTTATAAAAGCTTCAACTGGCGATAGTGCATGTACATTTGTTCTGTGCAAATGGAGCAATTAAAAAAAAAAAAAAAGAACGCTATTAGTCTATTTCCTGGGCTGATTGAGTGTTTTTCAGTGATAAAATGGAAAATTCAGCATTTGTCCACTAGAGAAAACTGTGCAAAATCCTATGATAGTTAGCACCATCTAGAGGCCAAATGCAGTATTTTCCATTTTAAATCAATGACAAATATTAGACTAGGCACAGGGTATAGTCCAATAAAATTTTTTTTTTAACATGTACTTTCACTGGACAAGTTATTATTCAGATTATTTTTATAAATACACCCCTGTGTCTGAATATTGAACCTACTGAATGGCAAGGGAGTCAAGTCCTCAACTTCTTTGTTATAGATAGTAGTAGTTGGTCACATGCAACTGGACTTGTTTTGTAATGGGGACGTTTTGTAACTTACCTAAGCCACCTGCTCAGCGGGAAATCTGTCCACCGAACCCCGCTGATCAGGTGGAGATGACAGGTCTGTGTCCGCTGATGCAGAGCGGACACGGACACTGCACGCTGTTCTCTATGGGGGTGGCTGGCTGGAAAAAAGACTGCCTGTGTATTTCTATCTGAACCGATCCGCCAGACAGATGGGGAACGGATCCCCAATCGTCTGGTTTTAGCGGACAGGATCGGATCGGATGTCGGCGGGTGTCAACAGACACATGTCTGCTGACATGCACTGCTCCATAGAGAGCAATGGATGGTCCGATCGGGTGGATCCAATTGGTATTGGTATTGGTATATTAACCACTTCCGGACCGCCGCACACCAATATACGTCCTATTTTTGAAGAGAGATATCTTTGTTATGGCAGCAGCTAGCTGCCATAACCCCGGTCTCCTCTTCTTCAGCGGGCAGTCCAGTTTCCGATTATAATGGCCTCTGCGGCGGATTCACCACAAGATCACTTTTATTGGTGGCGGGAGAGGGCCCCCCACCCTTCTGCCGCTCTCCGGTGCCCTCCGCCGCTTACCGGAGCTTCCGGTAGTGGTGGAGGCGATCGGATCCTTTTTCCTTCCTGGGTATGGAGACGAATGAGGGGAAGATGGCCCCCACCCCTCTCCATACCATTGCAGGGCAGAAGCGACGACAAAACATCACTTCCGCCCATAGCTCCGAAGGGGCCATTTTTTATTTATTTTTTTTAAATGACAACATTTTCTTTTCTTTTTTTTATTGCATTTTAGTGTAAATATGAGATCTGAAGTCTTTTTGACCCCAGATCTCATATTTAAGAGGTCCTGTCATGCTTTTTTTTTCTATTACAAGGGATGTTTACATTCCTTGTAATAGAAATAAAAGTTACACATTTTTTTTTTTTTTACAGAACAGTATAAAAAATAAAAGGTAAAATAAATAAGAAAAAAAATGTTTTTTTAAATGCGCCTCGTCCCGCCGAGCTCGCCTGCAGAAGCGAACGCATAGGTGAGTAGCGCCCGCATATGAAAACGGTGTTCAAACCACACATGTGAGGTATCGCCGCGATCGGTAGAGCAAGAGAAATAATTTGAGCCCTAGACCTCCTCTGTAACTCAAAACAGGCAACCGGTAGAATTTTTTAAACGTCACCTATGGAGATTTTTAAGGGTAAAAGTTTGTCGCCATTCCACGAGCGGGCACAATTTTGAAGTGTGACATGTTGGGTATCAATTTACTCGGCGTAACATTATCTTTCACTATATAAAAAAAAATTGGGCTAACTTGACTGTTGTCTTATTTTTTAATTCAAAAAAGTGTGTTTTTTCCAAAAAAAGTGCGCTTGTAAGCCTGCTGCGGAAAATACGGTGTGACAGAAAGTATTGAAACGACCGCCATTTTATTCTCTAGGGTGTTAGAAAAAATATATATAATGTTTGGGGGTTCTAAGTAATTTTCTAGCAAAAAAAAATATTTTTAACTTGTAAACAACAAATCTCAGAAAGAGGCTCAGTCCTTAAGTGGTTAATAAATGCTTTTTACTCTGTATTAGTGGTGTTGTTGCCTTTAAAGCAGGGGGGGGGGGGGTTCCTTCTTTCCTATATATCAGGGATGTGGCAGCAATCCACCAATCTCTGACATGGTGAAAACTTATCTATATATATTTCTATCTTTAGGTCTGATTTATTGCAATCATTAATTGATGTTTTAAAGATGCCAGAACAGTTTTTTAGACAGGGGTGACAGGTCCCCTTTAACATTTTAATGGCCTGCAGCTGGCGGGCGAGGGTGGGCAGCGATAAGCGGAAAAACTCTGTAATGTGTATAGAAGTGTCAGTTTGTGTAAAGAAAACATTGAGTGCTGAATTAGAGTTTATACACATTGACTGCAGCGGAGACGTCTGTACTCATCAGCGGGCAAATGGGCCGTTCAGGAACGCTAACCGAGCCCGAGCCACCTGCTGAGTCCGCACTATAAATATCCTCACCCAGAGAGAGAGAGGACACTTTCCACATTCGGTACCGCAGTGACCAATCAGAATTTTTATCTGCTAAAGCAGCTCCCCCCCCATGTGTTGTCTGCAAGCAGGCTACAATGATGTCAATGGTTCCTAGTGAACTAGTGGCTCTGAAATATTGATCCAGCCAGCAAACACAGTTCCTATTAGGAAAAATGTGGAAACCTCTGGGCATTAACCTGATGCTGCAGGGGCTGCTTGTAATTTAAATTCAGGCTCTGTGCAGACTAATGGGAGAGGCAATTACAAGGGAAGGGAGGAAAGGTCTCTGGGAAATCCTTTCTACAAAGTCATGTCTATCGTTGTCTGGAAGAGAATTTTATAGAGAATGTATACATATTTAACCACTTGCCTACTGGGCACTTTTACCCCCTTCCTGCCCGGGCCAACCACTTCAATACCAGTCACTTAGACACCTTCCCACCCAAGCCAATTTTCAGCTTTCAGCGCTGTCGCAATTTGGATGACAATTACGCAGTCATGCTACACTGTACCCAAGCAAATTTTTTTATCATTTTGTTCCCACAAATAGAGCTTTCTTTTGGTGGTATTTGATCATCTCTGCGATTTTTATTTTTTGTGCAACAAATAAAAAAAGACCGAAAATTTAGAAAAAAAAACAAGTTTTTCTTTGTTTCTGTTACATTTTTTTGTAAATAAGTATGTTTTCTTCTACAATGATGGGCACTGATATGGCTGCACTGACGGGCACTGATGGGCACCGATGAGGTGGCACCAATGAGGTGGCACTGATGGGCACTGATAGACGGCACTGATGGGCACTGATAGGTGGCGCCGATGGGCACTGATAGGTGGCACTGGTATGCGTCACCGATGGGCACTCATAGGTGGCACTGATGGGCACTCGTAGGCGGCACTGATGGGCACTTGTAGGTGGCACTGATGGGTACTTATGGGTGGCACTGGTGGGTACTTATGGGTGGCACTGATAGGTGGCACAGATGGGCACTGATAGGTGGGCACAGATGGGCACTGATAGGTGGCACTGATGGACACTGATGGGTGGCACTGATGACACTGATGGGTGGCATTGCTGGGCATTACTTAATTCATCTATTACTCTATGGTGCCAGTCAGTGCCCATTTGTGGATGTCGGGGCTGACGCAGCCCCGACATAGACACAGAATTTTTCCGGCAGGGTCTCGGCTTGCCGGAATGATTGAGGATACGGCGCATGCGCGTTACACGTCATTAGTCAGTAATATAGCGATAAGTCGCAACGGAAGCAGGTACAGTAAAAATAATTGATGGCAAATGATTTTACTTATTATAATAGAAAATTATATGCAAAGTCATAATTTTGGGTATACAACCGCTTTAATTGTGTCATTACAGAACTGGTATCTTAGTCCAGAAAGTAGATGGTGAGTCTGGATGATGCCTGAACAAACGTGGAGCTGTCCTTCAGGAGAGAATAGCAGATAAAGGCATTGCCAGAGGAGTACTGTGATCTCTGCGAGCAGTAATACATTTCAGGAAGTGTTACACTGACATACTACTGAGCATGTTGCACTTTGCAAGACAATATATCCAGTGCTAGGCCCACTTTACATATATTGCATTCAATATATATATATATATAAAAAAAACAAAAAAACTTTCCTTACAGAATGATGCAGTCTGTGAGAATGGGCCAAACTTTCTTGCTGCAGACATCCCATAGGTGTATAGTTAATCAGGGCCACCGATAAAGGGGCACCGCCAGGCTTCCTGTTTGGGGCCGGGGCCCGTCAGTTCAACAGGGATGCCTTGGCAGCATGGGGAATCGAATAGTGGACTAGAAAGGGTGATAAGTGGGGTGGGGGGGGCAATTACAGAAACCATTCCCCTATATGACTCTCCCTGCAGCATCTGACAGTCGGCTTCTCCTTCTCTCCTTCCCTCTGGCTTTCAGCTGCTGCAGGGAGAGCTATATAGGGGAATGGTTTTTGTAATTGCCCCCCCTCCCACCCCCCGCCTCACCGATCACCCCCTCCTGTCCACTATCTGGTTCCCCTGCTTCCAGGGCCCCCCGTGTGCCCTTCCCCTGCATTGCCGCCAGCTTGCCACCTCTCCTCTCCTGTCTGCTTTTAGCTGCTGCAGGGGGAGCTATAGGGTGGTCAATTCAAGTATTTGAGCCCCCCCCCCACTGCCTCAATCACCATCCCTGTCAAAGATCCCCTGCCCCCTGCTGCCTGGGCCTACCTGTGTGCCCCTCCCACAGCACTGTTGGCTTCCCTCCTCTCCCTCCTGCAGGATGCTGTGGGCACACCGGGGGGGGGGGGGATCATATTAGGATGGAGAGATGTGTCAGGGGCCAATAAAAATGTCATTCACCAGCCTCTTCTTTTTTTTTTTTAAATGAACACAATGAGTGATCAGTACCGATCACTCACTGCGTTCATTCATAACTGAAGCATAGTAAACTGTATTTATGATAATGGCAAACTGCAGGAGTAATGCACTACAAGTATGGAAAAATCTCTGGTAGCAGCTGGTTGAAAATGTAATCTGAACTTCATTTACCTACCCTATACATCTCTATTTCCTGCAGGCCTGTATGGTGATAAAAGGGGGCCTTCTCTTCTTTGGTGGACCTGTGAGCGCCACTCAGCCCAGGAGTACTGTGAGCCCAGGCCCACCGAGGCAGGTCCATGACAGCCTTGGTTCAAACGGGGGTTGTGGGTTGAATGTTGCTGACTGTATTTCAACCTGGAAGACTAGTGCCACCTAGCTGTGGAGGAGAAGTACTACACTGGACATTTTTGGAATGAAGGCGACTATTGCAGCAGAAGTTGTTTTTTTTTTTTTACTGATTTAAAAAAATTCTGGAGTTATGCTTTGATTTTCCTTTGCCAGACAGCAAAACTGAGCACCGTGGAATCTATTGACTGGATTTATTCAGCGGTTACGTCAGCGGAGGTCTCTGGAGTCCTCTGCTAGGTATCATTTTATCATCCTCGGGGGCTGGGAAGGATTAGCAGAGGTCTGCTAATGTCATGTAATAAAACAGTTCCTCTTTAGCTCTGACATAAGTCCCCGTTAACCTGTCGGTTTCCGCAGCCCGCTGCAGCAGACGGGGCGCGCCATGATCTGCGGTGCACGCTGGCACCGGGTGGGTTAAACGCCAGTGGCCGGAAGTCACCAAGTCCTTCGCAGGTCTTAAATGATTAAAGTAGGATTAGTACAATCCTCTAATCTCTCTACAAAGGTACAAATTGTATCCAGGTCCGCCATACACTATCACCATTCAAGAAAGTGTTTCCTAAAATGACACGAGAATAAGCCCCTCCCACGTTCTCCTATATACATGGTTGGTAAAAATAATGGCTTAGAGGATGGAGCAGAGATCCGAGCTGTCCTATTGGTGGAAGAGACAAAAATCCTATAAAATCTGAGGGTCTATTGGAGCAGAATATTATCTAGAAGGTGGTATGGACACCAAGGTCTTTAATACTTACAGTGTAATATTTCTTTCATCTAAAACCGTTTCTTAATATTTGCCAAGAATATAAGTTTATTTCATGTAGACCAAATTCCTTTGCAAAACCAAATATTACCTTGTAAAAGTAGCAGTGACATCATCACTGTAGTTCATCATCCTGTAGTTTTCTGCAGGCAGCCTAAAGACTTCCTGTAATAAAGACCGCTCACTGCTGCTCTCTCTCCTTGTGCAGGGGGGCTGGTCTTGTCTCCGCCCCCTCCTGTAGTTTTCTGCAGGCAGCCTGAAGTGGGTGGAGCCTTCTGGGCCCCTCCCACAGCTCTACTGTCTGCACAGGTCTTGTACAGCACATACATGACTGTTGTAATATGTTGACTGTTTCTCAACAATGACCTGTACAGACAGTATAGCTGTGGGAGGGGCCCCGAAGGCTCCACCCACTACAGGCTGCCTGCAGAAAACTACAGGAAGGGGCGGAGACAAGACCAGTCCCCCTGCACAAGGAGAGAGAGCAGCAGTGAGTGGTCTTTATTACAGGAAGTCTCACACTGGATTACTGCACAGATCTGGAAGAAATACACAAAGCACACAGAAATTCAAGAAGAATACACATGATGAATGGATTTAGGCAATATTTGTTTAGCCCGGAGTTCAGCTTTAACCACTTGCCGTCCACCCCATAGCAATTTTACTGCTACAGGGCGGCTCTCTTGTGAAGAATCTCGTGTATATATATATATATATATATATATATATATATATATATATATATACACATATATACATATGTGATTCTGCACTTCCATCTGCAGGGGGCGCACACTGTGGGTGCCAGGCACCGGATGTCCTCCGGCACCCGCCAATCGTCGGTAAAACACACAGAACTGAGATCTGCCTATGTAAACAAGGCAGATCTCGGTTCTGACAGGGGAGGGGGGGGGAGATCTCACGGGTTCATACTGGGACCTGTAGTCCTTCACTTTTGGGGGTCACATTCCCAAAAATAAAGGACTACAAGTCCCGGCATGAACCCTGGCTGAGATCTAAGGATGTGACCTCCTCTGCTGCAAGCTCATGCTCCCTTGACACACATGCTCCACATATGTTGTAAGTAATCCACTGCAGCTCACCTCAGGCAGGACGACTCTTGAAAGGTGCTCTGTTTGATCCTGGCACAGACAGGTCTCTTCCCTCAGGCAGGCTCTGAGGAGCATGCCGCCACACAGGTGAAGATGGAGGGAGGAGGTAAGTGGAGCCAAATAGATGCGGAGGAGGAGGAAATTAAATCCTCCTCCGCACTGAATGCTGGGGCCTCGGCCCTCGCTTTCTTCCTCCTGACATCACTTGTTGCTAGATGGTAGGCGATCTTAGCAATCAGTGCAGACAATAGCAGCCAGCAGCAGAACAGACGGGTCTCAGCTGGCCGGGTGACTGTGAGCTGCTGCTGCTGTGACAGCCTTTTTAGGAGGGAATCAGATTGGTCTGGTGGGAAAATTCCACCATGCCCCCCAGCCCAGTGTGCCCCTGAGTGTAGCACTTATTAATAATAAAGGTAATGGGGTAAACTCACACATAGTTGGTAAGGATGGGCGAGCAGTTCGGGCAGAGCATAAGTTCGACAAACACCCAAATTTTCTGTGCGGTCGGTGGGATGCCATGTCCATAACAACTGATGACTCATCAGCTGTCAGCGGGCTTCACTGCTGACAGCTGCATGAAAAAAAAAAAACACGTGTGGGGGTCCCCCTCCAAGGCGTATCAAGACCCTTTGTTGTCCACAACCACAGCCCAGGGTTGTCAGGAAGAGGCCTTTGTCTCCATCAACATGGGGACAAGGTGCTTTGGGTTGGGGAGTGCTCACTCGGCCACCCCTTATCTGACCTGTCAGCCTGCATGCTCAAGTAAGGGTCTGGTATGGATCGGGGGGGCCACACCGGTTTTTTAAATAAAATTGACTTGGGGTTCCCCTTAAAATCCATACCCAAAGATTGATACATGCCATTGATACATGCAGTACCCTTTTTATGGCCAATAACTTGCATATAAGCCTTCAAAATGGGGACTTTTGATTTTTAAAGTTCAGGTCCCATAGGGGGTGTTTGGACAAACACTAATAGTTGGCTAAAAAAAAGCATTATCATCATGATCCAGCAGATGTGTCCTTCTAGGACCCACTCGATGGTAGCATAGGGAGAGATTGCTTGAACCCTCTATTGAGTAGCTACATAGGAAGCGATACATGGGTAGCTAGGAACCAGGAAGAGCCATCTGTCTCTGTTTCTGTATAGTTGGCCACTGTGGACAGTAACAAAGCAGCAGGCAGCAGCTGGAAGTGGCTGAGATGACATCACACGTAGGTAGACGTGGCTACGCGTTTTGAAGAGCAATCCCCTTTTCTCAAGGCAACTCGGTTGGCTTGAGAAAGGGGATTCCACCCCGAAACACATAGACAGACGAGAGATTGCTGACGCTGCAGAAGTTTGAAACCCTATATGAACTTCTCCATGTTAATATGGATTGAAAATATTTTACTTGGACATTTGATGAAGGACACATTTTTCCCACTAGTGGTAAATACTTGAGACTCTCCATTTCTGAACGACCTAACCAGGGACCCTAGCTCTGGGTTTTCCTTATACTTCCTTCAATAGTAGTATTTGGTCTTTTTTTGTGTTTACTATATCTGACCTGCTGAAGCTTCTAATGCACATTGTGAGACGCTCACAGTGTGCAGTGAAATCAGAATAGGTAATTTCAGTCCAGGAGAGGAGCCGGTACAACTGTGCAAAACTGAAGGGAAGACTGGAGGTCAGAATTAAACTTTTTCAGTTCCGATGAATTCCTGAACTTTATATATTTTCCTTTTGCTACAGACACTGAACCAACTTGTAATACATGCTAAGAGTGGTCATCTTGCATTGTGTAGACCATGGGAAGACTGAAGCCCCCGAGCTCCCCCCTTGTCCTCATAAACCAACCTCTTCCCACCAGGAGCTCCAAGGTCACAAAGATACGCCTAGGACTGCGGCGGTTATGAAGGTCGCTATAGAATAAGATCTCTGTGTTATATGGAGAGTGCAGCCCAGGGAAGGCAGAGTCCAGACTCCCAGCGTGGGACCAGCTAGAAAAACACTCATCCTTCTCACTCCCATCCTGCATTATACACTGCGACCGGAAAATATCTCCTTTATGAGAACAAAGCCGCAGACAAAACAGTGTTATCGGAGCGGTTCTTGTTGTGTGTGACTTGTGTATCTCACTAGGGGACCCTGCCAGGGAAGGAACCCCCTACGGTGTTACACAGCAGTCAAGGGACTACAAGTTCCAGTATGCTCTCCTAGACAGGTGAAGGTGTTGGACTTCACAGAGAAATTCTCACCTGCTTCCATGCATTGTCCCTTCACTGGCCAGATAAGGCATCGCTCCACCGGTGGCGAGCGACATTCTGTAGCGTTTCTATCATTTTCTCTGCACTTTAAAAATGGCGAATTATCACCAGTGCCAGGAGCGCCCAGAACGGGGACGAGCTCATCCAGCACTCAGGGCAAGGATGTGGAACTGTGTTTCCCCCTCCCAAACGGTAAAAAACATGGTTTACAATGGGCATACTCCCCTGCACCTATGCCCCCTCCCCATGCTCCCTTAGCCCATTGTTGGCATGGACTTCCTCTGTAACAGCTGGAAGGTGGTTCTGCATGTGCAGTATGTTCTTCATGTTGGCTGTGCGCAATGTGCGTGTGTTGAAGCAGCACTGTGTGACAACTGAAGCCCCTGCCCACTGGTTGCCAATCACCAATCTGAGGAGTGTATGCAATGCAGCACCCCCTTGCATAAGAGCACTGCATCCGGGGCATATGCCCCTCTGGCCCCCCCCCCCCATTGTCCTAGCTCTGGGTCCACCAGTGTGCCATTGGTCCAAAACAGCCATTCTCCTCCAGGGTTCCATGGAACCCAAAGCTTCCTTCAGAGGCTACTGGAGGTTCCTTGAGCTGTGATTGATCTCCTATCTGATGGTGTCTGCATAGGGGGCCAACACTACTTGGCAGAGCCAGAGGCATGATGCCAATGACCTTTCTTAGCTGTCTGTAGGGTGGTGGTGTGTGTGTGTGTGTGTGTGTGGGGGGGTTCTGAAAATCGCTGTAAGTGGGGATATTCTTGCTACCAGTGCCGGGACAAGGTTATCCAGCATCCAGGGCAAAGATGCCAAACTGCGCCCCCCCTCCCCCATTCATGATGTGCAAGCTTAGGGGATCCTACTCCCAGCAGTCACTGCCGCTGTCACTACAGTAAACCATTGCGCCCAGGGCAACCGTCCCTCCTGCCCAACCCTTGTCCTGGCCCTGCTTGCCAATTGCCACCAATGCAAAGGGCATATTTCCAATCGAACACCAGTGAACTGGTTTTAACAGGACCTAAAAATTATTTCAACGGTTCCTCTGGGGCAGTAGGATTGAAAAAAGGCTGGTCCAAAAGCAAAACTTTTGATGCTAATTACATTCAGAAACATTAAAAAAAATTGAACTAATCATGAAATTAAAACCCAACTTCAGGCTTTGCGCCTCCTCTTCAAAATCAACCCCCTGCCAACACTGGGGCCCTCACTGTGTGTATTTTATGCTTGTCTGTTTTAATATCTTTTATGAAGTCTTCAGACCGGTCATCTTCCTCTTGCCTTCTTCTCTGGGCTTGGTGGTCCTCAATGATGCAGAGAGCGATGTCAGCACCGGTATGGTGTGAAAGAACTGTGCTTTGGTGTCGCCCCCTGGGGGTGGGTCTATTACGCCCTGCATTCACAGCATATGCTCAGTTTTCTGGGTTGAGTGATGATGGGCGTCATTCAAATCGGAAGGTTAAAGAGATCTTTGTGGCAAAGAAGAAGTACTGCAGCTCTGGATTGAATATTTTAGATCCTTACATACAGTATGCCCATCCCTGACCGCTTCTGCAATTCAATGTGAAAAATTATTTTAAAAACAACACAACTTACAAGAACTGTAAAAATACACATAGGGGGCGGACTGATAACTCATGGGGCCCCCAGGCAAAAGGAGATTATGGGGCCCCCAGGCAATCACAGATTATGGGGCCACACAGTATACACACACACAGTATACAATCACACAGTATACACATACATGTACACACAGTATACACAGACAGATGTAAAAAAAAACACAGATTTATACATACTGTCCCTGGTTTTACTAAGGCCGGCAGAACTGATGGGGCCCCCTAGTGGCCCAGGGCCCTAGGGCAGTGCCCGAGTGGCTCAATGGTCAGTCCGCCCCTGGCTCCATGAGATGTAGGGGACTCAGCTCACCTGTCTAGCTGAAGGGCTTATCAGATAAGATCTTCACCCTTTCATTCCCAGACTCCGAACCCAAAAATATAACTACATGAGCTTCTGATTAAATTGTTTGTGTGTGTTCGGCAGTGGTGAGGACATTGGATTGTAAGCTCCATCAAGAAGCAGGGATCAACATGACTATTTCAGTTTATAGGAAATAAAGGTAAATATAGTACAATGCAATGACTGAAGACGGTTCTTCCCACAGACGACAGATACAGACAGGACAAATAAGAGCGCACAGTCGGTGATTAATATGGAAGTACTAATAAATTCCTTCTCTAAGCAGCATCTTTAGGAAGTGTGGACACAGGAACCAGCAGAAGAGATGATCTGTTCCCACATACACACCTCACCACCAAGACCACAGTGTACATGCCTGGTATGAGACACAGAACTTGTACAAACCAGGTATCAGAACCTCCTGTACTGTAAACAACTTATATCTTATCCTCCAGCTGTACACAACTGGTATCAGAACCTTGAACTGTATACTCCTGATATTAGAGCCTCCAACTGTACATGCCTGGTACATATCAAAGCTTCTGGCCGTGCATCTGCTATCAAACCCTCCAACTTTACACACCTGATATCAGGGCCTTCAACTCTACATCTTTGATATTAGAACCTCCAATGAACACACCTGATATCAAAGTCTCCAGCTGTACACACACTATATTGAACTTTAATGGCCTCCCAGTCTTAGTCCGTAGGGTTCAATATTGAGTTGGCCCACCCTTTGCAGCTATAACAGCTTCAACTCTTCTGGGAAGGCCGTCCACAAGGTTTAGGAGTGTGTCTATGGGAATGTTTGACCATTCTTCCAGAAGCGCATTTGTGAAGTCAGTGTCAGGGCTGGGCTCAGCCCTTCCTTCTCGGAGCTGGCCGCTCAGCTGTCGGCTAATTGCCAGCTCCTATCTCTCCACAGTAACTCAGCTGTTGATGATATCCTGCTCGTCAGTCCTGCCTACTTAAGCCGTCCAGGCCAGAGGATCTCTGCCTTCGCCTTATGTCCCGTACACACGGTCGGACATTGATCGGACATTCCGACAACAAAATCCTAGGATTTTTTCCGATGGATGTTGGCTCAAACTTGTCTTGCATACACACGGTCACACAAAGTTGTCGGAAAATCCGATCGTTCTGAACGTAAAACACGTACGTCGGGACTATAAACGGGGCAGTAGCCAATAGCTTTCATCTCTTTATTTATCCTGAGCAGGGCCTGGACAGCTTGCAGTCATTAAGCCAACCTGCATCAAATCAAAGTGTGCTTGATGGAAACGTGAGACCATCTGTTTGAAAGTTGAAGATGAACCAGAAATGGATCTTTTAACATGATAAAGATTAATGATCAATGAAAACACTCTAGCAAATCCACCAAAAAGTGGCTAAAAAATGAAAGTTTAAGAACTGGACTGGTTAAGCTGTAATTTGAATCTCATTGAAATGCTGTAGGGGAAATGCTGTATTTGTATATATATATATATATATATATATATATATATATATATATATATATGTATATATATATATATATATATATATATGTATATATATATATATATATATATATATATATACACATACATACTGTATACACACCCACATGCATGTGTGTTTGAGCTTTGGGGTGCTCATGCCAATGCAATAGGCCGTGCACACCTATGATGACTTGCATGGGGCATTCTCATACTTTTGGCCATAGAGGAGAGATTTACTTAAACTGGGGCACACAGAATCTGGTGCAGCTCTGCACAGTAACCAATCAGCTTCTAGGTTTTATTGTCAAAGCTTAATTGAACAAGCTGAAGTTAGAAGCTGATTGGTTATCAGCACAGCTACACCAGATCAGTGGCGTCACTAGGGTTGGTGTCACCTGGTGCGGTATAAGATGGTGTCACACACCGCACCCCCTGCACCCCCCTAGCAACGCCTCTGCACCAGATTCTGTGTGTACTGGTTTTAGTAAATCTCCCCCCCATTGTGTAGTTGCCTGAAAGAAGTTATACCTTCCATAAATGTCCAAGAGCCCTCTTAGGCCCCGCTCTCACCTGAGCGATTTGAAGCTTCATTAGAAGCGGTTAATCGCACAACTCTAGGATTTCCATTATATTTAGTGGTGCATGATCATACCTGACTAGTGTTGCTTAAAGCTTGTCTCTTGAGAAAGTACATGAGCTTTATTTGGGGGAACAGTTGTATGTTTTGGCCCAAATAGTCTTCAACGGGAGCTCCTTAAAGCGGAGTTCCGCCGATATTTAAATTTTTATTTTTAAGTCAGCAGCTACAAATACTGCAACTGCTGACTTTTAAAATATGGACACTTATCTGTCCAGGGCGCCCGCGATGACTGCACCCGAAGCCGATCCGTCTCCCTTGGCTCTCGGGTGCTGCCGCCGCCATCTTCGGTAAGGGAATCAGGAAGTGAAGCCTTGCGGCTTCGCTTCCTGGTTCCCTACTGTGCATGCGCGATTCGCGCTGCTCGTTCCCACTGGTCCCTGCTGTCTCCTGGGACCCGTGTGTCTCCCAGAAGACAGAGGGGGGGGGACAGGAAGTGGCGTAGATACCCGCGGGTAGCTTGGGTATCTATGCCCGAAAGTGGGAGCAAAATACCTGTATTAGACAGGTATCTGCTCCCCCCTGAAAGGTGCCAAATGTGACACCGGGGGGTGGAGGGTTCTGAAAAGCGGAAGTCCCATTTTTGGGTCGAACTCCGCTTTAAAACTCCTCTCAAAAATTCATGTTTCTTGCCTAGTAACTAGACTTCCATTGGCTAAAAATAAAACAAGAAACCAAAAACGCAAAAATGGCTGCACAGACGCTCAAAAACCAATCCCCCCAAAGACGCTCAGCTCAAGTGTAAATGGGGCCTTAGGTCTTCGGTGACCTTTAATACCTCTTACCGGAGACCACTGCCTCATCCCAGGCCCACCACAGACGTGGTCTCCCTACCTGCAGCTGTAACAAGTAGCTGCACTCTGAGCAGTGACAGATGAATCTTTTATCTCCCTGACTTCCTCTGGGTGATATATTTGTGGTACAGAGATAATCTCTTCTCCTAGAGGTAATTTATGACCCCTCACATCTGGTTTTAATACTGCGATGGCCAAGTTCCCCTGCGCTTAGAGACGAGGGCCCATAAAGCGGATACAGCAATCATGGTTAGCAGTTTTTTTTTTTTCCTGACTCTGCAAAAGGTCAGGGGCAAAGAATGGGATGATTCAGAACAATGCCGCATCAAATGCTCATTTGTTTTAATTTATTCTTCCCTTTTTATCACTCAACGGTTTTATTATGAGGCATAAGTTCACATTTTGTACCCATTTATCTTCAGTTGCTTGGTTATATTTTGACGTGTTTATCGAGTTAAACAAAAATCTTTTTTTTGGATATAGTCGGGAAGGATTAGAACCCTTGTCATGTTTTTAATGCAGTTCTTGATTTTAACCCCTTCAATACCGGGCGCTTACTCCCCCTTCCTGCCCAGGCCAATTTTCAGATTTCAGCGCTGTGAATGACAATTGCGCGGTCATACAACACTGTACCCATATTCATTTTTTATATTTTTTTTCCCACAAATAGAGCTTTCTTTTGGTGGTATTTAATCACTGCTGGGTTTTTTATTTTTTGCTAAAAAAAACATAGAGACTGAAAATTAAAAAAAAAAAAGTTTTTCTTAGTTTCTGTCAGAAAATGTTGTAAATAATTTTTCTCCTTCACTGATGGGAGCTGATGAGTCTGCACTGATGGGCACTGATAGGCTGCACTGATGGGGACTGGTGAGGCGGCACTGATTGGCACTGATGAGGTGGCACTGATAAACACTGATGGGGCGGCACTGAAGGGCATTGATTAGGTGGCGCTGATAAGGAGGCACTAATATGCTGCACTAATGGGCACTGATAGGTGGCACTGATGGGCACTGAAAGGGCAGCACTGATTGGTGTCACTGATGAGCATTGATTGGTGTCACTGATGGGCACAGACTGACATCACTTGTTGGGCACTGTTGGGGCTGCGCTGTAATCAGGGCACTGATGATCAATGCCCTGGTTACCTGTACAGTCTCACCCGTGAGGAGATGCCGCTGATTGGCTCTCCTCACACTAATAATAATAAAAATAATAATAATAATAAATTAAAATATTATGTAATTAAAATGTGTACTCATACTAGGATGTTATAAACGTGTAATAATTTCAATAAAATAATATGTCATTAAAATGTGTACAGTGGGCATAGGTTTAGGGTATAGGGTATTCTAGGATGTGTATTTAAAAATGTGTAATAATAATAATAATAATAAATTAAAATATTATGTAATTAAAACGTGTAATTATTCTAGGGAGTTATAAATGTGCAATAATAATAATAATAATAATAAATACAATAATATGTAATAAAAATGTGTACTCATACCAGGATGTTATAAACGTGTAATAATTTAAATTAAAAGATATGTAATTAAAATGTGTACAGTGGGTATAGAAAAGAATCACATTTTGTTGCTTTGCAGCCTGAAATGAAGACATACACAATTTTTGTTTTATCCATCTGTATATACTCAGTGCAACTTATAACATCCAAGTGAAAGATATAACAGCTGTGTATAGTAACCAATCAGCTTCTAACTTCAGCTTGTTCAGTTTTGACAATAAAACCCCGAAGCTGACTGGTTACCATACACAGCTGCACCAGATTCTGTCTGCACCGGTTTTAGTAAATCCCCCCCCCCAATGTGTACTTACTCTAGGATGTGTACTTAAAAATATAATAATGTGTATAATATCAATGTGTAAAAATAATAATATACAGTATATTATAATAACATATAATAATGTGTCATTAAACCATTTCCAGCGCAAGGACATCATATGACGTCTTTGACTTTGAGTGGGGATATCTGAATGATGGGTGCAGCTGCAGGCATCTTTCATATATCATCTTTTACAGCCAGTGATTCTGTGCACCGTAAGAACAATCATAGAGGCAGTTCAGCCACTTGATCGTTCTTACAGGCGGTGGGAGGGGATATCCCCTGCGTCTTCCCACCGCCCTCCGGTGCTTCTCCATGGTTGCCTGTGCAATCGGTGAACCGGAGAAAGACCGCACATCTCTCCATAAAGAGACCCCACATCTCTCCATAAAGAGGACCTGTCACGCATCATTCAATAAAAGTGATCAAAAAAAAAAAACATTTAAAGAGAAAGTATAAAAATAAAAAAAATAAAGCTAAATAAATAATAAAAAATAAACTTAAAGCGCACCGTCCCTGTGAAGCGAACTCACACGTTAGTCGTGTCATGTGTAAACGGCATTCAAATCACACATGTGAGGTATCGCCACGTGCGTTACAGCGATGGCAATAATTCTAGCCCAAGACCTCCTCTGTAACTCTAAAGCATTGCCTATGGAGATTTTTAAGTACCAAAGTTTGGCGCCATTCCACAAGTGTGCGCAGTTTTAAAATGTAACATGTTCGGTTTCTGTTTACTCGGCGTAACATCATCTTTCACATTATGCAAAAAATTTGGGCTAACTTTACTCTTTTTTAATTTTTTAATTCTTGAAACTTAAAAAAAAAAAAAAGCCTTTGAAAAACTGTTGAGCAAAGTGTGACATAAAACGTTGTAACGACCGCCATTTTATTCCCTAGGGTGTCTGCTAAAAAAAAAACATATAATGTTTGGAGTATCTGAGTAATTATCTAGCAAAAAAAAAAAATGATGATTTTTACATGTAGGAGAGGAGTGCCAGAATAGGCCCGGTATGAAAGTGGTTAAAATGCGCACTTATTTCTGGAAATGTGTACCTATAAGGCGCCTTGCACGTTGGGCCGTTCAGCTGCGGTCTGCCGCATTAGCGCTCCCGGGGGGGGGCACAAGGACAGGTGCAGTATCCCGCTCCGCTGCAGGCAGCCTGTCCGAGTCTATGGCAGGATGCAGCTGGACGGGGCTGAATGCTGTACTGAGTGGTACACCTGAACCTCTGTTCTGGAGCCTTCTCCCCAAACGCCGGGGGGCTGAACGCTGCACCTGTCCCTCCCAGGCGCACTGCAGCAGAACTGATCAGTGTGCATGAGAGCCTAAATATCAACCAGATAAAAAAGCGTGCAGGGGGAACTTGGTAACAATGTCATTGGCTCTTAGTGAAGCTAGGGCAGTAATGGCGAACCTTGGCACCCCAGATGTTTTGGAACTACATTTCCCATGATGCTCACCTACACTGCAGAGTGCATGAGCATCATGGGAAATGTAGTTCCAAAACATCTGGAGTGTATATTTTTGAAAAATGGACAGAGTGGTCACCTGACACACGAGGGACCCTTCAGTGATTTCAGCCTTTCCTAGCAAACTGAATACAGTAAAACCTTGAATTGAGAGCATAATTTGTTAGAGCCCTTTCACACTGGGGCGGGGGTGGCGTCGGCGGTAAAACGCCGCCATTATTAGCGGCGTTTTACCGTCGGTATTCGGCCGCTAGCGGGGCAGTTTTACCCCCCGCTAGCGGCTGAGAAAGGGTCAAATACCACCGCAAAGCGCCTCTGCAGAGGCGCTTTGCCGGCGGTATAGCCACGCCGTCCCATTGATTTCAATGGGCAGGAGCGGTAAAGGAGCGGTAAAGGAGCGGTATACACTCCGCTCCTTCACCGCTCCGAAGATGCTGCTAGCAGGACGTTTTTTACCGTCCTGCCAGCGCATCGCTCCAGTGTGAAAGCCCTCGGGGCTGTCACACTGGAATGAAAGCAGCGGCACTTTCGGGTCGGTTTGCAGGCGCTATTATTAGCGCAATAGCGCCTGCAAACCGCCCCAGTTTGAAAGGGTTCTTACGGAAGCTTGCTTGTAATCCAAAGCACTTGTATATGAAAGTGAATTTCCCCATAAGAAATAATGAAAACTCAAATAATTCGTTCCACAACCATTTATTCATAAGCCCTTCAGTTTATAGTCCATATAAAAAGATTATAGCAATGTGATAGGTTGTGTAACCATAAAAATGTCCATCCACAAACGGAAGCCTCCACAAAGGGATTAGAAGCAAAATCCAGCAGGAGCTCCAGAGTATAAAAGAGAAGAGAGGCGCCTCTAAGTGTAGCAATATGTTGTAGCTTCATGAAATGTAACCATATTGCTACACTCTCTTCTCTTTTATACTCAGTTGTGACGTGACCAGGGGTGGACTGACCCTTCGGGCACTTGGGCACTGCCACTAGGAGCCGGTTCACACTGGGGCGACTTGTCAGGCGACCTAGCCGCCTGACAAGTCGCCTCCCGTTCTGTACAATGGAACCGTTCTAATCGGAGTCGCTCCGACTTAGAAGAAAGGTTCCTGTACTACTTTGGGGGCGACTTGCATAGACTTCTATACAGAAGTCGTCTTGCAAGTCGCCCCGCAGTCGTGTGCAGGTCGCCTCGGTGAGGCGACCTGCAAGTCGTGCCGCGTCTAGTGTGAACCGGCACTTAGGGGCCCCATCAGGGTTGCCAGCCTCAATAAAACCAGGGACAGTATGTAAAAATGTGTGTGTATGTGTATACTGTGTGTGTATACTGTATGTGTGTGTGTGTATACTGTGTGGCCCCATAATCTATTGCCTGGGGGCCCCATAATCTTCTATTGCCCGGGGGCCCCATAATCTTCTCCTATTGCCCGGGGGCCCCATAATCTACTATTGCCCGGGGGCCCCATAATCTCCTATTGCTCGGGGGCCCCATAATCTCCTATTGCCCGGGGGCCCCATGAGTTGTCAGTCCGCCCCTGGACGTGACGCTACACTTATATCAAGACATCGCTTGCATATCAAGGAAAAATGTATTTAAAATTTTGCTTGTCTTGCAAAACGCTCTCAAACCAAGGTTTTCCTGTAGTGTGAAGTGCTGCGCACAAAACATCATACACAATCATTGTGCGCACGAATCACCTTCCAGCGTTACATATGGGACGCGGGAACCATAAATCACAATATTTACTGTACTTTTCACTCGGGCCTTTCAGATGATTCTTCCTATATAAACTTGCGTAGCGGTGATATAGCCCAGACACGTCCAGCTGTAGAAGAGTAAGTTATGATTAGGAGGGAGATGGTATGTGAAAACAATATACGCTCTAGGGGCTAGATAAGGCTGTGCGTGGGTAAATCCCAAGTCCTGCCAACCCAGCCGCCAGGGGTTAACAGGCTCTCAGCCCCTCTGGGCGGCGTGTCCGGGCCCGAGGTTATCAGGGTACCGGGGACGGCACTCCAAGAGACGGTGTCAGGCGAGTGTCAGCCTGTTGGCAGGAAGGAGCGGTCACCACCCCCACCCCCCCGGCTCTTCAATGCCGAGACCCGCTATCAGACGCCGAGCCCCGCTAAGTGCCGACATGTCTCGCCAGCGGAGGTGACGCGTGTATCTAAGCCAGGCTTTTCATATGACGGATGTGATCGGCACCACCGGAGCTCCCATCTGGTCTGGAGAGAGACGGTCCCTCTTTTTTTTTTTAGAATCAGGTTCATAGGGCGACGTTTTTGACCTCTTTTCCGCTGCATGGACATTGCAAAATCAATGTTAACTAATGAGCGGAGTTCACACCATTGCATTGCAGTAAAATAAATGTACAGCAAACTGCAATTTTCCTCAAAACAAACAGGGCCGGACTGGATAAAAGGGCACACCGGGCATCTGCCTAGAGGGCCAGGGCTGCATTTTTATTATTATTATACAGAATTTATATAGCGCCAACTAGGGATGCACCAATAACATTTTTTTTACTAGTACGAGTACCGATACTTTTTTTTTAGTACTCACCGATACCAATTACCGATACCTACCGCAACTGTTCTGTTTTCACTTCAGCTGTCAGCAATGGTACAAAGCATTGAAAAGTTATTTATAAATTAAACAAATAGATTATTTTTTTTAATTTTGTGCTTTTTCAATGTAAATGTGTAAATATATGTTAATATATATGTGTAGGAACATATTCTCATCTCTTTGATCTGCAGATGAAGAAACAGAAAGATACAAAAAGAAACAATGTTTCTTTTTATTTTAATGCTTCAGAAGCTGAGCAGCTTTTTTTTTTTCCACAGCTCCAATTACTTCTTCTTTAAAGCGGAGTTCCACACAAAAATGGAACTTCCGCTTTTCAGAACCCTCCCCCCCTCCGGTGTCACATTTGGCACCTTTCAGGGGGGAGGGGGGTGCAGATACCTGTCTAAGACAGGTATTTGCACCCACTTCCGGCATAGACTCCCATGGGAGTCTACACCACTTCCCGTCCCCACCGCGCTGTCTGCTGGGAACACACAGCTCCCAGGAGAGAGCGGGGTCCACTTGGGACGCGCAGCGTGACTCACGCATGCGCAGTAGGGAACCGGGAAGTAAAGCCGCAACGCTTCACTTCCTGATTCCCTCACGCAGGATGGCGGCGGCAGCTGCCGAGAACCGAGCGGGTTCTCGGCGTCCCCTGCCGACATTGCTGGACCCAGGGACAGGTAAGTGGCCATGTATTAAAAGTCAGCAGCTGCAGTATTTGTAGCTGCTGGCTTTTAATTTTTTTTTTTTTTGGCGGTGTGGGTGAACCCCCGCTTTAACACTTCAGCTGTCAACAGAGGAGACCCGCTGACAGTTCAAAGAACCGAGCCTGAAAGTATCGGTTTCAGGTATCGGTGCATTTGCACGAGTACCGATACTTGTGAAAATACAAAATACTCGGTATCGGCATTGATACCGATACTGGTATCGGTGCAACCCTAGCGCCAACAGTTTGTGCAGCATTTTAAAGTGTAGAGGGGGAATTACAATACAGTTCAGTACAGAAAGGACGGGAGGGCCTTGCTCCTGGAGCTTACAATCTAAAGGGAGGGGGAGGTGGTACAAAAGGTAATAGCTGCAGGGAATGGTCTGATGGAGGTGGCTCGGGTTTGGTTCTTAGGTGGAGGCTTCCCTGAATAAGTGAGTTTTCAGGGATCGCCTAAAGGGGTTGACGGGACATACTGGGGCAGGGAGATCCAGAGGATGGGAGAGGCTCTGGAGAAGTCCTGGAGGCGAGCATGGGAGATAACATGGGAGCTAGAGAGCAGGAGGTCTTGGGAGGAGCTGAGAGGACGATCTGGCGCGATATCATGTCCTGGCAGGAGCGGCCTGTTGGTGACCACACGGCGGGAGGTGGACGGCGGCTGCAGTCCAGACGGGGCTGACGAGGACCTCAGTCGCCGTTCGCCTAAAGGTGGACAGGGTAGGGGCTGACAGGACATACTGGGGCAGGGAGTTCCAGAGGATGGGAGAGACTCTGGAGAAGTCCTGGAGGTGATCATGGGAGGAGGTAACAAGGGTCAGTGGGGACAGAGGCACGACACAAGCTCGGGCACCTTGACAGCCCAGCGGGGATATATTCAAGAATGATCATTATTAACAGTGGGGACACACGGGGATACAGGATTTCACAGCGGCTGTAGCATGATCAGGTGGGGGGGGTTGGGGGTCTGTCAGTGGAGGGAGGCGGTGGTATTTGGGGGGATTGGGGGTCATTAGCTGGGTGGTAAAGGTCTGTGAGCGGGGGGGCGGTGGTTGGGGGAGGGGCCTGTCATTGTGGGGGGGGGGTTGCGCTGCAGTGTGGGGTACCTGATCTATGGGTGTCCCCCCCCCCCCAGTCCCTGGAGGACTCGGCTGCTCGGTCTGGAATGCCTGGGCCTGTTTTTTGTCTCAGTCCGGTCCTGAACACAAGTTTGCATAAACGCATGAGAAGAGACGCTGGACACAAAAGACAAGCTTGGCTCTTTTGAAGTCTCCTTCCCCATGCCAAAAATGCTTAGGAATAATGCACCGCAAACACATGCATACACACATGTGCAAATGGCATTAGAAACATGCTTTTTCTGGTCTGAATGGGCCCTAAGGGCTGGTTAAGACTTGCTGTTGGGGGTGGTAAAAGCATGTGGTTGAGCTTTTTTTTTTTTTTTTTACCACCCCCTTTAAGCTGCAAAAGCAATGGACAGGGACGCGCACACATGCTGCGGCAGCAAAGCAAAAGTGATCCCCCTTTAGCGTTCAGCAGCCAGTAGCGCCGCTGGACTCGACCCATTAGACTGAATAGGGCTGCACCGTTACTGCCCCACAACTGCATCCATTACATGAAGTATATTAATCCTCAAATTTTTTTCATTTCCATAGTGAACAAGGTAAGAAATCGTTGTTCCCATTCACACCCCCCTGGTTCACTGCAGTGTTGCAAACATGCATTAAAATGCGTTGCGTCCAAGCAGCCCATTCATTTGAACAGGATGCCCAACACACCACAATGAACCAATGGTATGAGACCGAAAACCAAAAATGTAATATATTGCAGGTTATCAATCATTGGCTGTGGTGGCTGCATTCCTTTTTTTTTGCCCTCCCCCCCCCCCCATTTTTTACTGGTGATCTGGCCAGTAACACACCTCCTGTATTAGGGAGACACCACTCTGGATGAAGGAACACAGGGGGCACAGCAGCATTGTCTGTCTGTGGGGAATGGAGTGTTAAATGTACTAGCAGATTTAGATATACTAACAAATTGAAGTCAAACTCCAGCTCACACTTTATAATCAGTTACAGCAAACTGTTTTTTTCCTTTTGGGATAAAGATATTACATAAATAAATAACAGCTGGTCTTTGTAAGCACCCCTGCCAGCAGGAAATTATTTTGCCTCAACCCTCTAAGTGCTACATAGACATGTGAAATTCATTCAGTTCCGAATTCGTTTTTAAACAAATTTTGCCGAATTTTTGAAATCCTGAACTTCCGAAATTTCGAATTTCCGAAATTTCCAAATTTCCAAAATTTCCGAATTTCGGAAATTTCAAAATTTAGGAAGTTCGGAATTTCGAAACTTTGAAAATTCGAAATTTCGGAAACTGGAAAATTAGAAAATTTCGGAAATTCGGAATTCAAAAAATGAAATTCGGAAATTGGAAAATTCGGAAGTTCGGAAATTTGGAAGTTCGAAAACCCGAAATTTGAAAATTTGGAAATCCGAAAATTTGAAAATCGGAAATTCGAACATCCGAATTTTCGGATTTCAGAATTTTCAGATTTCCGAATTCAGAATTTTCCCATTTCCGAATTTCCAAAATTCAGAATTTCTGAAAAAAAGCAAACAAACGAATGAAACGAAAATGAAACGATATTTTTGTCAGTGCACATGTCTACATTCTGCTGAAGAGCTTGGTCTTTTGAAAAAGCAACAGACTTACTGGCCGGATCACCAAATGAAAATAGAAAAAGAAATGGAATGCGGCCATCATATCTAAGAATCGGTAAGCTGCAATAAAATAAATGTTTGCTTTTGAGCTTCATACCTTTGTAATGTAAGGTGCGTCAATGTAAGGTGCACAATATTGCAACGCGATAAGGTGAATGGGCCCTAATTTTTTTTTTTTCCCACCTGTGTCCATAAAGATAAAAGGCCTTCTGTGTGCAGCAGCCCCCCCCCCCCCCTAACATTTACCTGAGCCCCATCTCTATCCAGCAATGTCCACAATTGTCTCGGCTGTCCAAGACTTTCCCTCCTGATAGACTGAGATACAGCAGCGGCGCCATTGGCGCACAGGAGGGAGGGGCCAGGATCACAGAAGAGGGACCCGAGAAGAGGAGGATCCGGGCTGCTCTGTGCAAATCCACTGCAACAGAGCAGGTAAATACACAGCTCCCAACTGTCCCTGATTTCGAGGGACTGTCCCTGATTTGGAGCAATGTCCCTCTGTCCCTCATTCCTCCTCATTTGTCCCTCATTTTGGTCTGATCTATATAGTTGTATATAAAATGCACTTTTTATCTTTCAAAAAGTGTTCCCCAGCGCTAAACCTTTCATCCAATTTCTAAATTGCTGCATTTGTACATTTCAAAACCAGTATAAGGGCCAGTTCACACAACATGCAGTCCAGTGCGTTTTTTTTTTCTGCATCAAAAACGCATGGAAAGTAAGTTATATGGTTTTCAATGGCATAGTTCACACCAGTGCTTGCAGTTCCAGTTGCAGAAAAAAAAGTAGAGCATGTTGTATTTTTTTCTGCACTGGACTGTACTTGAACGCTGTAAAACGTATCAAAAACGCACCGGAACACACCTAAATACACCAAAAAGGCACTGCAACACACTTGTCCTTATTTAAGGTTAAGAAAAAAAAAAAAGCACTGGACTGCATAAAAAACGCACCGAAAACGCACTGGAACGCATCAAAAATGCGCATGCGTTTCTATGATGTGAACTGGTCCTAAAGGAATAGTAGTAAAAAAAAAAAAAGCACTTGTGGGTTAACAAATCTTTTTTTTTTTTTACGTATAATTCTCCTTTAAGGGGGCGTGGCAGGGGGGTGTGTCCTATGCCTACATACATTTGCAAATAGGTGTCCCTCGTTCCGTTCTCATAAAGTTGGGACGTATGTAAATATAACATGTTTGTTATTTTTATTGAAAAAAAAACAAAAACAAGACTTTAGGCCGCGTACACACGAGCGGAATGTCCGACAGAAAAAGTCAGACGGAAGCTTTTCATCGTCTATTTCGATCGTGTGTGTGCCTCATCTGACTTTTTTTTTTTTCGAAAATTCTGACGGACTTGGAAATAGAACATGTTCTAAATATTTCCGATGGACCCAATTCCTATCGGGAAAACCGCTCGTCTGTAGGCTGTTCCGACGGACCAAAAACGACGCATGCTCTGAAGCAAGTACGAGACGGAAGCTATTGGCTACTGGCTATTGAACTTCCTTTTTCTAGTCCCGTCATACGTGTTGTACATCACCGCGTTCTGGACGGTCGGACTTTGGTGTGACCGCGTGTAGGCAAGACAGCTTGAGCGGAATTCCGTCGGAGTTCCGTCGGAGAAACCTTCGGAGTTTATCGGTCGTGTGTACAGGGCATAACAATCACTTTAAACCAAAAGTAAAGAAAAAGTTTTGATATAGATATAAAGCAGTGGTCTCCAAACTGCAGCCCGGGGCCGGTTGTGGCCCTTTGCTTGCCTTTATCCGGCCCTTGAGGCATTATTTCTGCCACTAACACCAACAATGGGGCACTATTCCTTCCACTGACACCAACAATGGGGTACTTTTCCTTCCACTGACACCAACTATGAGGCATTGTTCCTGCCACTGACACCAACAATGGGGTACTTTTCCTTCCACTGACACCAACTATGAGGCATTGTTCCTTCCACTGACACCAGCTACGGGGCATTATTTGTTCCATTGACACCAACTATGGGGCATTATTTGTTCCACTGACACCAACTATGGGGCATTGTTCCTTCCACTGACACCGACTATTTCTCCCCCTAATACCAAAGATCAGACATTGCTTACTCCCTCTGGGCACAGTCCGGCCCCCCTAAAGTCTGAAGGACAGTACATTTTAGAAAGTTTGGAGACCCCTGGTGTAGAGAATGTCATGCAGCAGAATAACCTGCTTGAGAAGCCTCAGATGGAAGCTGTCATTCTTTGACTCTCTGGCTGCATATTAGCTCCATGGTAGTAAAGCTGGGGTCATGGGAGACAGAAGTAGATTGATAGTTCCATCGGAGGCTTCTCATACAGGTAATTTGCTTCCTCCATCCTTTACATATGCTGACAGCAGCATTAGGAAGCCGTTTGGGGGGTGGGAGGGTGAGGGAAGCGCTGGGGATAGAAGTGCAGAGGAACTGAATTATAGGAGTCATCCAGTTCCCGCGTGACATTCAGGACTTTATCATTCTCAGCATATATCAAGTATTCTGCTAATAAATAGTACATTATCGATTCTCCGCCCCCTCCACGAGAACTGAAGAGCCCTTCTTACTCCACAGACCTGTGCTGAGGACAAATTCAAATACAGCCGCAGCCAAAAGTTTTGAGAATGACAAATATTAATTTTCACAAAGTCCGCTGTCTCAGTTTCATGATGGCAATTTTCAAATACTCCAGAATGTTATGAAGAGTGATCAGATGAATTGCAAAGTTCCTCTTTGCCATGAAAATGAACTTATCATACATACTCGAGTATAAGCCGAGTATTTCAGCACATTTTTCAGGCTGAAAAACCCCCCTCGGCTTATACTTGAGTGAGGGTGCCCACCTGCAACTGTACCTTTGATTACTAAAACAGCGGGTGTCTCCCGATGTGTCATGCAGTCTGTTCGGCGGCCGTCCATTGTAACAAAGCCCCGCCTCCTCCTCGTCTGTGCTAGACGGAACACTGATACAGTTTCCCAGCATTGTATCACTGTTCCGTCTATCACGGACGAGGGGCAGGCGGGGCTTTTTTACAATGGACGGCCGCCGAACAGACTGCATGACACAGCGGGAAACACCCGCTGTTTTATTTATCACAGGTACAGATGCAAATGGGCACAGTGAGGCTGCAAATGGGCACAGTGAGGCTGCAGATGGGCACAGTGAGGCTACAGATGGGCACAATGAGGCTGCAGATGAGCACAGTGAGGCTGCAGATGGGCACTGATGATACAGATGGGCACGGTGAGACTGCAAATGGGCACAGTGAGGCTGCAAATGGGCACAGTGAGGCTGCAGATGGGCACAGTGAGGCTGCAAATGGGCACAGTGAGGCTGCAAATGGGCACAGTGAAGCTGCAGATGGGCATTGTTCACCCAGTAGCTGCTGCATTTCCCACCCTAGGCTTATACTTGTCAATAAGTTTTCCCAGTTTTTTGTGGTAAAATTAGGTGCCTCGTCTTATATTCGGGTCGGCCTATACTCGAGTATATACAGTAATCCCATAAAAAAAATTTCGATTGTATTTGTGAAAAAGTCTTCAGGGCACCCAAGAAAGTCCAGCAAGCGCCAGGACCATCTCTTACAGTTAATTTACCTGCAGGATCGGGGCACCACCAGTGCAGAGCTTGCTTAGGAGTGGTAGCAGGCAGGTGTGATGCACGCCCAGTGAGGAGAAGACTTTTGAAGGACGGCCTTGTCTCAAGAAAGGCAGCAAAGAAGCCACCTCTCTCCAGGAAAAACATCAGGGACAGACTGATATTCTGCAAAAGGTCCAGGGATTGGACTGCTGAGGACTGGGGTAGAGTTATTTTCTCTGATTAATCCACTTTCCGATTGTTTGAGGCATCTGGAAAAAACCTTGTCCGGAGAAGAAAAGGTGAGCGCTACCATCAGTCCTGTGTCGTGCCAACAGTACACCATCCTGAGACCATGGGTTTGTTTCTCAGCCAAGGGAGTGGGCTCACTCACAGTTTTGCCTAAGAACACAGCCATGAATAAAGAATGGTACAAAAACATCCCCCGAGAGCAACTTCTCTCAACCAACACAATTAGCTTTTTTTAAGCAACAATGTAGCATTGGATCCACCTAAACAATCCTGCCAGACAGATCCTCACACTACATAAAGGAGGTTGCACAATCAAATTGCGACAATGTATATCTTAGATTTGAAACAAGGTAAAATTCCGCGCTGGCTCTAAAGCTGAACTCCAAGCAGATATTAAAGAAACAAATGAAATCAGATCTGTAATCATCAATGCATCATTAAATGTGTTTTTTAAATACAAGCGGTGAGTACTGAAAGATGAGTGCTGAAATATAATACAGAGTACATTATATAAAATGTCATAAAGGAGAATGTGAGCTGCAATATATAAGAAATAAACCCTTCCTAATATAAAAGACTAGGTAAGGATTCCATAAAATGTCAGTTATGTCGGTGGCCCCAGCAGTAATAAGCGGAGTGACATACTTCCACTGTCATAATGCAATGCAATAATCTGCGGCCCCCGAGGGGCTCTCGGAGGTCAGGAGGATGTCTCGCTTGTGCCGGCCGTGATACAGAAGCTGCTGGGATGTTGGGAATTCTGAGGATAAGCACCGCCTGTCTACCTGATGGGGGCTTAGCATCGCAAGACCTCTCACCTCTTTGAAAAAGTTCCAGCTTTAAGAAGCCTCAAGGTGTTTGTAGACAATAGTCTGGCTTGGAAAAGAATCCCGCAGCTGGTGGAGGATTGAGGGCGGCTTTGTAGGAATTTTCTGTGGCGGTGACAGGTGTGCAGACCCAGGGAGGAGAGGACGCTTCATCCCGAGTTATTGCATAGCT
This sequence comes from Lithobates clamitans, assembly GCA_037952925.1. Lineage (NCBI taxonomy): Eukaryota > Metazoa > Chordata > Amphibia > Anura > Ranidae > Lithobates > Lithobates clamitans. Next base: position 1,207,962 of record JBBGZY010002323.1, read on the forward strand.
TTCTGCTGCAGTAGACCAAGTTATATCCTTGAATGTAAAGCAGAGAGAAGTTATAAAATTAAGGCTTCAACTTCACTAGATGCATTAAATGGACAAAAGTTTAGACATCCCTCCATGTGATTGAGTTCAGGTGTTTCCTTTGAAGGGTAATGGTAATGCTACAACATACAAAACATTTTAGACGATTGTGCTCTTCCAATGATTTGGTAAAGATCCTTTTATCTTCCAGCATGACTGTCCCCCTGTGTACCAAGTCAGTTCCATGAAGACATGGTTTGATGAGTCTGGTGTGGAGGAACCCAAGTGGCCTGCACAGAGCCTTGACCTCAACCCTACTGAACACCTTTGAGATGAACTGGAATGATCCAGGTCTTCTCAAACAACATCTGCATAATGGTATGGTTTAATGAGTGTGTTGTGAAGGAACTCAACTGGCTTTCAGAACCCCGACCTCAACCCTACTAAACACCTTTGAGATTAATTGGAATGATCCAGGTCTTCTCAAACAACATCTGCATAATGGTATCTTTTAATGAGTATGTTGTGAAGGAACTCAACTGGCTTTCAGAACCCCGACCTCAACCCTACTAAACACCTTTGAGATTATTTGGAATGAGCCAGGTCTTCTCAACCAACATCTGCATAATGGTATGGTTTGATGAGTGTGTTGTGAAGGAACTCAACTGGCTTTGAGCCCACATTCACATTGGGCCGATTTGGCTTGCAATTTGACACATCAAATCGCATGCCAAATCGGAGCCTTTTGCCGGCAATAGCACAGTCCGAATTGGTGCGACGCCGACTTTGCAGCATCACACCAATTCCCAAAAGTAGGCAATTCGAGGGAGATTTTAATAGACATCTGTGCATGAACCCGTACAGATGTCTGTCAAATCACCCCCAAAGTCAGACTGAAATGCTGGTTTGAAATCGTGCAAGTTCAGCTGAACTTGGACAATTTCAAACCCAACTTCGGTGTGAACCTAGGCTTAGTGCCCGGTCTCAGTCCTACCGAACACCTTTGGGATGAATTGGAATTATCCAGATCTTCTCAACCAACATCTGCATGATACCATGGTTTGATGGGTTTGGTGTGGAGGAACTCAACTGGCTTTCAGAGCCCTGACCTCAACCCTACTGAACACCATTGGGATGAATTGGTACACCTATTTGTACACCTATGGTGAGCCAGGACTTCTCATCCAAAATCAGTACCTGACTTCACAAATGCTCTTTTGGCTGAATGGGCACAAATTTCCAAATCTAGTGAAAAATCTTCTCAGAAGATTGGTGGTTCTTATAGGATCAGGAGGGCAGGCTACGGGGGGGGGGGGGGGTCCAGTAGTCATGATACTGGGGATTTAGGAGGGCACACTACAGGGGGGTCAAGGGGCACAGTACTGGAGAGTCAGAGGGCCATGGTACTGGGGGTCAGGAAGTCACAGTCCTAGGGGATCAGGAGGGCAGCCTACAGAGGTGTCAAGAGTACATGGTATTGGGGGTCAGGAGGGCACGTTATAGAGGTATGAGGGCACATAAGTGGTTTCCTGATGCTGATCAACCTGTTCAGTGCCAGTGTAGTGTAGTGGTCAGGTAGGTCAGTGATGGTGTCAGGAGGGTCAAGTAGGTCAGTGAAGGTGTCAGGAGGGTCAGGTAGGTTAGTGTAGGTGTCTGGTAGGTCAGTGTAAAGGTTAGGTAGGTTAGTGTAGGTGTCCGGTAGGTCAGTATAAAGGTCAGGTAGGTCAGTGTAGTGGTCAGGTAGATTAGTGTAGGGGTCAGGTAGGTCAGTGTAATGGTCAGGTAGGTAAGTGTAGGTAGGCCATTGTAGGGGTTTGGTAGGTCAGTGTAGAGGTCAGTGTAATGGTCACGTAGGTCACATGGGTTACATGGGCAGGGCAAAGGGGGTTGAGTCAGGGGCGGAACCAATTGGGCGGCAAAATGAGGTTTCGCCTAGGGTGTCAAAACTCCTTGCACCAGGCCTGGGTATATACCAATGAAATCAATAAGGGCAATAAGGGCAGGTGCGCCTGGAGGGAGCCCATTCCTCCTTAAAGGTACAGCAGAAGCCCAGCAAAGCACAATGGTAGCTAAAGGCTTCCAATGTGCCCCTTTGCCATTTTCAGCAAGAACAAAAATGTCAGACGCCCCAATTTATAACTAGCTTTTAATGTAAGGTGCAGATAGAAGGGCTTTGCACAGCACAAACAAAAACGTTTTCCAAGCAAACTTACCAGATAGCCAGCAAAAAAAACAAAACAAAAAATAAAACAAATGACATTGTCTAACAATTTGCATTAAAAGCAGGGATTTTAGTTGCTCAATGTTTGCAAATATATGTGAAGCTGCGGCAACTATTGTAAAATTTGTACTCCATGGGGAGGGCTCAGTACTGGTTCTAATATAGAATTGTGAAGTTCACCTAAGTTTTATCCGGTGGTGGGTCCTGATGAAGGGAGGAGTTGCCACCAAAGCATGTTGGATGTTTTTAAATTTTTTCTTTTTTTACCAACAATAAAAATTATCCTGGGCTCTTCGATACGGTTTTGGTCTGGCACTCCTTTCTGTATCTCCATGGTTTGGCAAATTATGGACCAGGTACATTTTTGGTGCACTGAGGATTGTTAAGGACTTATAGGGAATAAATTGGCTGTTTCAACACAATTTGCATCAAAAACATGCATCAATGTGTGCAGACCTGTATGAACGGGCCCTTACAGGTAGTATGTGCCATTATGAAGAGCTTGTGGGTATTGCCAAGGGTGGCAAGGTTTGAGGGGGTGGTATTAGGGCTGAAAATAACTTTTTGTAATACATTTTTTGTTTTCCCAGAGGGCATTGTGACAGAGTCAGTTCTCGAATTCACACCCTAAAAATACAGAAAGGATGTCCAACTGCTCGCTAATGTCCATGCCCAGTGTAAGAGTAGGGATTAAGATTAGGTTACGGCAAGGTCAGGTGCGTGCCCTTTCCTCGTGATCTCAGAGAAGACATGGCATTCTTGGGTGGGGGGCAGATGAATGCACAAATGATATGAGGACATGTTATCACTGAGTGTAATGAGATATTAGGAATTTACAGAATTCCTAACAAGGGTTATGTTTTGAATAGTATGGTTGACTTTTTGACACAACATAGAGGAGGCCAGACATTTCCACATATTCTGGGCTGCTCTAGTGCACCAGTGATGGATAGAAAAACTAGAGTGGAAAATCTGCACCACTGGGTACAGCACATGGGTAACATGGCATTGTTGCATCTGTTGGAAAAGAGAACATTTTAGAAAGTTTTTGGGAGACCAACTTTTGGCCATGCGTGTATGGTCACCCAACTCTCAGGAGCTAGGTGGCAGGTGCTTACCATTCTTAAAAGGCAGGAGTGATAGAGTACAGTCATGGTGTAACGCTACCCCTGCAGAAACTGCTTGATACTGGTTCTCCCTAGACCTGCACAGCCAGGCAACACGCATTTCCAACTTGCATCCAGACACAAGAAATCAGTCCATGGGGTTGTTTCTTTGGGGAAAACAACTTGGATAGGGTATAGGGACTATGTGATACCCAACTTGACTTAAAGAACAACAGATGAGGGCAAACTTCGTTCTCTAAAAAAAAGAAGATCCTGGACTGTACTCCCTCCCTCGGTCCTGCCCCCCCACTCCCTCCTCACTGGCTTTGATTGACAGTAGCAGGAGTGAATAGCTCCCGCAGCTGTGTCTCAGCCAATGAGGAGGGAGAGACCCCCCCCGGAGAGCCGAGGCTCTCGTGCACAGCACTGGATCACGATCAGGCTCAGGTAAGTATTGGGGGGGGGCTGAGGCGGGGAGGTGCAGCACACTGCAGGTTTTTTCTAGCGTCATGCATAGGATGAAGGTAAAAGATAAAACCTGGAAGCTGATTGATTTCTATGAAAAGCTGCACCAGATTTTGTACTCTACAGTTTTATTAAATCAACCCCATAGGCTTTTATGGAGTTGAGTTTAGGAAAATTTCATTATTGCAAGTCATGTTTGTCTGTTTTCTTTTTCACCAGGGATGTGGCATGGGCAAGTATGACCAAGGGTGCGGCGTGGGCAAATTTGACCAGAGCTGTAGCTTGGGCACATATGACTAGAGCTGTAGAATAGGCAAGTAGGACCAGACTTGTGGCATGGGCAAGCATGATCAGAGCTGTGACATGGACAAGTATGACTAAGGGTGTAGCATGGGCATTTATGACCAGGGGTGTGGTATGGGCAAATACAGCCAAGGGTGTGGAATTGCCAAGTATGACCAGAGCCGTGGGATGGGCAATTATAACCAGAGCTGTGGAATAGCCAAGTATGACCATAGCCGTATCTTGGGCAATTATGACCAGAGCTGTGGTATGGGCAAGTATGACCATAGCCGTATCTTGGGCAATTATGACCAGAGCTGTGGTATGGGCAAGTATGACCAAGGGTGTGGCATGGGACAAACATAATATCCTAATTTGTGTAGCGCTACCCCTGCAGGAGCCGCTGGTGAATATGGTTATCTGCCACCTCGCACAGACATGCACATTCATTTTCAACTCACTCTGGAGACAAGAAACAGTCTTTGCAGCTTTGTTTTGTTTTTTTTATTTTAGGGGGATTAAACTTGGATGGGGTAAGGGTTCTTATGGGATGCCCATTTGATCAGCAAAGAAACTCTTCAGGGACTCAACTATATACATCCAGTATATACACTTCTCCTCTTCTACCTCCAGCACAGGATTGCTTTTAGAACTACATCTCCCAGGTCCAGCTGGCACTGACAGTTTGATCCAACACAATCTCAGTCAGATCCAGGAGAATGCCCTTTGCAGGCAGGGACCACGGGCCCCTTTGGTAGTGTAGCAAAAAGAGATGTCTTTGGTGCAAGCTGTACTATTTCTGTGGCTACTGCTTCCAGTACCACCTCTTCAGGCACTGCCAGCCCACCTGGCTGCAACTGCCCCTTCCACTAGCCATCCTTGCTAAGACTCCACAGTCCTCCCAGACTGACTCTGCATCAGTGGTGGCCCGTCCATTAGGGGCGCACGGGCGCCGCCCCCCCATCCATGCATCCGGCCCCCTGATCTACATACAGGGCGCCGGCACCATGGATTCCAATGGGGGGGTGTTTTTTTTAGGCACGTAATTAGATCCAGAGGCTCTAATAGGCTTCAAAAAAGGGTTGGCTCAGGGCGCAGAGCACTGGGCATTGATCCAACCCAGTTGTGTGCTGATAGGGAATGTATATTCACTATTTTCACACTAAATCTCCTCCCTACCAATCAGGAAGCGGGTCGTGAGACCCGTTTCCAGATTGGCCAAAACGCCAGGCGATCTATTGGATGTCTAGCATCTAGGACGAGAAGAGAGGAGATGGAGAGGACACCGGAGCCACTGCCCGCCACCCCACCGAGCTGGAGGACACCAGAGCCGCAAGAGGAGAGGAGGAGAGAGGAGATGGAGAGGAGCCGCAGCTGGAGGACACCGGAGCCGCAGGAGGAGAGAGGAAACCGGAGCTGAAGCTAGCCACATGCCCCCTGCCACCTAGATGGGGTAAGTGCCGGACCGACCAGCAGACGGGGGGAGGGGGGTTATGGTGTTCGGTGATAAGTGCCGCCCGGGGGGGGGGGGGTTGTTTGCCGCCCTCCCCCCAAAAAGAACCCCTCACCAGCCGCCACTGCTCTGCATCCATCCCAGATCGCTTGCTCCCAGTAATTTCAGCCATGCCTCCCAGTTCTCTGACTGCGACACTCACCAGCCCTCTTGGCTGGCTTCCTCCTTGGAGATTTGTTCGGCAGTGTCCTCTCCTTTCTCCTGTGCCTCCTGGTCAGGATCCCTCCGTGTGTCATGAGAAAGGGTCAGTTTCGCAACCGAGCCCAGTCCTGAGTTCAACCCCTACCCCAGACTGGGGAGCTACTCTCAACACTCCATCTCGATCTTCCACCTGAACTCACACTGCCCCAGCTGGGCTGACCCTGAGTATTTGAGGGGGCCTGCCCCCTGCCAACCCATCTGTTGGGAATTGGTCAGGGCCCTCAGAATACTCCAGCCAGCTCCTCCTAGACCCCTCCCAACTGCTTCTGGAACCTTCTCCAAGTTTCCAGCAAGCAGGGAGGAGTGACCAGAGATGCTGCTGCTGAGTCATCTAGCCCCCCCCCTAAGTCACTCAAAACCCTGACCCAAAAAACACATAGGCTTGGCTGCTAGCCAAGCCTGAATTTACTACACTAACAAAGAAAATCCTGACATTCGCACTCTAGCCTCGCTAGAGGGTGCTACATTTGCACATAGCAAAATTTGTTCTCTGTGCCCGCCACTTTGCGCTAAACATAAAAGAGACTGCCGTTAGACTTTTGCTGCTAGATATCCTTGTTTCCCACCTTAGAAAATTGGGAGATGTGCAGGCTGATATGCAGAAACCTGTTGTAGCATAAACAAAGCTGCAGATCGCAGGGCCCTCTGATTCCTCCTGTATTGAATTGTATTGTAACTGTACTGTTTGCCCTAACATTGTTAAGTGCTGCACATGCCATTGACCTTATATAAATCCTGTATAATAATAATAATAATATCGGCATGCATCTCTCCCAATTTCCTGAGACGGCAAACAAGAACGCGTTGTTGTGCTATGAAGGGTTAACATTTTCAGGGGTCGATGGGTCATCCGGGCCCACAATTCCCAGGTATGGTAATCAGATGCAGAAGTGCCTTCACTGGGGGAGTGAACCGATTAGTAACAATTTCATGAGCCACAGCGGTGGTGGACCCCCTGAAGTGGGCTCTGCAAATTAGGACGACAAGAGTTTTCTTATCGCTAAGTTTCAGCAGCTCTTCAGCAGGGACTTGGCTGGGCGACCTTCCTGCACACCCGGCCGTCCTAAAACAAAAATACATTAAAATTCTTCCACTGGGCTCAGGAATGCAGCAAGGCAGAGAAATAATGGCTTTATAATTTATAACAACAAAGTAACAAAGGAAGGAGGGGACAGGCAAGTTAGAGGAGCACAGAAAAAAACAGTGGACACTGGCTTTTCCGTGAGGGTCATCCACAGACGGCTGTCCGCACCGCCATCAATCACCGGGAGAGATTATCTTGGCTGGCCTGTCAGTCACAGATGTACCACATATGTTTAAAGGATCTCTCCACTCATAGATAACATTTGTTTTTTTCATTTTTTTGTAGGTGCTAAAGAGTTATACTTTGGATTTCTGGGTCTGATCACTTGCGAGGGTCATTTTGAGGGGCTCCCATTGTCCCTTCCATTATTTCATCATTAAGAGGGACCTATCTTTACAAGTGGCTCCCGATATCTCATCAATACGAGGGGCTCCCATTGTCCCAACATTATGGGGGCTTCCATTATTTCATCATCAAGAGGGGCCTATCATTAGTGGCTCCCGATGTCATATCAGTACGATATTGTTTCATCAATATAAGGGGCTTCCATCATCCTGTCATTACATGGGGCTCATTTTGTACTATCATTATAAAGTTCTTCCATTATTATGGGGAGCTTCTGTTGGCTTGTCACTACAAGGAACCCCATCAATACAAGGGGCTCTCTTTCTCCTGTCATTACAAGGGGATACCAATGTCATGTTAATACAACGGGCTTCCAATTTCCCATCAGTACAGGAGACTTCCATTGTTCCTTCAATACCAGGGGCTTCCATCATCCCGTCATTACGAGGGGTTCCTGTTGGCTCATCATTATGAGGAGCTCCTGTTGTCTCTTGTGATTACAGGGAGATTCCATTGTCCCATCAATATGAGGGGCTCCCAATGTCTCATCAGTAAGAGGGGCTCACCATCATCCTGTCATTATGCAGGAGCCAGGCTCATATTGTACTGTCCTTATGAAGTTCTTCCATTGTAATGGGGGATCCTGTTGGCTTAACAGGACGAGGAGCTCCCGTTATTCCATCAATACAAGGGTCTCTTCTTGTCCTGACATTACGAGGGGATCCCATTGTTCCGTCAATATGAGGGGTTCCCATCATCCCGTCATTATGAGGGACTCATACTATACTATCATTATGAATGGCTCCCATTATTATCAGGGGTTCCTGTTGTCTCATGTGGAGCTCCTGCTGTCTCTTGTAATGACGAGGAGATCCCATTGTCTCATCAATATGAGAGGGCTCCCAATGTCTCATCAGTACGTGGGGCTCCCATTATCCTGTCATTACGCAGGGCTCAAATTGTACTGTCATTATGAAGTTCTTGCATTATTATGGGGGGGAATCCTGTTGGCTCATCATGTATTTATTCCATCAAAACAAGAGGCTCTCCTTGCCCTGACATGATGAGGGGACTCCACTGTTCCATCAATATGAGGGGTTCCCATCAATATGAGGGACTCATACTGTACCATCATTATGAATTGTCTCTTGTAATGACGAGGAGATCCCATTTTCCCATCAAAGTGAGGGGCACCCATTGTCTCATCAGTAGGGGCTCCCATCATCCTATCATTACGTGGGGCTCTAATTGTACTGTCATTATGAAGTTCTTCCATTATTATGGGGGGGGGGATCCTGTTGGCTTATCACAACGAGGAGCTCCTGTTATTTCATCAATACAAGGGACTCTCGTTGCCCTGATATTACGAGGAGATCCCATTGTCCCATCAATATGAGGGATTCCCATCATCTCATCATTATGAGGGACTCATATTGTACCATCATTATCAATGCCTCCTGTTATTATGAGGAGATCCTGTTGCTTCGTCAACACAAGGGGATCCCATTGTCCCTTCATTACAAGGGGCTTTCTGTGTTCTGCCATTACAAGTTGCTCCCAATATCCCATCATTACAAGGTGCTCCTGTTGTTCCCTCCTTGCAAGGTCCTCCCATTTTCCCATCAAGAAACATTGGAGGAGATTTATCAAAATGGGAACAGCCAGAATCTGGATCAGCTGTGCCTTGTAATCAATCAACTTCTAGCTTCAGCTTGTTCATTTTTAGCTTTTCATAGTGAAAGATAGATGCTAATTGATTTCTATGCACAGCTGCTTCAGATTCTGGCTACTCCAGTTTTGATAAATTCTCCCATTGTATGTAAATATAATATTGTCTTCTATCTAATGACTTCTCCTTTATCAAATGGTTGGACTTGGAGGCCTCAATCACACAAAGTCAGCCTCAAAGCAGGCAGCTTCTGCTGTGCAGATTCGTTAGCTGAAACGTGGTGCTCCGGGAAATCCTTTATCATGCATGAAACATTTTCCTTTAAAGTAGAAGCATCTTGCCTCTCTCTTCATGCCTTGAAAGTGTCACTGGCCAGCAGTGCCGGGACAAGATCACTCAGAGCCCACCTCCGCCCCCCAAAACTATGAGCATTATGCGTCAGCAAAACCCCCCCCCCAAAAAAAATTGGGCACTAATGTGCTTGATTACCCCCTAAGTATAACTTCCCCCTCCTCCCAGCACAAATCTCCCCATCCATCCCCCAAATCCCCCCAGCACAAATGCCCCCCCCCCAAAAAAAAATCACCCCTCCTAGCACAAATCCTTCACCCCTCAAATTCCCCTTCCGAGTGCACATTTTCTCCCCCCACTCCAAATACCCCTTCTAGCACAACTATCCCCCCTCCTAGCACAAACACCCCCAATCATCCCTACTAGCATGAACCCCCCCCCAAAAAAAAAAATTTCCCTAGCACAAATCCTTCAACCCTAAAATTTCCCCTCTGAGTGCACATTCTCCCCCCTACTCCAAATCACCTTCTAGCACAAATATCCCCCCATCCCCCCTCCTAGCACAAACACCCCCCAATCATCCCTATTAGCACTACCCCCCCCCCCCCACCCCACAAAAAAGATCTCCTCCTAGCACAAATCCCCCTCTACCATATCACCTCTTCTAGCACAAACCCCCCAAACTGACCCTCCTAGCAAAAATCCTCTTCTCCCATCGCTCCTAAAACACAATTCCCCCGGAATCACCACTCCGAGAACACCTCCAAATTTCCCCTCCTAGAACAATTCTTACTGCCTGCTGCCCCCCAAATTCCTACTTCCAACTCAAATCCCCTCCCCCCTCGTTCTCCTCGTGGTGCCCCCCTCCCACCACACTTGATACCGCAGTGAGCGTGGCAGCTACCCCTCCTGCCCACCGATCTTGTCCCGACCCTGCTGGCCAGGACTCACTTAGCTGCAGAAGAGGGATAGGCAGTGCCGCAGCTAGCACCCTGCCCATCCGCCGAGGTCAGACCAGGTGACTAGAAGTCTCCGGGAGGGCAGGATCCCAGGAGAACCATCCGGGAAGGCCTGGTGTGAAATTGGAAGCAAACTTAAGAAATTCCTGTCACCTGTCTTCCTGACCACACAGGAAGTAAAGGGAATTCTCCCCCAAAGGGGGACAGAGGTAGTAATAAAAATCTGGCCTTAACCCTCCCAGCTCTATCCAAAAAAAAAGTTTTTTTGCTGGAGTTGGATTTTAACCCCAAAACACACAAGACGGGTGGGCATTGTACACAAGTCCCCGTTTCATCCCCTCAGCAGGACGGGTGGCTAGAAGCAGATAATTTAAGCAGCACCGCGTGTGTTATTAGGAATTGGCAAGCGCTTCTGTTTTCTCTCTCATGTTTAGTTTGGAGCTCTTGATTTTTTTGTCCTCATCACTGACATTCAGCCATCTCCCTTTACTGTGTTTGGATTCTAAAAAAAAAAAAAGACAAATCACAAAAGCTTTTCATTTGGAATAACACCCAGAGGGAAATAATTACCGAAACATTTCTTCTTACCCTCAGCTAGTAATAAAATGAAAGAGCACCGGTCCTACATTCCTACATACAAACCTCTGGGATGCGGACAGTGAATTGGTGGTTGTAAGTGAGGCTTCCTGCTTTATGGTCCAGCGTCAGGTCCCCATTAACCCTTTCACCGCAAGAGACGTTTTTTGTTTTTGTTTTGCGCACATGCTTAAAAAAACCTTTTTAGGCCTTAATATTACTTAAAACCTCCAAGCATTATACCCTATGTTGTCAAAAGTATTGGGACACACGCCTTTACACTCACATGAACTTTAATGGCATCCCAGTCTAAAGCCTCGTACACACCATCGGATTTTTCCGACGGGAATTGTGTGATGACAGGCTGTTGGCAGAAATCCGACCGTGTGTACACTCCATCGGACAATTGTTGTCGGATTTTCCGCGGACAAATGTTGGATAGCAGGTTTTTAAATTTTCCGCAGACAAATGTGTACACAAGTCCGTCGGACAGAAGTCCAAAGCACAAACACACATGATTGGAAGCAAGGACAAGCCAATTCCCCCTCCGGGAGCCAGGCTGGCTCTCCCGCTCCTCAGAGCCGGGCGGAACTGGAACCAGCACTCGCACTCTGCACACCGGGCACCACGTGACCCCCTTTTTTGTATGAGAGTCCCGGGATTACCAAACAGATCAATGATTGGCCGAGACCAACACATAAACACCTGTCACTCAAATAGAGAAATCAGCAATACAGGCCTGCTGCAAATAGCATCAGCCTGTCTAAATTTACCTAATATAATAAACTAACAAGAAAGGTCACCTACCTAAAAGTAGGTGCCCGCTACACATGTCTTTATGGACCTTGCTTTGTGCACTGGTGGAGTCATGTTGGAACAGGAAGGGGCCATCCCCAAACTGTTCCCACAAAGTTGGGAGCATGAAATTGTCCAAAATATCTTGGTATGCTGACGCCTTAAGAGTTCCCTTCACTGGAACTAAGGGGCTAAGCCCAACCCCTGAAAAACAACCCCACACCATAATCCCCCCTCCATCAAATGATTTGGACCAGTGCACAAAGCAAGGTCCATACAGACATGGATGAGCGAGTTTGGGGTGGAGGAACTTGACTGTACTTCACAGAGTCCTGACCTCAACCTGATAAAAAATGTTTGGGATGAATTAGAGCGCAGACTACGAACCAGGCCTTCTCGTCGAACTTCAGTGCCTGACCTCACAAATGCTCTTCTGGAAGAATGGTCAAACATTCCCATAGACACCCTCCTAAACCTTGTGGACAGCCTTCCCAGAAGAGTTGAAGCTGTTATAGCTGCAAAAGGTGGGCCAACTCAATATTGAACCCTACGGACTAAGACTAGGATGCCATTAGAGTCAGGGACGATCCTGGACGGGGTGCATGGGGTGCAGTGCACCCAGGCGCCACAGAGGTGGGGGCGCTGAAGCGCCAGAGTGCTCCCCTCCCTCCTCCTCCTCTTCCTTGTTCATAGGCGGCTCTCTCTGCTGGTCGCCGCCTCGACCTGCCGAGTGCCGAAGCCCGTCCCCCCTCCTCCTGTCAGAGGAGGAGAGCAAAATGAGATCGCAGCGGCTGTCTCTGCCGCGCAGTGACGTCACTGACATCACCAGTTCTCCTCCTTCGACCTCCTGTGTCTCGATCCCGCCTGCTGCCCAAGCCTGACACGCTCCACCCGGGCGGCGCGGCTGCACACTGTTCTCTCCTCTCCAGCTGCCGCCCGGGTGTTTTAAATTAACCTAATGGGGGGGATGTTTGTCCTGGGGGGGGTCTATACTAATGTAGGGGGAGGGGTTTCTCCTGGGGGGTCTATAGTACTGTAGGGGGGTGGTGGTTTGTCCTGGGGGGGTCTATACTAATGTAGGGGGGGTGGTTTGTCCTGGGGGGGTCTATATTAATGTAGGGGGGTGGTTTGTCCTGGGGGGGTCTATATTAATGTAGGGGGGTGGTTTGTCCTGGGGGGGTCTATACTAATGTAGGGGGGGTGGTTTGTTCTGGGGGGTCTATACTAATGTAGGGGGGGTGGTTTGTTCTGCGGGGTCTGTACTAATGTGGGGGGGTGGTTTCGTCCTGGGGGGTCTATACTAATGTAGGGGGGTGGTTTGTCCTGGGGGGGTCTGTACTAATGAAGGGGGGTGGTTTGTCCTGGGGGGTCTGTACTAATGTAGGGAAGGTAGTTTGGCCGGAGGGGTCTGTACTAATGGAGGGGGGTGGTTTGTTGGGGGGTCTGTACTAATAGAGGGGGGTGGTTTGTTCTGGGGGGGTCTGTACTAATAGAGGGGGGTGGTTTGTCCGGGGGGTCTGTACTAATGGAGGGGGGTTTGTCCTAGGGGTCTGTACTAATAGAGGGGGGTGGTTTGTTCTGGGGGGTCTGTATTAATGGAGGGGGGTGGTTTGTTCTGGGGGGGTCTGTACTAATGGAAGGGGGTGGTTTGTTCTGGGGGGGTCTGTACTAATGGAGGAGGGGTGGTTTGTTCTGGGGGGTCTGTACTAATGTGGGGGGGGTTGTCCTGGGGGGGTCTATACTAATGTAGGGGGGTGGTTTGTCCTGGGGGGGTCTGTACTAATGTAGGGGGGTGGTTTGTCCTGGGGGGTCTGTACTAATGGAGGGGGTTGGTTTGTCCTGGGGGGGTCTGTACTAATGTAGGGGAGGTAGTTTGGCCGGGGGGGTCTGTACTAATGGAGGGGTGTGGTTTGTCGGGGGTCTGTACTAATAGAGGGGGTGGTTTGTTCTGGGGGGGTCTGTACTAATAGAGGGGGGTGGTTTGTCCGGGGGGTCTGTACTAATGGAGGGGGGTTTGTCCTAGGGGTCTGTACTAATAGAGGGGGGTGGTTTGTTCTGGGGGGTCTGTATTAATGGAGGGGGGTGGTTTGTTCTGGGGGGGTCTGTACTAATGGAAGGGGGTGGTTTGTTCTGGGGGGGTCTGTACTAATGGAGGAGGGGTGGTTTGTTCTGGGGGGTCTGTACTAATGGAGGGGGGTGGTTTGTTTTGGGGGGTCTGTACTAATGGAGGGGGGGTGGTTTGTTCTGGGGGGTCTGTACTAATTGAAGGGGGTGGCTTGTTCTGGGGGGTCTGTACTAATGGAGGAGGGGTGGTTCTGTACTAATGGAGGGGGGTGGTTTGTCCTGAGGGGGGTCTATACTGATGGGAGGTCTGTACTAGTGAGCGGCGCACTATGTTTCTTCCCCCACCTTCATATTAGCCAGGAAAGAAAAAAAAAGGAGAAAAGAAGAGGATTGTGTGACATGTAGTCCCGAGGACTGGCAGCCCCACTGTAACACGGAAACTGCAGCCCACACAGCATGCTCAGCTGAATGGGAGAGAGAGAGAGCCAGGAGCTGGGGAAAGCTTTCAGGGAAGTACACCCAGGACTCCAGAGGGAGAGGACAGTGCTGAGGGAACACCATCAGAGAGAGAACCCCACTGCCCTGCACCACCAGAGGGAAAGCCACACAGCCTGTCGCCATGCCTGGCAGAGAAAGGAATGGAGTCATTGCCAGAATACAGATCTGGGCTCTACCCAATGGAGTCGCCACGGGCAATTCAGAGTGAGCAGACTCCTGATCAGAGCAACCGTTGTTGCTGTATCGCTGGGTCAGGTGAGAGGGCCGATCGGTCATTATCTACTAACGTTCATAAGAACTGCAGTCTCTGATCATCTCTTGTATCATGGCTGCAGTCTCTGACCATCTTCTGTAGTATGTCTGCAGTCTCTGACCATCTCCTCTATTATATCTCCAGTCTCTGACCGTCTCCTGTAGTATGTCTGCAGTCTCTGACCATCTCCTCTATTATATCTCCAGTCTCTGACCGTCTCCTGTAGTATGTCTGCAGTCTCTGACCATCTCTTGTAACATGTCTCCAGTCTCTGACCATCTCCTGTACTATGCCTGGGGGGCTCTTTCTAACAGACTCTCTAACAGAAACCCTCTCTGTGTGCATCAGAGAGACTCCCCTCCAGGTCTCATTAGTGTACGCTCTTCCTGTATTTGCTTTATTTTTTAAGAGATCATGGGAGGATCCTAGGGTAACGAAGACTTCTTAGGGGAGCATCTCTGTGTTTGAGTCGTTGCCATAGAAACATTTGTAAAGGGGAGGAGTTGGTAAGATGACCACGCCCACGTGGGGGGCGCCAGAAATATTTCTGTACCCAGGCGTCTGTGACCCTAGGATCGGCCCTGATTAGAGTTCAGGTGCGTGTAAAGGCAGGCGTCCCGATACTTTTGGTAATATAGTGTACCTGCAACAATTGGTTTGGTGGTTGAATTGGATGACAAAGAGACTCCTCAGCGGCCAGCCTTACAAACTGGCTAAAAAGTAATTGGGTGGAGGAGCCTTATCTGTAGGGATGAGAGCCAATGGGATTTCATTGCCCCTGATTTTGCCAAAAGGTTGCCATTTTGGCAAAATGCATTAATATCAATGAGGAAGGTGAAACAGGAAGGAAGGGGAGCAGGCAGGATCACTGAATATTTCTCTGTAAATGAAGAAAAAAAAGAAACAGGATAGATTTACCAAGGACTATATAAAAACACAGACATACTGTATATATGTAATATTCATTTCTGGGGTAACATACACTATAAAGTTAGTTTTTATTTAAGAGTGCAATGGGCTTTACATGGTCCCTTAGAGTTACAGAAGCTTCTTTCTTGTATTCCGGGCCAGTTCCTGTGCCAAAAACAAATAATATAAATATATATATATATATATATATATATATATATATATATATAAAATAATAATGCTCAAAAACACAAATAGAAAGTAAAAAGATAAAATAAACAAAGTTACTCTTGACACACCTAAAACAAAAACACAAAAAGGTAATTTTTTTTTTTGTAAGCAAATTTTGTCAGCTCAGTGAGTGCAATTGAGTACATTTTTGGCAAAGTCAATCTTCCTGAAGTCACTCCCGCTTGTCCCAACTTATCAGCTGGAGTGACACATGGAGTCGGACCATCTAGTGCTCCCTCTAGTGGCAGTAGAAGAAAATATTCAGAAGAATTCAGTCTATGCATTACCACTTCAGCTCCGGAAAATTTTACCCCCCCCCCTTCATGACCAGGCCATTTTGTGCGATACGGCCCTGCTTTATTTTAACTGACAATTGCGCGGTCGTGCGACACTGTACCCCAATAAAATGTATGTCCTTTCCCCCCCCCCCCACAAATAGAGCTTTCTTTTGGTGGTATTTGATCACCTCTGCAGTTTTTATTTTTTGCACTATAAAACAAAAAAAAAGAGAGCGACAATTTTGAAAAAAAAAAATAAATAAATAAAAAATTTTACTCTATGCTATAAAACATATCCAATATTTTTTTTTTTTTTTTACCTCCGTATTCTATGTTTACTTGCATGTCTGTTCATTACCTAACCCGTATATTGGTGGCGTTGTGATAACAGAGCTCTATATTTATTTCTGCAGATGTTCTGTCATTTGACAGTTCCTGTGCCAAAAATAAATAATATATATATATATATATATATATATATATATATATATATAATATATATATATATATATATATATATATATATATATATATATATATATATAAATAATGGTAAAAAACACAAATAGAAAGTAAAAAGATAAAATAAACAAAACTGCTCTTGGCACACCTGAAACAAAAACACAAAAAGGTAATTTTTTTTTTTTTGTTGTCATTTGAATTACTGCTGATTTCTTTGCCCGCTTGTACATTCAAGTGTCGGACATTCTGCTGTATACTGTGACACAGATGTTCCAGGAACTCTTTTCTGTGCTGGTTAATAAACTTTGTCTTTGATAAAAAAATAAAAATAAAAAAAATGTGTAATGGAAAAAAAAAAATGTAAACAAAATCAAAATTTTTCATCAATTCAGGCCAACTTGTGTTCTGCTACATATGTTTGGTTAAAAAAATCCCAATAAGCGTATATTGATTGGTTTGCGTAAAATTTATAACATCTACAAACGATGGGATATATTTATGGATTTTTTTTTTTTTTTTTTGCTAGTAATGGCGGCGATCGGTGACTTTTAGCTGGACTGCGATATTGCGACAGACAATTGAACACTAAGCGGACTTTTCGACAGAAAAGGTCCGACGGAACGAATCCGCCGGACAGTTCGATCGTGTGTGGGCTTCATCGGACCTCTGCTGTCGAAAAAATCAGACGGACTTTAGAAATAGAACATGTTTCAAATCTTTCCGACGGACTCGAGTCCGGTCAAAAAAATCCGTTTGTCTATATGCTAGTGCGACGGACAAAAAGGGACGCTAGGGCAGCTATTGGCTACTGGCTATCAACTTCCTTATTCTAGTCCCTTCGTACGTCATCGCGTACGAATCCGTCGGACTTTGGTGTGGTCGTGTGTAGGCAAGTCCGTTGCGTCGGAACTCCGTCAAAAAGTCCTTCGAAATTCAGTCCGCCGAAAGTCCGCTCGTGTGTACACGACATAACTGACACTTTTGACACTTTTTTTGGAACCCGCGACACGAATACAGTGATCGCTGCTAAAAATATGCACTGTCACTGTACTAATGACACTGGTTGTTCCTGACCCCTTTCTAAAAAAATACTAGTTAGCTGGTTGTCTCTGGTTTCTTAATCGCAGACCAAGAACAAGCGTGCTGTAAATTAAAGTCACAGAAAATTCTGAATAGCTTTTCCTGGCGCCAACATGGAGGCATACTACCACTACTACCACTACTACTACATGTATGCCACAATGGATTGGAGCCAGGAAAGGAAAATGATGGTAAGTATTTGATACAATTTTCTGTTATCTCTGCATCTGTTAGAGGCCAGAGACTCAGGAGGTATAGAAGCCGGAATGTACAGAGGCATCGCAGCCGGACAGATAGCATTCTCAGCAGGAAGGTTCGGCAGGAGCAAACAGTGATAAGCGGAGACCTTCTTTAACCTTAAGGGTCCCTCTACAGCAGGGATGTGCAATTAGCGGACCTCCAGCTGTTGCAGAACTACAATTCCCATGAGGCATAGCAAGACTCTGACAGCCACAAGCATGACACCCAGAGGCAGAGGCATGATGGGACTTGTAGTTTTGCAGCAGCTGGAGGACCGCTAATTGCATATCCCTGCTCTACAGCATAGAGTTGCGGTAAAGCGAGCATTAACACCCGCATTGCCACAATGCACGGCAATGGAACCTTAAATGCCTTGTGGTGCCATTGATTTTGCAGTCGATTTTGAATGACACCCCAGGGCACTAAGGCAACACTGAATAGACTGTGCACTTTGCAAGTGCAGTTGCACCTTACAAGAGCATATGCTCCAGAGCTTAGTAAATGAGGGGAAGCTCTGCTGACTTCCATCATCCAATTACGTGCAAACAAAAATGCTGTTTTTTTTTTTTCCTTGCATGTGTTTGGGTATCCCTTGCAAAGTGAAGATGGACTTCATTTACTAAGCTCTGGAGCCAATTCCCTTATAGAGTGCAAAGTGCACAGTCTATTTGCCAGTAAATCAACCCCTCTGTGTGCACTGGGCTCCAGCCCCCCTTCCTCTACCACAATTGTATAATATATATATATATACATACACACACATATATATATATATATATTTTTTTTAAGTGCTTTTTAATTTTTTTTTGTGCAGCAGGGCAGCAATTCCTCCTTTCTCACTTAGGTGGGAGTGATGTTGCGCACGCATGCGCAGATGTACTGAAAGACTCTCCCTGGCTTCGGGACCTAGCAGAGACTCTTGGCACATCTGCGCATGCGCAGGTTTCTATACGCAAGTGCACAAGGACCAACAATTGGGTACTATCCCTCCCACTGGCACCAATGATGTGGCACTGTTCCTTCCACTGACACAAATGAAGGGGGTGCTCTTTCTTCCAATGGTGGGGCACTATTCCTCCCACAGACACCAATGACGGAGCACAAGTCTTCCCACTGATACCAACGATGGGGCACTATTCCTCCCACTGACACCAATGATGGGGCACTATTCCTCCAATTGACACCAATGATGGGGCACCATTCCTCCTTCTGACACCAATGATGGGGCACTATTCCTTCAATTGACACCAATGATGGGGCACTATTCCTCCCACTGACACCAATGATGGGGCACTATTCCTCCCACTGACACCAATGATGGGGCACTATTCCTCCAATTGACACCAATGATGGGGCACCATTCCTCCTTCTGACACCAATGATGGGGCACCATTCCTCCTTCTGACACCAATGATGGGGCACCATTCCTCCTTCTGACACCAATGATGGGGCACCATTCCTCCCACTGAAACCAATGATGGGGCACTATTCCTCCCACTGACACCAATGATGGGGCACCATTCATCCCACTGATACCAACGATGGGGCACTATTCATCCCACTGACACCAATGATGGGGCACTATTCCTCCCACTGACACCAATGATGGGGCACCATTCATCCCACTGATACCAACGATGGGGCACTATTCATCCCACTGACACCAATGATGGGGCACTATTCATCCCACTGATATCAATGATGGGGCACTACTCATCCCACTGACACCAATGATGGGGCACAATTCCTCCCACTGATACCATTGATGGGGCACTATTCCACCCACAGACACCAATGATGGAGCACAAGTCTTCCCACTGATACCAATGATGGGGCATTATTTCTCCCACTGATACCAATGATGGGGCACTATTCCTCCCACGGACACCAATGATGGGGCACTATTCCGTCCACTGATACCAATGATGGGGCACTATTCCTCCCACTGATACCAATGATGGGGCACTATTCCTCCCACTAATACCAATAATGGGGCACTATTCCTCCCAATGATAGAGCTCTATTCCTCCCACTGACACCAATGATGGGGAACTTTTCCTCCCACTGACACCAATGATGGGGCACTATTCCTTCCATTGATACCAATGATGGGGCACTATTTCTCACACTGATACCCATGATAGGGCACTATTCCTCCCACTGACACCAATGATGGGGCACTATTCCTCCCACTGACACCTATGATGGGGCATTGATTACTCCCACTGACCATGGGGAGTTTTCTACTCTAACACTGGCCCAGGTGACACACATGCACCATCACGTCATCAGGGGCCCAGGTGCAATAACCCAGAAGTGACTGCCGGTCCCTCATAACATGCGGCGGGGCGGATTAGCGGATTGCACCCGGACAACGCTGGGTTCCCTGGACGTGTATTTATTTTTAGGATAACCTTTCTTTGCATGTTTGATCTCTTTGTACTAAAAAAACAAAAAACAAAACATAAAGACATTTTTGCAAATTCCTCAGTGAAGAACCACCTGGACTAAAAAGCGATTTTTTTTTTACCGCAGCCTTCGGTTTCTTTTTAACCATCTCCTACAAGCAGTCCGGGGGTCTCGGATGAACCTCTCCAGCTTGGAGTGATGAGGATGACGAGATCCCTTTAATAATGTCTGCTGAGTGGTAGCCACCCACAGTCCCCTGCACCTGCAGAGATCTCCCCTGTCCTGTCTTTGCGGCACACCGCCCCCACCCCTCCCCCTCCTCTGCTGGAGAATCAAAGGGATTATTTGATGGTGGCCCCGCCCCCTGGGCCCGCAGATCTGATAAGCGGTTACACCTGTAGCTCTGTCTGGAGCCGCACCGCACACTGCGCTGGGAAGGCCGGGGAGAAGATTCTGACATTTCAGCACCAGTTATCTGTTAGCTGCGGAGAGACGGCTTCTCAGGTGCAGAGGGACGATTCGCAAAGCCCACCCGTACCCATCAATTATTTATTGTTCCGGGGGCCCTGCCCAGCTGGTGAATCCTAGGGGCCCCGGTCACATTTGTGCGTTGTGGCAATGCTCAGTAAAACACAACGCGGTAATGAATGTTGCCACAACGCATGGCAACAACGTACCCTGCTCTGTAGACAGTGTCTTGTGGTGCATTGATTGTGACTTGCACCCCATTGTACTGTACAGTGGAGTCTAGGGGGTGCACCAATACTTTTTCCCTAAGTACTTGCCAATACCAATTAACGGTACAGATTTTTAGTGTCATGTGGGGAGCCAATTCACATACACTATAATGTCAAAAGTATTGGGACGCCTGCCTTTACACGCACATGAACTTTAATGGCATCCCAGTCTTAGTCCGAAGGGTTCAATATTGAGTTGGCTCCGCCCTTTGCCGCTATAACAGCTTCAACTCTTCTGGGAAGGCTGCCCACAAGTTTTAGGAGTGTGTCTATGGGAATGTTTGACCATTCTTCCAGAGGAGCATTTGTGAGGTCAGGCACTGATGTTGGACAAGAAGGCCTGACATATTACAGATTACATACTAGGGCTAATTTAGACCTGGGATCATTTTCCTTTCTTAAAGTGTGGGAGAAAACCTACACAAGCACAGAACATGCAAACTCCATGCAGACGGCCCGGATCCGAAACAAGCCCCCCGGTGCTGCAAGACAGAAGTGCTAACCACTTATGCCCTGTACACACGGGCGGACTTTTCGGCAACAAAGGTCCGACAGTCTTTCCGACGGACTTTCGAACGGACGGACTTGCCTACACACGATCACTCCAAAGTCCGACGGATTCATACGTGATGACGTACGACCGGACTAATATAAGGAAGTTCATAGCCAGTAGCCAATAGCTGCCCTAGTGTGGGTTTTCGTCTGTCGGACTAGCATACAGACGAGCGGATTTTTCGATAGGAACTGGGTCTGGCGGAGTTCCGACGTAAAGATTTGAAGCATGTTCCAAATCTAAAGTCCGGCAGATTTTCGACAGAAACAGTCTGCTGAAGGTCCGCTGAAGCTCACAGACGGTCGGATTGTCCGCCAGATTCGGTCCGTCGGACCGGTCCGGTCGAAAAGTCCGCTCATTCCCATCTCAAAATGTTGGGAGGTATGCTGGTGGTGCCCAGCTGTATTTGGGTGCAGGTGTTTAGTCTATGGAATAAAAGGTGACGTCGGCCAGCACAGAGGGGTCAATTAGCTGGTGGACAGCTGAGCCGGGACCTTTGCCCCCCCCCCCCCAGCCCCTCTTTGCTTCCTTCTGATGGTCATTCGCAAAACAGGAAAGAGGGACCTGACTTGCGTACCCAGCCAGTGTTGCCAAAACACATACATTGACACAAAGAAATTCTGCCACATAAAGGCCAAGTATGCGCTGCAATGTCACGTCGCGTCCCCCCCTGTCAGGGCTCGGGAGATCTGGAAAGCCAAAACAAAAGATGTAAAAGAGATAAAAAGAAACACGCTTTTCATCAAGGTGCAGAAAATGACGTCATTTGCATGAATGTGTTTGTGTCTTTTTTTTTTTTTTGTTATCTGATTCAATGGCCACTATGATCCGCTAAAAGAAACCTACAAACAATTGTTCTATTTTTTTTTTTTTTTTACTTCTTTTTATACTTCGTTTTTTTCTGTCTTTTATTTTATTTTATTTTTTTTACAGAGCAGGAAGGCAGTTTTGCAATGGAAAATATTGCTGCAAATACATTTTATTTTTATTTTTTTAATATGCGATTTAACATCTGCTATTTTCAGCTAAAAGAAACTTACAAGTGATTGTTCTATTTTTTTTTCTATTAGGAAAAAATAGTGCAGCGCATATAAAAATGACATAAACCGAATATACAAATATTGAACATACTGTATAATAGGGGTCTCCAAACTTTTCATCGTCCTTCAGGCTTTAGGAGGGCCATATTGTGGCCAGCGGTGGTAGAAAATGACCCGAGTCCAGCATCAGTCAAAGTAAATATGGCCTCAGGGTTGGTGGTCAGTAGGAGGTGTAGTGCCCCATTATTGGTGTTAGTAAGAAGAATAGTGTCCCATTGCTGGTGTCAGTGAGAGGAATAGTGTCCCATTGCTGGTGTCAGTGAGAGGAATAGTGTCCCGTTGCTGGTGTCAGTGAGAGGAATAGTGTCCCATTGCTGGTGTCAGTGAGAGGAATAGTGTCCCGTTGCTGGTGTCAGTGAGAGGAATAGTGCCCCATTGATGGTGTCAGTAAGAGGAATAGTGCCCCATTGCTGGTGTCAGTAGGAAGAATAGTACCTCATATCATTGGGAGGAATAGTACCCTAAGGGCCAGCTAAAGGTAATCAAAGGGTCACATTTTGCCCTCGGGCCGCAGTTTGGAGACCCCCTGCTGTATAAGATCAAAATTAATCACATATAAATGTATACATATAAACTGAATAACCAAAAAATGCTTGAGCGGTCTTCAATGTATATAGAGAAATAGAAGATTGTGAATCCCAAAGATCCTCAAAGCTTTTCAGCACTGGAACCAGTTGGGGTGCGTCCATAAGGGCGCACGGGCACCGCCCCCTCTCTCCAGCCACCCCCTCTATGACCAATGGATAGATTCATGCATTGAATGCTGCCACCCCCTATTCAGGCCCCCGGGCACCTGAATTACAGCGGCGGGGGGGGGGGGGGGGGCAGGTTGTTTTTGAAGCACCTGATTAGAGCCATAGGCTCGAAAAGGCGTCAAAAAAGGTGACCTGCGAGTGCCAAGCCAGGTGTGTTAGAACAGCGAATTAATATTCGCTGTCCTAACACTGAACCGCCTCTCCGCCAATCAGGTGCTCGGTTCTGTTACCCGTCACCTCATTGGCTGAAACAACTGGCGCTGTGATTGGACGCCTGATGGGAGAGGACGGGAGGAGACTAATGGAGGACCTGCTCGGAGGACTCTGCTCACTGCTGTCACCCGCTGCCACACTGAGACAAGGTGGGGGGGGTCACAGTGGCAGCATTGGATGGGCCCAGTGGCAGTATTCGATGGGCAGAGTGGCAGCACTGGATGGCACAGTGGCAGCATTCGATGGGCACAGTGGCAGCTTTCGATGGGCACAGTGGCAGCTTTCGATGGGCACAGTGGCAGCATTTCAATGGGCACAGTGGCAGCATTCAATGGCACAGTGGCAACATTTGATGGGCACAGTGGCAACATTTGATGGGCACAGTGGCAACGTTTGATGGGAACAGTGGCAGCGTTTAATGGGCACAGTGGTGTTTGATGGGCACAGTGGCAGCATTTGATGGGCACAGTGGCAGCATTTGATGGGCACAGTGGCAGCATTTGATGGGCACAGTGGCTGCGTTTGATGGCACAGTGAGGCTGCAATTGATGGGGTTTTTTTTCAGTTTGTTTGCACCCCCCAAAACGTTTTGAGCACCAGCCGCCACTGACTGGAACCACCACGCAGACCGCCACCATATGTGACAAGATTATGATGACCCTCACAAAGGAAAGGGCAAAAGAGCTTATAGATCTCCACACAAAGCCTCCAACCTGCTTCAGGGGTCTTGACAGATCATTTCACTTTGATGTATCCCACCAATCAACATGCAATGAAGCTCCACACAGGCCAGATGTCATAAAAGAAGAAAGAGACATCCTCCATAGTGTAAAACCATAAATAAAATTATATTTAATAAAATTGGATGCACGTATAGTCTGTAGAAGTTGTACAAACAATTAAATTCCCATCTGTAGCCCATTTGCCAAAACAAAGATGATCACGGCTAGTTTGCACATGCGTAGTAGCGTGTGTCCCAGCTCCATCCTGCGCGTTTCATCATATGTGACCGTGCCCCTGATGACCTTGCTGACAATTTAAACTGTATCTTTTTTTTGTAAATGTCATATTTGTTGTAGCACATTCTACAGCAAGAATGACTAAAAAAAAATGTGGTCCTCTCCAGAATACATGCCAGAACCTTTGACTCTGGTATTCATTTTAAAGAAGAAGTACAGCCAAGGCTCTTTTGACTATACTTCTCCTGTAGGTCACAGGAGCGCAGCTCATTCTGCTTTCCTGTGACCCTGTCTCAGCCAATGGCGTGCTAAAATCCGCTAATGTCACTCAGCCAGTTCAGGCTCTGAAATATGGTCGGGTTCGGCCCAGAAGTCTGGACCAGCACCTGGCTCAGCGTTTCAGCAATCGGCTGAACACCTGAGTCAGCCCCTCCCGCTGCCTCCACAGCCCAGTGCTCCAGTGAGCACTGGAGGGGCAGAGCAGAGAGTCGGAGACTGACAGTCACAGCTCTCTGCTCAAAGTGAAGGGGAGAACTGAGCGATCAACGGTGTTTGATTGCTCAGTTCTCAATGCAGAGCACAGATGCAGAAATGGACCCAGGTGAGTATATATATTTATATATATATTTTTATGGTCGTGGCCCTAAGACCGAGACCAATATGGATCACATAAACACGCGACAAGACATACATAAATAGACCTGAGGTGTGCCTTGGTGGTCTGGTTGGTATGCCAAGAAAAGGGGGCATACCCAAGGTAAGTATGGAGAAAAAAAAAAAGGGATGGGAGGGAGGGTATCGCGCACTGAAACCGACAAAGAGAATAGGCGAGTGGGCTGCTTAAATACCCCCCGGGCTCCTCCCATAAATTCAGGCCTCCATACTGTCCTTCTTACTTAAAGTGGAGTTCCACTCACTTTTACAACTCTTCAGCATCCCTCCCTAAACTGTGCACTGTAAACGAATTGGATAATTTTTAATTTTTTTTCTCAGCACCTACTGTATATCTGCTGTATTCATTTTTCACTTCCTCCTCCCTGGCCGTGGCCCATCACATTATTTCCTGTTTGCAATGCCTTCTGGGAAGGGGCAGCAACTTCCTCTGACACTGCCGTTGCTATGGAAACCTGACCTGAAACCTATTACACTGCTTGTGCTGCACTGAGCATGTGCGAGATCTGCAAGGAAGAGATCCAGGAAGAAATACAGTCTGGCTTCAGATGCCCAGACTTAAGATGGCCACGGCCTGCTGTAAGTTTATAAAATAACAAACTACTCCTATAAACTAACAAAACAGACCTTAGTTTACAGACTAGCTTTACTAGAATACATTAAGCTTGTGTATTATAGGGGTATTTTTATTTAAAAAGTATCATTTCGGCCGGAACACCACTTTAAGGTCGTAGCCCTAAGACCGAGACCAATATGGATCACATAAACACGCAACAAGACATACAACATAAATAGACCTGAAATGTGCCTTGGTGGTCTGGTCGGTATGCCAAAAAAAAGGGGCAAAAGACTGAAATAGGGTAATAAATCTTTATTGGTTCAGTGGTTTATTTAGCCAGTTTGACGAAGGCCTGTGCCATTTCCAGCTGAGGATTTGGGATATACGTAGCGAAGCAAGTGGACATCCATCTGCCTAACTTCTTGATCATGTGGTCAGGTACCCTGTGCTGGGATGCACCAGAAGCTGCTCCAATCCGGAAGGATTGTCCAGAGAACTGCCTGGGGCAGGCCCAAGTTGACTAGAAGGATCCTGACATGTCTGGTAAACTGGTTGCCACTCAGGGGGCCGTTCGGAAAGGGTAGCAGCGGGCTACTATCAGATTGGCTGGGTAGCTGGGACAGTAGTCGGTTGAGTACCGCCACTGGGCACCAGGCACTGTTTTTTGTTTTTTTTTCTAATCAAAAACGTTTTTACTAAATATATGTAAACAACTTCCCATGTACATACATTGCAATTGCAAAAGTCTACATTTACATACCAATTTCATCACAGTTCCTTCTAAAGTACTATGTACACTAACCAACGTCTCATAACATCACAACTTGGGGCACCAGGCGTTGTTGGTTTGAAACAGGTTGATTGTCAACCCCGGGACCGGTTTGTTGGGTTTTGGAGACTGTAAGATACAGAGAGTAGCGGTCCTGAAAACGAATTAGGTGAGGTCCGAGCAGTGTTTGACTTCCGGTGCCGTTACCGGTAAATTCACTAGGTCGCAGGAAACCATAGAAGGCCAAGTAGATGGCCAGGCTGGGCAAAGCCCAAACATACAACGGGTAAGGATTTCAGACATGCCTCTGAAGATGGCACTCGTGACAGGTAGGCGTTTTCTAATTACCACCTTTATCAGCCATAGAACCCATGCAAACAATACATGCTCATCTCCAAATGGATGAGACGGCAGCCCCATGGACAGTGAATCTTATAACCAGTGAAGCCTATGTCCAGTGATATCGAACAACGACCGACAGCGGCTCGGAGGATTGGATCTACGAACGAATGGTATGTTTGTAGATGGGATGACAAACAAGGCAGAAGGAACCTACGAATGTACCACGTTTGTGCCAAGTGATGTTGGGACATGAGCGACAACAACTCGGAGGCAGGTTTTCAACGAAAGGGAAGCATAACGAATGGCAACATTGCGTATGATACGAAAAGGTTTGAATCCTACCTGTAACAGTGAGCAAGAACCACCGACGAAGACCACGAACGGAGAAGCCGCAACACACTTGTGATTGAACTCACAGACTCACGAACATGAGGTGAGCTTGGGAAGAGTCGGCCCAGTGTCGTGTAGTATCGCGCACTGGAACCGACAAAGAGCATGGGCGAGTGGGCTGCTTAAATACCCTCCGAGCTCCTCCCATAAATTCAGGCCACAATTTATATACATAATATATATATATAATTATTATTATATAAAATTTTTTTTTTTTTATAAAGTCCATACATCTCTTTTAAGGGGGTATCTCAGGCAAATAAAAAATAAATAAGTGAGGTCCTCCTAAAAGTCCATAACAGCCCCTAATGAAAATGTGACCTGGAAAGGGGGGGACAAGCATTCATACCCCCCCTCCTGAAATATACCAGGGCTCATCCCCACAGCCCTGGCTGGTGAATGTTGGGGTCTTACATGAACGAGTACCCCTATTCATTTACAGAAAGAAAGTTGTAACCTAGAAATATAGACACCTAAACGGTTGATAAGTTCTAAATATATCCCCAAAAAATGTCCCTCTTTGTAAATCCATCATCAATCACAATGCCCGCCATCTGCTGAGTCACGGAAAAAAAAAAAACCCCGATGACCCGGTGCACATGACCCATCCCAATAATATCACTAGCCAAAAGACAACTCGTTGAGCAAGAATGACGTCTGGGTCCCTTCCTCTCCGGATTTTGCACATGCGGGGATGTGCAGCAGGTCTTTGGGTCCCGACAGCTCTGGGGTACATCTGCGCAAGTGCTGCTTTCCCAGTACATCAAATTGCACATGCTGGTTTCCCAGTACATCTATGCACATCCCAGTTACCATGTACATCTATGCACGTGCTGGTTTCCCATTACATTTATGCATGTCCCGGTTTTCATGTACATCTAAGCACGTGCTGGTTTCCCATTACATCTATGCACGTGCTGGTTTCCCACACATGCTGGTTTCCCATTCCATCTATGCATGTCCCGGTTTTCATGTACATCTATGCACGTGCTGGTTTCCCATTACATCTATGCACGTGCTGGTTTCCCATTACATCTATGCACGTGTTGGTTTCCCATTCTATCTATGCACATGCTGGTTTCCCATTCCATCTATGCACATGCTGGTTTCCCATTACATCTATGCACGTGCTGGTTTCACATTCCATCTATGCGCGTCCCGGTTTCCATGTACATCTATGCACGTGCTGGTTTCCCATACCATCTATGCACGTGTTGGTTTCCCATTCTATCTATGCACGTGCTGGTTTCCCATTCTATCTATGCACGTGCTGGTTTCCCATTCCATCTATGCACGTGCTGGTTTCCCATTCCATCTATGCACGTGCTGGTTTCCCATTCCATCTATGCACCTGCTGGTTTCCCATTACATCTATGCACGTGCTGGTTTCCCATTACATCTATGCACGTGCTGGTTTCCCATTCCATCTATGCACGTGCTGGTTTCCCATTCCATCTATGCACGTGCTGGTTTCACATTACATCTATGCACGTGCTGGTTTCCCATTACATCTATGCACGTGCTGGTTTCCCATTACATCTACGCACCTGCTGGTTTCCCATTACATCTATGCACGTGCTGGTTTCCCAGTACATCTATGCACATGCTGGTTTCCCATTCCATCTATGCACGTGCTGGTTTCCCATTCCATCTATGCACGTGCTGGTTTCACATTACATCTATGCACGTGCTGGTTTCCCATTACATCTACGCACGTGCTGGTTTCCCAGTACATCTATGCACGTGCTGGTTTCCCATTACATCTATGCACGTGCTGGTTTCCCAGTACATCTATGCACGTGCTGGTTTCACATTACATCTATGCACCTGCTGGTTTCCCATTACATCTACGCACCTGCTGGTTTACCAGTACATCTACGCACCTGCTGGTTTACCAGTACATCTATGCACGTGCTGGTTTCCCATTCTATCTATGCACGTGCTGGTTTCCCATTCCATCTATGCACGTGCTGGTTTCCCATTACATCTATGCACGTGCTGGTTTCACATTACATCTATGCACGTGCTGGTTTCCCATTACATCTACGCACCTGCTGGTTTCCCATTACATCTATGCACGTGCTGGTTTCCCAGTACATCTATGCACGTGCTGGTTTCCCATTACATCTATGCACGTGCTGGTTTCCCAGTACATCTATGCACGTGCTGGTTTCACATTACATCTATGAACGTGGTGGTTTCCCATTACATCTACGCACCTGCTGGTTTCCCATTACATCTACGCACCTGCTGGTTTACCAGTACATCTATGCACGTGCTGGTTTCACATTACATCTATGCACGTGCTGGTTTCACATTACATCTATGCACGTGCTGGTTTCCCATTACATCTACGCACCTGCTGGTTTACCATTCCATCTATGCACGTGCTGGTTTCCCATTACATCTACGCACCTGCTGGTTTCCCATTACATCTACGCACCTGCTGGTTTACCATTCCATCTATGCACGTGCTGGTTTCCCATTACATCTATGCACGTGCTGGTTTCCCATTACATCTACGCACCTGCTGGTTTCCCATTACATCTATGCACGTGCTGGTTTCCCAGTACATCTATGCACGTGCTGGTTTCCCATTACATCTACGCACCTGCTGGTTTCCCATTACATCTATGCACGTGCTGGTTTCCCATTACATCTACGCACCTGCTGGTTTCCCATTACATCTATGCACGTGCTGGTTTCCCAGTACATCTATGCACGTGCTGGTTTCCCATTACATCTATGCACGTGCTGGTTTCCCAGTACATCTATGCACGTGCTGGTTTCACATTACATCTATGCACGTGCTGGTTTCCCATTACATCTACGCACCTGCTGGTTTCCCATTACATCTACGCACCTGCTGGTTTACCAGTACATCTATGCACGTGCTGGTTTCACATTACATCTATGCACGTGCTGGTTTCACATTACATCTATGCACGTGCTGGTTTCCCATTACATCTACGCACCTGCTGGTTTCCCATTACATCTACGCACCTGCTGGTTTACCATTCCATCTATGCACGTGCTGGTTTCCCATTACATCTATGCACCTGCTGGTTACCCAGTACATCTGTGCATGTGCTGGGTTTTTCTGCACATACGCAAAGACAAGTAGCATGGAAGTCCCAAAACGTCCCCATCTTTGTGCATGCATGGGAAAGGCTCTGTCGGGACCCAACAGCCGGAAACAGCCCTTTGGCATATCTGTGCATGCGCCATAATGGCAGAGCAATACAGAGATTGCGCCATGAAGAATGGGGGCTGAAACTCGTCATTTATTTGCGTCTTTTATTTCTGTTGCGAGTTTAACAGGCACCGTTCACATCTGAGCGACGCAGAAACATTGTGTTTATTTAAGAGATTTTTAGAGCGACCGTTTTTATTGGAGCTGAGTTTGGTGCAGTTTTGCGCGTTTCTTAAGGATTTTTTTTTTCACACGAAAAAAACGCCCATTTTTAGCATGTTTGGGGTGCCATTAACAAAAAAATGACACCCAAACACTCATTGCACATTTTGGCGTGTTTCAGAATCGCACGACTCTGCTACGCTCAGATGCGAACAGCGTCTTGAGCAAGTCTGGTTGCAGCATTTTATAGCTGGTGATTTTACTATTTATATTATATTATAGCTGTTATATTATGCTTTTTATAAAGATAGAAATATAATGAAGTCGGCGAAAGTGGGGGTGGCATTTCTGGAACAATTTAGAAAAAAAAATAGCTAGAAAGACATAAACTGCTTCTATCCAGGAGATATTTCGGTAAAATTATATAATAGATAAGTAAAGGTAGAGAGGTGAGAGAGGTGAGAGCGGTCCCCCCCCCCCCCCCCCCGATGTCATGTGATATTGTTTTTCTCATTGTATGAATCAAATGGAAATAATTTGGAATGCCATGTGATGGAGAACCCCGCCCCGGGTATTCCTAGCGCACCTGGTCACCGCGCTGGGAATTTATTGGCTCACACAGGCTGTGCTTTACCGTGAAATGTATGACGACCTTCCCGGCCGGCCCACTTGGCACAAAATTCTTTTTTCCAACACTTTTTTTTTTTTCTTCATCTTGATGATTACAAGAGGCGGATGAGGACTCACCTGAATAATTCATGTCTCAGCATTGAGATCCCTGAAAGAGTGGAAATCCTCGGAGTTGTCTGATCTTCAAAGATCTCTTTAAAGGAATAGTTCACTTTACCTATAAATAAAAAAAAAAAAAAAAAAAAAGAGAGAGATTTACACCAATCAGCCTTAACATTATGACCACTGACAGTTTAACCACTTCACCTCCTGGAAGATTTACCCCCTCCCCCTTCATGACAAGGCCATTTTTTGCGATACAGTACTGCGTTATTTTACCTGACAATTGCGCAGTCGTGCGGCGTACATAAATAAAATTGCTGTCCTTTTTTCCCCCCACAATTAGAACTTTCTTTTGGTGGTATTTGATCATCACAGCAGTTTTTACTTTTTGCGCTAAAAACAACAATAACAACCTTTCCTACTTTCTGCTATAAAACATACCCAATAAAAAAAAAAATTAAAAAAAATAAAATATCTTCATCAATTAAGGCCAATATGTATTCTGCTACATATTTTTGGTGTAAAAAATCTCAACTTTGACTGGTTCGCGCAAAAGTTATACCGTCTACAAGCTAAGGGATATTTGTATTTCTTTTTTTACTAATGGCGGCGATCAGCGACGTATAGAGGGACTGCGATATTGCGGCGGACACATTGAAAACTGACACTTTTTGGGGGCCAGTGACACTAATACAGTGATCAGTGCTAAAAATATACACTGTCGCTGTACTAATGACACTGGCAGGGAAGGGGTTAACACCAGGGGTAACCAAAGGGTTAAATGTGTTGCCTAGCCAGTCTTTTTTTTTACTGTGGGGGGAGGTGCTTGTACTAGGGGAAGACATGGATCCATGTCCCTGCTTTGCAGGAACACAGGATCAATGTCTTCACTGCTGACAGAACAGCAATCTGCCTTGTTTACATGGGCAGACTGCTGTTGTGCCCGTGTATCGAAATGATCGGCAGGTGCCGGCGGACATCGGGTCCGCGGTACCCACCCATTGACTCCCGCTGTGAATAGACACAGTGGGAGCGAGCCGCCGGCGGCAAGCACTAGCAGTAAAACTGCTATAGGGCGCTTGGCAAGCGGTTGAGTGAATAACATTGATGATCTTCTTACAATGGCATCTGAAGGTGGGTGGGATATATTAGGCAGCAAGTGAACATGTTGTCCCTGAAGTTGATGTGTTGAAAGCAAAAAAAAATGTGGATGGCGGGGTGTGTGTGTGCTGCACACCTGGGTAAGAGATGGTACCAGGATGCAGTATGGGAAGAAGACATAGTTACATAGTAGGTGAGGTTGAAAAAAGACCATCAAGTCCAACCAATGTGTGATTATATGTCAGTATTACATTGTATATCCCTGTATGTTGCGGTCGTTCAGGTTCTTATCTAATAGTTTCTTGAAGCTATTGATGCTCCCCGCTGACACCACCGCCTGTGGAAGGGAATTCCACATCCTTGCCACTCTTACAGTAAAGAACCCTCTACGTAGTTTAAGGTTAAACCTCTTTTCTTCTAATTTTAATGAGTGGCCATGAGTCTTGTTCAACTCTCTTCTGCGAAAAAGTTTTATCCCTATTGTGGGGTCACCAGTACGGTATTTGTATATGGAAATCATATCCCCTCTCAAGCGTCTCTTCTCCAGAGAGAATAAGTTCAGTGCTCGCAACCTTTCCTCATAACTAATATCCTCCAGACCCTTTATTAGCTTTGTTGCCCTTCTTTGTACTCGCTCCATTTCCAGTACATCCTTCCTGAGGACTGGTGCCCATAACTGGACAGCATTCTCCAGGTGCGGCCGGACCAGAGTCTTGTAGAGCGGGAGAATTATCGTTTTATCTCTGGAGTTGATCCCCTTTTTAATGCCAATATTCTGTTTGCTTTGTTAGCAGCAGCTTGGCATTGCTTGCCATTGCTGAGCCTATCATCTACTAGGACCCCCAGGTCCTTCTCCATCCTAGATTCCCCCGGAGGTTCTCCCCCCAGTGTATTGGATTGCATTCATATTTTTGCCACCCAAATGCATTATTTTACATTTTTCTACATTTTTCTGAACCTCATTTGCCATGCATTTGCCCACCCCATTAATTTGTGCAGATCTGCAAGGTTTCAACATCCTGCGGAGAAGTTATTGCCCTGCTTAGCTTGGTATCATCCGCAAATACAGAGATTGAACTGTTTAACCCATCCTCCAGGTCGACAACCCAGCGGAGGCAGTGTGTTAACTTTGGGCAATGTTCTGCTGGGCAATCTTGGCTCCTGCCATTCATGTGGATGTTACTTGACCCGAACCGCCTACCTAAACATTGCTGGTGAGCAAGTACACCCCTTTATGGGAACGGTATCCCCTGATGGCAGTGGCCTCTTTCAGCAGGATAATGTGCCTTCAGAGGTCTAGAGGAGCCCATGTCTCAATGGATCAGGGCTGTTTTGGCAGCAATAGGGGGACCTGCTTAGTGGGTGGTCATAAAGCTTTAGCTGATCAGTGTATATATAATTGCTACAAAAGTACTCAGGGCACCCATCTAAAATAGGGCATGCAGCTGCTAGGGCCACGCCAAAAATTAAAGTGATATTAAAGGTTCCTCTTTAAAAAAAAAAAAAAAAATAACAAACATGTTATACTTACCTGCTCTGTGTAGTGGTTTTGCACAGAGCAGCCCTGTTCCTCTTCTTCTTGGGTCCCCCTCGGGCACTCTTGGGCCATCCTTCCTGCCAAGTGCCCCCATAGCAAGCAGCTTGCAATGGGGGCACCTGAGCAGGCTTACTCCCAAGCCACTGCTCTGTGTGCCCATTCTCGCATGGAGCACGGCTTGGCCCTGCCCTGCTCTCTCCTCATTGGCTCACTAGCTGTGATTGACAGTTGCAGGAGCCAAATGCTGTCTCAGCCAATGAGGAGGGAGAAAGCTGGAAACCTGTGTCCAGGTTTCAGTCTGCCTGAAACCCGGACACATGATTCAAAACTTGGACTGTCCGGGTGAATCCCGGACAGGTGGCAACCCTAGGCACACACATGAAACTGACTCTCACAGTGACCCCGACAGCAGTGTACAGCAGCACAGTTTACCGGCACGCCACGCCACCTCCTGAGTTACGGTGAAAGTCTCTCTCTCCACGCCAGGTGGTCCCTTCTGTCCATTTCAGTCCAAAGAGCACTGACAGTCGCGCTCCCGGCTTGCTTTGCTCCCGTCCTGCAGACCCGCACACGAGGCTCTGTCCGTTCCGCTTGGCTCCCTTGCACTATGACATCACACGACACACTCAGGCACCGCCTGCCCCCCCCCCCCCCCCCACTGGTGATGCCCAAATACACTGTAGCAGGCACTTGGACGGTCTCGGGAGTGCAGTTCCGAGCCGAGCGTCACAGCCATATTTTTTACTGGCAACCTTTTCCTATCACTGGCATTTACTGTTTTTTTACTGGCTGCCAGTAAAAATGCTGACAGTTGGCAACACTGACATTGCAAGTGGTTTGCCGGGATTATAGCTGAGGTTATCATAACCCTGGCAATTTCTTTTAGCCGGCGGCTGGCTTTCTGATGGAAGCGGTCCGAGTGGCTTATTAGCCACAGGATCGCCCCCTCCCTCCCTCCCGCCACTCGCCGTGTTTCTGGGGCTTACCGTTCTGACCGCGGCGCCCGAGAAAGCAATCCGACAGTGCGGCCAGCTGATCACAGAGGCGGGAGGCGTGGGTACATGGCGGAGACAAGGGGTGACTTGGAAAGGGGAGAGTACCCCGCACCTATCCTATGAGAAAAAAAAAAGGCCTCCTTCTCACACTTCCACCTGCTTTATTCAGCGAAGGATCCGCAGCCGCACATGCGATCGTAAGCTCTTCAGGCGAGCCTGCTTCTCCCTGCACATTGTACGAGGGACACAATAGCAGCTTCACAGATCGTAAACCATCTGACTGCGGACGTGAATAGCCGGCATAAACATTTATTTTAATATTTCGTAATCCGCAGGCCGAGCGCCATAAATCCTGCGGCGGGGAGATATTGTGTGCCCCGGGGGGTCAGAATTTACTCCGATTCTCCGCGCAATGTTTGTGTTAGGGAGACGCATTAAATTCTGCTCTCAGAACGTGGAATCTCCGGATTGTGAAAGCCTTAGTTTGTATCAACACGTCGGCGAGGGGCGGAGAAGGAGGACTTGCGGTACTACGAGGTGCTCAGAGGCTTCTATGGCCACTACAAGTCCCAGCCAACCCAAAGGAACCAATCGGGGGGGGGGGCGGTATTTCAGTGGTATGTGAGAACAGGCTACACTTGTATCAATATGATCAATTAATCAATCATTTGATGTGATTTAGGGACCTGATATAGTGCAGTTTTCCTACAACGCAGCGTACCCGTGTTTTTGTTTAGATTACCTACGCTTTGCCATAGACTTCTGTTAGATCAAGCAGTTTTGGTGCGTTTTATGAAAGCTCGCCAAAAGTCCCGCATGCAGAAATATTGGCGACCTTACAGAAAGTGAACAAAAACTGCGCCATCTCAAAAACTCACAAAGTGTAGGTAAAACGCATGAAAGCGGTGCTGCGCCCACGCTGCAGGAAAACCGCACTGCGCCAGTGTGAAAGAGCGCTAGGTTCACACTGGTGCAGATTTGGCACTGCATATAAATCGCATTCCCGTCCAATGCGAACCGATTGCGGAATATATGTTAAGTTAATGACATCCAGCAATCGGGTTTGCAAAACGCAGCGCAATTTGTAGAATCGGATCGCATGGGTGTGAATCCGATTTAGGTGCGGACAAAAAAAAAAAAAAAGGGTCCTGCATCAGTTTGGTGCGAATGTGGTGTGATTTGCGCCATACAAATCCATGGCTGAAATCGCACACCCCAGAGACACCGCATGGAATGTGCTGCGGACCGCAGCAGTGTGAAACGCAGGCTAAGGCTCGGTTCACATCTATGCGGGTGGCTGCGGGAATCACAGCGATTTCCGCTAGAAATGTGCGATTCGTTTAGTTCCGAATTCGTTTTTTAAGGAATTTTGACAAATTTGTTCATTCCGAAATTTCCAAATTTTTCAATTTCTTGAAATTTCTGAATTTCCGAAATTTTTCAATTTCCAAAATGTCCGAGTATCGAATTTCTGAATTCCGAATTTCCAAATTTCCGAATTTTGGAATTCCGAATGTTCAAATTTCCTGAATTTCGAATTTTCGAATAATAATAATAATAATAACTATTAAATTTATAGGTATTGCAATTTCCTTTCAAATTTGGCTGTTAGTGAACGTAACGAATGCGAATTTATCCGAATTTACGAATTATCTGAAATAACGAATGCCGCATCTAAAAGAATGGAACGTAACAATCTAATAATAATAAAAAACAATAATAATAATAATAATAAAATCTCATTATTATTATTATTATTTTTTATTCATTTGTTCTATTCCATTTGTTTAGATGCGGCATTCGTTATTTCAGATAATTCGCAACTTCAGATAAATTTGAATTCGTTACGTTCACAAACAGCCAAATTTGAAAGGAAATTCCAATACCTATAATTTAATAGTTATTATTAGTTAGTTAGTTATTTCGAATTTTACTGATTTTCTTTATTTTTTCAGATTTTCAAATTTTTGAATTTCCGAATTTTCGAATTCCGAAAATCCGAAAATTTGGAAATTCAGAATTTGGAAATTTGAAAATTCGGAATTCCAAAATTCTGAAATTCGGAAATCCAAAAATTCGGAAATCCGAAAATTCGTAAACCCAAAAAATTTAAGTGAAATTCGAAATTCGGAAAAATCGTAAATTCGAAAATCCGAATTTTCGAATCTCCGAATTTTAGAAATGTTCAAATTTCCGAAAAAAGCAAAAAAACTAATGAAACGAAAACTAACAAAGTTTTTTTTCCGCACCTGCAACCATCCGCAGTGAAAATGCGCTGCTGTGAAAAAACACGCTGAGGCTGCCATTCATTCCGTGCATCTAAAAAAAAACGCAGCACGTTTGCAGGTGCGGGTAACGCAGGGAAATTGCATGGTGCTGCACCAATGCGATTTTTCCTGCGGTTGCATTTTTAAAATGGCGCACGCAGCTCTTTTATTATGGAAGCGCAGGCACGGCAGCCCATTCACGAGCTGTCGTGCCGGCGGGAAAGCGCATTGATGTGAACTGAGGGTAAGGCCCATTCACACCTGAGAGTTTAGTGAACAAGCTCAAAATTGCGAGTTATTTTTACGAAATGTATGAAAAACACACGTCACACTTGCCGTGCCATTAACGGCACCTCAAATGCGGCAAGCAGAAAAATGCATGATAAATGCGTCAA
The DNA here is from genome assembly GCA_037952925.1 of Lithobates clamitans. NCBI lineage: Eukaryota > Metazoa > Chordata > Amphibia > Anura > Ranidae > Lithobates > Lithobates clamitans. The sequence continues at coordinate 1,245,342 of JBBGZY010002323.1, forward strand.
AATGCACAGTTTAAAAATAACGTGCGATGCTCAATACTCAGACTCTGTTCACACTTTGCGATTTTGGAATTGTGCGCAGAATCGCTGCGTCCCTGCCCACGATTCCAAATCGCATGGCAATCCCAGAACATTGCGTGGCATGTGTTTGGGTGTCAGTATGCTTCAGTGGGCACCCCCCAAACAGGAGGTGATTCTGGCGTGACAGGATCGCGCAGCAACGGCGGCAAACCGCGCCTTTTAAAATCGCATGAAGCTTGATGCCCCAAAAAAGGAACAGGATCTTCTCTATTGGGTAACAAACTCGCATAGGGCATCTCATTAACCACTTCTAGCCATTTGTTTGCCATTACGGCACTGCGTTGCTTTAACTGACAATTGCGCGGTCGTGCGACGCTGTACCCAAATAAAATTGATGTCCTTTTTTTCCCACAAATAGAGCTTTCTTTTGGTGGTATTTGATCACTTCTGTGGTTTTTATTTTTGTTGCCCTTTAAACAAAAAAAGAGCGACAATGTTGAAAAAAAAAAAAAATTCTACTTTGTGTTATAAAACATATCCAATATGCGATTATATAATTTTGAAAACAAAAAAAACAATATTTTTTGGGTGTGGGTGGCCCCCTGTTGAACCGAATGGGATTGCCCTATTCATGTAGCGTGAAAACATGCACAAAACACGCCATCGCGCGCCATTGTGAGAACGAGGCCCAATGGGGGCCATGCACACTGCAATTATTTTTTTTTTTTTTTATCGGACCAATCAAAACAATCGAATCCACAAACAATTTAAACAGGGATAACTTCCTTTCTGATCAATTTTAGATCAGTTTCGATCAAAATGAGGGTGGAAAATGATTGAAGTCTTCCATTGATCAGCAACCCAGTCTATATTGATACGATTGTATTTTGAATGAACAGATTAAGAGAATACATGGTGGATACAGACGTGCGATCGGTAACATGTGACTCTCAGTTACGATTTCCATCCTAAAGATCAAATAAAAAACCCCCGTCCCCTTTTTGCAAGAAATCAATCAAATGGGTTGAATGAATGAATGATTTGTACAGCGCTACAAATGCGAACTGAATCGCCTCAAGGCGCCTCAAGGGTTGCTGACTATAGATCGATTTGTTCATATTGGAGGAGATTCGATTGTAAAAGAAATTGACAGACGCGTGCGGTTTCCGAACTTCCGAATGACAACAGTAACGAATTTAAAGGAATCGGAAATAACGGGAAAAAAAATTTCGGACGAAAATTGGGATTCAAATAGTTTTCAAATCTAAATTTAATCGTTTTTCGAGTGGAATTCAAATTTGAGAAGAAAATAAAATAGAATAAAAAAAAAGAATTAAAACGGAAAAGAATAGAATAGAAGATAAAATGATAGCAATAGAAAAAACAATAGAATAGAATGCGTATAACCATTTTGCAAAATTCAAATAGAATAGAATAGATTAGAATAGAAAATAAAAGCATAGAGTAGAATGTCACCATCTTCTGAAATTTGAATTTGAATAGAATAAATTTGAAAAGAATAGAATAGAATAAAAAAGAATGGAATAGAAAATAAAATAGAATAGAAAAAAAACAATAGAATAGAACAGGATAGAATAGAATGAATATAATCATTTCCCGAATAGATTAGAATAGAACAGAAAATAAAAGAATAGAATAAAATAGAAAGAATATCACCATCTTCTGAAATAGAATACATTTGAAAAGAATAGAATAAAAAAAGAATAGAAAATAAAGTAATAGAAAAAACAATAGAATAGATAGAATAGGATGAATGTTATCATTTCCCGAATAGATTAGAATAGAACAGAAAATAAAAGAATAGAATAAAATAGAAAGAATATCACCATCTTCTGAAATAGAATAAATTTGAAAAGAATAGAATAAAAAAAGAATAGAAAATAAAGTAATAGAAAAAACAATAGAATAGATAGAATAGGATGAATGTTATCATTTCCCGAATAGATTAGAATAGAACAGAAAAAAAGAATAGAATACAATACAATACAATACAATAGAAAGAATATCACCATCTTCTGAAATTCAAATTTCAAAAAGAATAAATTTGAACAGAATGGAATAAAAAAGAATAGAGAATGAAATAATAGAAAAAAACAATAGAATAGAATAGATAGAATAGGATGAATATTATCATTTCCCGAATAGATTAGAATAGATTAGAAAATAAAAGAATAGAATAAAATAGAAAGAATATAACCATCTTCCGAAATTTGAATTTCAAATAGAATAAATTTGAAAAGAATAGAATTAAAAAAGAATAGTAAATAAAATAATAGAAAAAACAATAAAATAGAATACATAGAATAGGATGAATATTATCATTTCCCGAATAGTATAGAATAGAACAGAAAAAAAGAATAGAATATAATACAATAGAAAGAATATAATCATCTTCTGATATTCAAATTTCAAATAGAATAAATTCGAACAGAATAGAAAATAAAAGAATAGAAAATAAAATAATAGAATAGAAAAAAACAATAGAATAGAAAGAATATAACCATCTTCTGAAATTCGAATAGAATAACTTTGAATAGAATATAATAGAAAATAAAATAGAATAGAAAATAAAAGAATAGAATAGTAAAAACAATAGAATAGCATGGAGTAGAAAGAACATAACCATCTTTCAAAATTCAAACCTCAAATAGAATAAATTTGATTTTGAATAAAAAATTTGGCTTGAATTCGAATTGATTCGATTTTTCTGAATTCGGTTGAATTGACCTCAATTCGACCGAATTTGGAAAATTCTAATCGATTCGAATAATCAAAACGAATTCCGAAAATTAATTAAACAAATTTACGTAAATAATGAATAGAAACAAAACAAATGTTTTCGTTCCCCACATACGATATTGATCGATTAGAATATGAGATTACATGGTGAAAACAGAGTGGTGGTCAGTGACCTGTGACTGTTGGTTATGATTGTATCCTAACTACCAATCAAAACTACCTCCCTTTGTGCGGGATACCGATCAAATTGGTTGTCAACTATAGATTGATTAGTCCTATTGCAAAAGAAGTTGGTCATTTATCAAACCACGTATGGCCACCATTGAAGCCCCTTCCACACTGGGGCGGTGTGGGTGTTTTAGCGGCGCTTTACGGCTGTTATGGCGGCGTTTTTAACCCCCGCTAGCAGCCGAAGAGAGGGATAATAACGCCCATGTTGCGGCGCTGCCGAAGCGCCTGCAAAGCGCTTCAGCACTGCTGCAACACGGGCGCCAATAATTCCAATGGACAAGGGCGTTTTGGGAGCGCTGTATACACCCGCACCGCCCCAAAGATGCTGCTTGCAGGACTTTTTTTCCCGTCCTGTAAGCGCACCGCCCCGGGGTGAAAGCCCTCGGACTCTCACACTGGGGAGGCTTGAGAGGCGCTTTTCAGGCGCCATTTTTAGCGCTAAAACGCCTGAAAAGCGCCTTCTGTGTGAAAGGGGTATAAAAATGGCTGCGTATGTATCAATATGATTATATTGACACATATTTATGATAATATTTTTATCAGATCGATGAGCGATTCAATCAAAACGATCAAATTCACAAAAATGTTAACAATCCTTCTGATCAACTTAAAGGAGTTGTAAAGTCTCAGTGTTTTCACCTTTAATACATTCTATGCATTAAGGTGAAGAACCTTTTGCACTTCAGCTGCCTCCCCAGAGCCCCCCTTTTTTCTTACCTGAACCCGATCGTTCCAGTGCCAATCACGAGCCCAGCAGCTCCAGCCGCTGTCTCGGGTCCTCATTGGATAGAATGATAGCAGCACAGCCATTGGCTCCCACTACTGTCAATCAAATCCAGTGAGACAGCAGCTGGGGGGTGGGGCGGGGCCAAGTTCTGCTGTCTGTGTCAATGGATGCAGCAGCAGGACACGGGAGCGCGCCCGCACTGGTGCCCCGAGGCAAATCGGCTCTCCATGGGGGCACCTGCTGAAGAGGAGGAGCCAGGAGCGCCGCCAGGGGAACCCAGAAGAGGAGGATCAGGGCCACCCACAAAACCAACTGCACAGAGGAGGTAAGTATAACCATGTTTGTTATTAAAAAAAAAAAAATCCTTTACAATCACTTTAACCAGATGCCCGTCAAATGACGTCGCCCCAGAATGCCCGTGCCATGTTGCTAGGACACAGCGCGACCCCGATCTCTGTAAAGAGCCGCTGACACGGCCCTTTAACCATGTGATCGGCTGTGTCCAATCGCATGTAAATGTGGAAGTGCCGGTAATCGGCTCTCCTCGCCTCTCACTGGCAGAGTGTGTGGCGAGAAGAGCCGATCAGCGGCATCTCTTCACGGGGGACAGCAAGACATGTCATCAGGGCAGTGACTACACTAAAGCGCCACCAGTGCCAGCAATCAGTGCCCATTAGTGATGCCAGTCAGTGCTGGCTTTCAGTGCCCATCAGTGCCGCCTATCAGTGCCCACCTATCCACGCTGCCTATCAGTGCCCACCTATCCACGCTGCCTATCAGTGCCCACCTATCCACGCTGCCTATCAGTGACCACCTATCCACGCTGCCTATCAGTGACCATCAGTTAAGGAGAAAAATTACTTATTTACAAGAGAAAAACTAAGAAAACTTTTTTTTGCTTTTAATCATTGATCAAAATCCACTTCCCTGTGTGTAAAATATCGACCAAATGGGTTGTAGATCGAATATTCCTATCAAAATAGAATAATACATTGATTGTGTATTGAAGTGTGTGTTGGCTGACGGGAGAGTCATGAACCACTGACCGTCCATTCAATCGTTCGATTTCCTTTCCCGAACAATTTCCCCCCTTTTAGAAATAATCTATAGTTGACAAATCGATTGATCGATATGCCACAATTGTAATTTATCGATCACATTGCTGTTAGCTCCCTGCAAATTCATAATCTGACTGATTGAAATACAATTTAATTCATGACCAAAGCTTCTCAGTGCTGCCAGTTGATGCAAAACGATCGATAACTTTCAAACCCCAATCTAAATGGAATCAATATCGATTGGAAGGGAAATTCTACTATTCAATTCACCTGCATTGAGTGAATGTCACATCGATTGGATGATAAAATCAAAGTGTGCATGGCCACCATCAACTAAATCGATCACAAATCGATAGGAAGTCCCATGCATGCTTTCCTCTCTGAAGGGACGGCACTATCTTTGCTCACCATCACCATCTACTTCCGTCTCGAAGATAACAGTTCACAAATGTCTGACACAGATCAGCCCCCTCGCTGCTCAGCCTCTCATATTGTGACTTGCTGCAAAGTTACAATGTTGCAGTCGAATCACTGGAGGGAGAGGAGACTGAGGAAATGCTTCCTCCTGCCTGCAGCAGACTGATGACATCATCTCAGCCTTGGCAAAGGCACTGGATGGAGCTGCAGAACGGCTATTTTAACCACTTCCAGGCCGCCCACTCTCAACGTACTGCCGACGGGCGGCCCGTGGAGGCGCAGTGATGCCCTGCTACGTCGCTGCCTGCTTCTGGGTATAGGGTATGCGTACGCGCCGACACCCACTGTGACTGTACACAGAGGGGGGGGTCTGTTAGCAAATCCCTGCCAATGATTCATGGCCGGGGACCTGCTGATCGGCTGTGTCCAATCACAGCCCAGAGCTCTGTGCTAGCAATAAACACAGGGCTCTGTACAGAGGGAATGATCTCTCTGTTTCTTATCCCTGCAAAGCAAGGATGAGAAACATAGAGATCTGTTAGTAAAAGCACCACATATTACACATTGGTAGGCACACATTTAACCCCTTGATGTTAACCCCTTCCCAGCAAGTGTCATTAGTACAGTGACAGTATATAGTATTATCACTGATCACTGTATTAGTGTCACTGGTGATGTCAGTGTCAGTTAGTCGCCCCCCCCTCGCCAACAGTTTGCTCAGCGCGTTACAAAATGAAAGGCAGACATTACAGTTACAATACAATTTGGTACAAGAGGAATCAGGGGGTCCTGCTCCTCAGAGCTTACAATCTAAGAGAGTGTCAGATTGTTCACCGCACTATCGCAGTCCCATAATAACATCAGCTACCCGCAGTGTACAGCAATGTGTGTCGGTGGCGGTACATGGACTTCCCGTCCCTTTACCGAAACAAAATCAGTTTGAGCTGAGCCATTCACAGCAAGTTTTGTGTTTTTATAAATGAATAGAAAGCTTCTTCTGATTGGCTGAGGTGGAGAGGTGAGCGGATGATGTCACAATGAATGAATAAATTCCTGATCTGTCACCATATATAGAAACCGAACTCATAGCTCCCAACTGTCCCTGATTTGGAGCAATGTCCCTCTGTCCCTCATTCCTCCTCATTTGTCCCTCATTTTGGTCTGATCCATATAGTTGTATATAAAAAGTGGTTCCCAGTGCTAAACCTTTCATCTGATTTCTAAATTGCTGCATTTGTAAATTCCAAAAGCCATAAAAGAATAGTAGTGATAAAAAAAGCACTAGTGGGTGTAACCAATTTTGTTTTTTTTGTGCAATTCTCCTTTAAGGGGGCGTGGTAAGAGGTGTGTCCTATGTCTCCATACTTTTGCTGATAGGTGTCCCTCATTCCCATCTCAAAAAGTTGGGAGGTAAGTGAAATCTCCATAAAAGCTCCGCCTTTCATCATTAACCACTTCAACCCCGGAAGGTCCCCCCCCCTTTATGACCAGAGCATTTTTTGCTATTCGGCACTTTGCTAATTTAACTGGTAATTGCGTGATCATGCAACAATGTACCCAAATAAAATATTTAGAATTTTTTTCCCCACAGATAGAGCTTTATTTTGGTGGTATTTGATTACCACTGCGTTTTGTTTTTTGTTTTGCACTATAAACGAAAGAAACACTGAAAATTTAAAGTAGGCAAAACTTTAAGGGAGGGTTATAACCCCTGTCAGATTTTTATTTTTTATTTTCACCATTTCTGTCCCATTGCAGAGATTTACCTTCACTTCCTGTCTCATAGCCAAACAGGAAATGAGAGGGAATACCTTGGGGGACCCCCAGGTCACCAGAACTAGTGTCCCCCCCATTGGAAGATTGGCCCTCTATTAATTCTCTGAGGACAACCCAAAATTTGGGTAATTTCTCTCACTTTCAACGATAATGGTAAACAATAAATAGAGAGAGTGAAACCCCCTAACGGGGGACACAGACAGCAATAAAAACTGACAGTGTTCTAATCCCTCTCCACTCCATGCAAAACAAACAAAAAAAAAAATTTAGTTATAATTAAAAAAAAAAAAATTGTATGCTATAAAACATATCCAATAAAAAAAAAATTGAATTTCTTCATAAATTTAGGCCAATATGTATTCTGCTACATATTTTTGGTGAAAAAAAAAAATCCCAAAAATACACAAACATTATTACTACAAACTTTGAAAAAAAAAACCCCAATAATTTCTACTTTCTGTTATAAATCATATCCAATAAAATACAATTTCTTCATAAATTTTTTGGGAAAAATTGTATTCTGCTACAAAAAAAAAAAAAATCCCAATAAGTGTATATTGATTGATTTGTGTGAAAGTTATAGCGTCTACAAACTGTGGGATACTGTATATGTTGGAATTTGTATTTAATTACTTTTTTTTATATACTACTTAATGGCGGTGATCAGCGACTCATAATGGGACTGCGATATAGGTATGAGAAAATCGTGCGAGAGATCGGCAGGTTTTCCTCGATGTTTCACAGCAAATAATGTACAAAAATTCTCGACAAAGGCTTTTTTTTTTGTTATTCGTTGTTTCTGATCATGTGCAGTGTTTTGTATCTGATATTTCTCATATGAAAATCGTTCGAAAAGGGTACACATTAAAACGAAAATAGTTCGTTCTTTTCCTGTACGAGAAAAATTTGGGGTTTTTGTCCCTTTGGAAATTTTTGTTCGGAAGGTTGGAATCGGCTGTTGAAAGTTGTGTACACGCTATCAGAAAATCGTACAATCGGTCCTCGGACGAAAATGTTTGCCCGATTTTTTTTTTTTTTTTTAGGGCCAGTTCACACCATGGAAACGCAGTCCGGATGCGTTCCAGGTGATTTTCTGCATGCGTGTTTTTGATGCATTCCAGTGCCTTTTTGATGTGTTTTTGGTGCGTTTTTGATGCATTTTTGGTGCGTTTTTGATGCGGTCCAGTGCTTCCCCCCCCCCCTTTTTTTCTTAACCTTAAGTGCTAGTTCACACCAGACGCAGTTCCGTGCCCTTTTTTTCTGCACTCAAATGCATGCACAGTGTTTTCCGTGTATTCCAATGGCTCTAGTTCACACCATGCAGTCAGTTTCCAGTGCAGAAAAAAAGGGCATGGAACTGAACGGAACTGCGTCTGGTGTGAACTAACACTAAATAAGGACAAGTGTGTTGCAGTGCGTTTTTGGTGCATTTAGGTGCGTTCCAGTGCATTTTTGATGTGTTTTACAGCATTCTAGTACAGTCCAAGGCAGAAAAAATGCAGCATGTTCTACTTTTTTGCTGCCACTGTGCCTATCAAACGCTGCCAGTGTGCCCATCCAATGCTGCCACTGTGCCTATCAAACGCTGCCAGTGTGCCCATCAAATGCTGCCACTGTGCCATCAAATGCTGCCACTGTGCCTATCAAACGCTGCCAGTGTGCCCATCAAATGCTGCCACTGTGCCTTTAAATGCTGCCACTGTGCCTATTAAACGCTGCCAGTGTGCCCATCAAATGCTGCCACTGTGCCTATCAAATGCTGCCAGTCGGCCCATTAAATGCTGCCAGTGTGACCCCCACTTACCCTGTCTTGGTGGGGCAGCGGGTGACGGCGACGAGTGGGGTCCTTCGTGGGGGTCCTGTCGTCCTCATCTCCCATCTTCTCCTCCTGATAGGCGTCCAATAGCGACGCCTGTTGTTTCAGCCAATCAGGTGACAGGTAACAGACCCGAGCACCTGATTGGCAGAGAGGCGGTTTAGTGTTAGGAAAGCGAATATTCATTTGCTTTTCTAAAACAGCTGAGTGACCTGCTCAACTTTTTTGATGCCTATTAGAGCCTATGGCTCTAATCAGGTGCTTCAAAAACACCCCCCCCGCCGCTGTAATTCAGGTGCCCTGCACCCGAAAAGGGTCCGGGCGCCTGAATAGTGGGTGGCAGCGGCGGCCATAGACAGATTCATGCAATGCATGAATCTATCTATTGGTGATAGAGGGGCTGGCCGGAGAGAGGGGGCGGCGCTGTGTGCTCTTAATGCACGGTCTGCCACTGTTTTACACCGATGTGCTGTGGTTTACCTACACCGTGGGTGCAGTGTACCTGTAGCTTCCCTGTGGGTTTGCTGCACTTAGCCATAGACTTCTACTATATCCTGTGGGTTTGGTGCTCTCTCTGAATGCAGGAGTTTTGGTGCGCTTTCAGAAAGTGCACCACACCAGCAGGATATCAGAAAAGTCTGTGGCAAAGTGCAGCTAACCCAGGAAAGCTGCAAATGCACTGTGAAAGCAGCCTACATTTGAAGTTTGGGGGGGTGGTAAAACCCCATAGTTAAGATGTGTTGCGGGGCACTTGCAGAGAGACCCCATTTACACGTGTAGCAAAGTCTTTAACCTCTTCCAGTCTAATGAGGACCTCCAAGGACAAATATAGCTGACATCCTTCAATATGTGGGTTGTGAGGTATAGTGGGTGCAAAGATGGTGAAAGTGGTTGGGTGCCAGACACTTCTTGATGTAAAAAAGGTTTTATTTCTCTTAACAGTCCTTTTTGTATTTTTTGGGGGAAGGAGGGTTAGGGCCAGGACACCCTTAAGTAGTTGTAGATTCAATTGGCAGATTCCGAGACTTCAGTAGGAGGACAGAAAGGCCCCCCCAGCAAGAAGCCACATCTGCACATGCAGGAATGCTGTCTCCTATGGCAACAGTCTTTAACAGTTCCTAACTCAAACGTAACAGTTCTTTCAGCTTCACTACAACCACTCCTTGTAGTTCTTAAACACTGGGCTCCCGTTCTCTCACTAGACCCGCTGATTGACTGACTGACTCTGAATCCCTTGAGCTCCTCCAAGGTTGGCGGTGGTATCTCCCTCAAGTGTCACCCCCACTTCCCTGCTGGGTCCCTGGCTTGGCACTCCAGATACTTCTCAAGCTTCACCCCTTGTTAACCGGCTCGGTCCCTGGCTTGTCTCACAAGGCTGCTCTGCAGGCGTCTCCTCCGCTGGTTGGGTCCCTGACTTGATCACCGCCTGAAGTTTCAAGATTCTCCACTGTGCCCGTTCGGGGAGAATACGGTTCCGGTACTTTCTTCAGTTACTCACTGTGGTCCCTGGTAATAAGATGATTGGTCCCTTTGTGGTGACAGCTTCCCTTCTACCTCCGACCACTGACAGGTTCTCCTGCCGGCAGAACCGTCACTTCTGGTTGGACTGCAAGCCGCAATCCCAACCCTGCGCTGCTTCTCTTGCTTCTGGATAGACTCTCACACAGCCTGGCATCCAGATACCCCCCGGGATAGGCCCAATCCCTGCCCTGGCAGCCCAGGACACATGACACACGTCCACCCAGACGGCCATCCAGGTGGCACAGAACGACGTTTACCTGACCTCACGTGAATATATAGGTTCTCCCAGCAGGCTAAGGGACTCAAGAAAACCCCTGCCCGTTGGCTGAGATATCCCATATCCCCATAACCTGACCTTGGGTTGTCCTTCTCATATCTAGTACCACCAAGTACCCGGCCACCTGGTGGTAGAACAGAATAGGGCAACAAGGCCAAACTAAGGGAGAATTCAATAGATCTCTATCAATCAACCAGGATAACTACTCTTGGAAAGTACATTTGTGAGGAGCTCCCTGACTACGCTACAGGGTGCAACACCTGAACGGGTTGCGATTGGCAGGCAGACGGTAGCACCCACCAAAACAACAAGGGGTTTAATTCCTGCTGCAGCATGTGTACACCTTTGACTGCTGCCTCAGCTGCTAGAGGTGGTAGGGATTGGAGCGGAAAAACTGTGACTTGACCACAGAGTTTTACCAACCCCCAACTTTACGTGTGAGTGAGCTTTAGGCCCCTTTCACACTGGGGCGGTGGGGGCGTCGGCGGTAAAACAGCGCTATTTTTAGCGCTGTTTTACCGTCGTTTTTGCGGCTGTTTTCGGCCGCTAGCGGTGCGGTTTTAACCCCCGCTGGTGGCCGAAAAAGGGTTAAAACTGCTCGAATAGCGCGGCTATAGCCGCGGTATTGCCGCGGTGTAGCCGCGCTGCCCCATTTATTTCAATGGGCAGGAGCGGTGAATACACCGCTCCTTCACCGCTCCAAAGATGCGGCTTGCAGGAGATTTTTTTCTTCTCCTGCCAGCGCACCGCTTCAGTGTGAAAGCCCTCGGGCTTTCACACTGAACAAACAGCAGCGGCTGTTTTGGGTCGGTTTGCAGGCGTTTATTTTTAGCGCAATAACGCCTGCAAACCGCCCCAGTGTGAAAGGGGTCTTAAGGGTGCCACTGCCGAATGCAACTAAGGGCTCATTCACAAGTGCAGCAGGCACTGCAGCTCCTCTGATAAGCGATCTGAGTATGTTTGCCAGGTGGTAGAGGTGGTTATATGTTGCCACCCCACCCCCTGATTTAAACTCATGATTGCCGTGCAATGCGATTGTGAGATGGGAGTGCGGCAATTAGAGGTATAAATCAGGGGTGAGGAGGCGACATTGTGCCCGATGATCTTTGACTTCTCCCATGTTGTTCAGGTGGATCTCCATCTCTTTAAGTTTACCTACCCCCGCCATAGATTATGTCATTTTCTTTCCTTCCACCATAGATGAAAGGTAAGAAAATTGGTCGATTCCCCCATTAACCACTTGCTTACCAGGCACTTAAACCCCCTTCCTGCCCAGACCAATTTGTAGCTTTCAGCGCTGTCACACTTTGAATGACAATTGCGCGGTCATACAACACTGTACCCAAATGAAAATTTTATCTTTTTTTCACACAAATAGAGCTTTCATTTGGTGGTATTTGGTCACCTCTGGGGTTTTTATTTTTTGCTAAACAAACAAAAAAAGACAGCAATAAAAAAAAAATCATGTTTCATAGTTTGTTATAAAATTTAGCAAACAGGTAATTTTTCTCCTTCATTGATATTCGCTGATGAGGCTGCACTGATAGGCACAGATAAGGCGACACTGATGGGCACTGATAAGACGGCACTGATGGACCCTGATAGGTGTCACTGATGGGTGTCACTGATAGGCACTGAAAAGACGGCACTGATGAGGCGGCACTGATGGATCCTGATAGGTGTCACTGATGGGTGTCACTGATAGGCACTGATAAGACGGCACTGATGAGGCGGCACTGATGGATCCTGATAGGTGGCACTGATGGGTGTCATTGATGGGTGTCACTGATGGGCACTGATAGATGTTACTGATAGGTGGCACTGATGAACACTGGTAGGTGGCACTGATGGGCACTGGTAGGTGGCACTGATAGGCAGCACTGGTGATGAGGCACTGATTGGTGACATTTATAGGTGGCACTGTGTGCACTGATAGGTGACACTGAGGGCACTGATGGGTGGCACTGTGGACCCTGGTAGGTGAGGCTGGTGGGCACTGTTGTGCACTGGTAGGTGGCACCGGCAGGTGGCACAGGTGGGCACAGATGACTCTGCAGAGCCTCTCCACGATCGGGAATGATGTCACTCTCACAGCCGCCGGTGATCGGCTTTTTTTTAGCGTGAGGAGAAAAAATAGCCGATTACCGGCTGTTTACATCACATGATCATTTGTCATTGGCTGACAGCTGATCACGTGGTAAGGGGTCGGGATCGACCCCTTACTCCGATCTGTGATCAACCGAGTCTCATAGACTCCCTGATCACAGAGCGCACCGCGCGCGCCCTGCAGGGGGCGCGCAGGCTGCTCGAGCATGGGAGGACGTCTATTTACCCCCTCTATGGCAAATTAGGTCCACGCTGTAGCCGTTATTCAGCTAAATCGCGGGCAGGAAGAGGTTAACATAGTCAGTGTTGATGGGGGAATCCCTCCCGCAGTGCTATTGTGTTCTGCTGGCAGGGAGTCTTCCCCACCATCCAGTGGCAGCCTGTACATACGGGGCGCCACCCCCCCCTAATCCATGCGACCGGCCCCTAATCTACATGCAGGGCGCACGACGCATGGATTCCAATGATTAGAGGCTTTGATTGGCTTCAAAAAAGGGTGGACTCTGCGCCCCGAGCTCACCCAGTTGTGTGACAGTAGCAAAATAATATTTGCTACTGTCTTCCTGATTCTCCTCCTGGCCAATCAGGAAGTGAGTCCTGAGACCCGTCACCTGATTGGCCATGAGGAGAAGCAATCCTATTGGCTGCCTAGGAGGAGGGAGGAGACGCAGGGGAAGCTGGCGCCTTCCACCCGGAGGAAGCGCTGCCTGTGACCTAGATGGGGTAAATGCCCGGGGGGAGGTGGGGGGGGGGGGAGTGTTTGTGGGCAGTGCTAGGACAAGGTCATCTAGAGCCCGGGGCGAATATGGCAAATTGCGCCCCCCTCCAAGATGCATGAGCATTACTTGTTAGCAAAAATCCCCCCCCCCAAGAAATTGGGCGCTAATCTGCATGCTTAGCTCAAATCCTCTCATTACATATATGCCCCCCCCCAGAAAAAAATTCCCTTTTCCCAGCACAAATCCCCCCAAATCTCCCCTACTAGCACAAATCCCCCTCCCAAAAAACTATTTCTCCTACTAGCACAACCCCCCCCCCCCTCCTTTCCTCCATATTACTTTATTAGCCCAATCTACACCTCACATGATATCACAGTGCCCAGGGCAGCTTCCCCTCTTGCCCACCCCTTGTCCCGGCCCTGTTTGTGGGTGCAATGTTTGCCCCCCCCACCACCACCAGCCACCACTGCCACTTTTAGAATACAATGATCACTGCTGGCGGCTAAAGCATGAAAAAATCTCCTAAGGGCTAGTTGAATTGAAGTCGATCGATGGATCAAATCGCGGCCAGTCCCTGCTGAACCGGGCAAGATTCCATACATCTATGGGCAGCTTTAAACTGCAAACTTTCTGCATTAATTGATGTCAGACACGCACCATACTCCGCTACTGCTATGACTCCGACATACAATTACAGCCGGGCTTTGTACAATGACACCCTATTGGGGGGGGGGGGGGAGTTGCTTTTAAATTCCTTTAAATTGAAAAAAAAAATTGTTCCCGACTCTTTTTTTTTTTCCCTCCTCTGCAGCTCTGACATAAACTTTCTTATGTCTTGATATTTGTGAGGAGTGTGTGAGCTCCTCTCTTATCTCCTCTTCTCCTCTCCCATCAGCAGATAACCTCTGCCCAGGATCCGCCACCTGCAGGGACTTCATTCCTCAGACATTCCCTTCTCCAACAAACACATCCCTTCTTCTACCCCCCCTCCCTTCTCTATCACAGACCTTCTACTGTCTCTACAAGTCTGCATGAAGAAATTCAACAATGTACATTAATTGTATCATCCAGAAAAAACAACAACAAAAAATGCAACATTGTAACTGTGTGCTAAGCCAAGGGGAGAGGGGCTGATCTGTGTCACACACAGGCACCAGGACTTACCATCTCTGAGGCTGCATTCACACCTGAGCGTAGCGTCTTTGAGCTCTTTTCTGGCGTTTTTTCACACATTTTTATGCACGATTTTGGCGTGTTTTTATGCGCAACTTGCGCATTTATATGCAGCGTTTTTGGGTTTTGCCGTTTTTTTTATTAGCCAATAGAGAAAACTATTATCTGTTGCATCATTTGCTGCTAGGTATTTCCGCTTTTTTTTTTTTTTTTTTTTTCAGCTTTTCCATTAGCTTTTATTTCCTCTTTTATTATTATTTTTCATTTATTATAATGCTTTCTTTTCATTAGGGTAAGGGGTTCGAGTTCAGTTTAAGTTAGGGTTATTTTTTTTATTTTATTTATTATTATACTAATAATAAACAAATAAATACATTTAAAATAAATACACAAATAAGTAAAAATCATAAATAAAAAATAAATAAATCCAATAAAGGAATACTAAGTAACAATAAATAAATAACCTCACCCCTTAAAAAAATAATAATAAATAATTATAATATAATTCTTAATATAATTATTATAATGTTTTTTTCATTAGGGTAAGGGGTTCGAGTTCAGTTTAGGTTAGGGTTAATTTTTATTTTATTTATTTTTTATTTTATTTTATTTATTATTATACTAATAATATTAAACTAATAAATACATGTAAAATAAATACACAAATAAGTAAAAATCAGAAAAAATAAATAAATAAATCCAATAAATGAATACTAAGTAACAATAAATAAATAACCCTCACCCCTTAAAAAATTAATAATAAATAATTATAATATAATTCTTAATATAATTATTATAATGTTTTTTTCATTAGGGTAAGGGGTTCGAGTTCAGTTTAGGTTAGGGTTAATTTTTATTATTTTATTTTTTATTTTATTTTATTTTATTATTATACTAATAATAATAAACTAATAAATACATGTAAAATAAATACACAAATAAGTAAAAATCATAAATAAAAAATAAATAAATCCAATAAATGAATACTAAGTAACAATAAATAAATAACCCTCACCCCTTAAAAAAATAATAATAAATAATTATAATATAATTCTTAATATAATTATTATAATGTTTTTTTCATTAGGGTAAGGGGTTCGAGTTCAGTTTAGGTTAGGGTTAATTTTTATTATTTTATTTATTTTTTATTTTATTTTATTTATTATTATACTAATAATAATAAACAAATAAATACATTTAAAATAAATACACAAATAAGTAAAAATCATAAATAAAAAATAAATAAATCCAATAAAGGAATACTAAGTAACAATAAATAAATAACCTCACCCCTTAAAAAAATAATAATAAATAATTATAATATAATTCTTAATATAATTATTATAATGTTTTTTTCATTAGGGTAAGGGGTTCGAGTTCAGTTTAGGTTAGGGTTAATTTTTATTTTATTTATTTTTTATTTTATTTTATTTATTATTATACTAATAATATTAAACTAATAAATACATGTAAAATAAATACACAAATAAGTAAAAATCAGAAAAAATAAATAAATAAATCCAATAAATGAATACTAAGTAACAATAAATAAATAACCCTCACCCCTTAAAAAATTAATAATAAATAATTATAATATAATTCTTAATATAATTATTATAATGTTTTTTTCATTAGGGTAAGGGGTTCGAGTTCAGTTTAGGTTAGGGTTAATTTTTATTATTTTATTTTTTATTTTATTTTATTTTATTATTATACTAATAATAATAAACTAATAAATACATGTAAAATAAATACACAAATAAGTAAAAATCATAAATAAAAAATAAATAAATCCAATAAATGAATACTAAGTAACAATAAATAAATAACCCTCACCCCTTAAAAAAATAATAATAAATAATTATAATATAATTCTTAATATAATTATTATAATGTTTTTTTCATTAGGGTAAGGGGTTCGAGTTCAGTTTAGGTTAGGGTTAATTTTTATTATTTTATTTATTTTTTATTTTATTTTATTTATTATTATACTAATAATAATAAACTAATAAATACATGTAAAATAAATACACAAATAAGTAAAAATCATAAATAAAAAATAAATAAATGCAATAAATGAATACTAAGTAACAATAAATAAATAACCCTCACCCCTTAAAAAATAATAATAAATAATTATAATATAATTCTTAATATAATTATTATAATATTTTTTTCATTAGTGTAAGGGGTTCGGGTTCAGTTTAGGTTAGGGTTAATTTTTATTATTGTATTTATTTTTTATTTTATTTTATTTATTATTATACTAATAATAATAAACTAATAAATAAATGTAAAATAAATACACAAATAAGTAAAAATCATAGATAAAAAAAAATAAATTCAATAAATGAATACTAAGTGACAATAAATAAATAACCCTCACCCCTCAAAAAATAATAATAAATAATTATAATATAATTCTTAATATAATTATTATAATGTTTTTTTCATTAGGGTAAGGGGTTCGAGTTCAGTTTAGGTTAGGGTTAATTTTTATTTTATTTATTTTTTATTTTATTTTATTTATTATTATACTAATAATATTAAACTAATAAATACATGTAAAATAAATACACAAATAAGTAAAAATCTGAAAAAATAAATAAATAAATCCAATAAATGAATACTAAGTAACAATAAATAAATAACCCTCACCCCTTAAAAAATTAATAATAAATAATTATAATATAATTCTTAATATAATTATTATAATGTTTTTTTTCATTAGGGTAAGGGGTTCGAGTTCAGTTTAGGTTAGGGTTAATTTTTATTATTTTATTTTTTATTTTATTTTATTTTATTATTATACTAATAATAATAAACTAATAAATACATGTAAAATAAATACACAAATAAGTAAAAATCATAAATAAAAAATAAATAAATGCAATAAATGAATACTAAGTAACAATAAATAAATAACCCTCACCCCTTAAAAAATAATAATTAATAATTATAATATAATTCTTAATATAATTATTATAATATTTTTTTCATTAGTGTAAGGGGTTCGGGTTCAGTTTAGGTTAGGGTTAATTTTTATTATTGTATTTATTTTTTATTTTATTTTATTTATTATTATACTAATAATAATAAACTAATAAATAAATGTAAAATAAATACACAAATAAGTAAAAATCATAGATAAAAAAAAATAAATTCAATAAATGAATACTAAGTGGCAATAAATAAATAACCCTCACCCCTCAAAAAATAATAATAAATAATTATAATATAATTCTTAATATAATTATTATAATGTTTTTTTCATTAGGGTAAGGGGTTCGAGTTCAGTTTAGGTTAGGGTTAATTTTTATTATTTTATTTATTTTTTATTTATTATTATACTATTATTATTTATTATTATACTATTATATTATATTATAATGTAAAATAAATACATAAATAAGTAAAAATCATAAATAAAAAATAAATAAATTAAATAAATGAATACTAAGTAACAATAAATAAATAACCATAGCCCCTTAAAAAATAATAATAAATAACTAAACACCCTAACCCTAACACAAAATAAATTATTATTATTTTGCTTATTGTTAATAATGTATTTTTTTGTTCGCGTTTGGGTGTTTATTGTTATTTTATTATTAGTATTATTATTACTAATAATAATGTATTTGATATTTTTTAAGGTTAATTGCTATTAATGTATTATTAATTTATTTTACTTATTTATGATGATTTTTATTAATTTGTGTATTTATTTGACATTTATTTATTCATATATTATTACTATTTTGTTTTTGAAATTTTTTTCATTTGAGCAGAAAATCACGCAAAAACGCAGAAATGCGCACAAAAACGCACGAATGGCGCGTTTCCATTCACTTCTATGAGAATGAAAGCACGCCAAAAATGCTCAAATCTGCCCCGATTCGAGCTCCAGAACTTTTGTGAGCTGCAGGCGTTTGGCTTCAGGCGACTTGGAGTGGAGATGTGATCCACCTCCATAGAGAATCCTTGATTTTTTTTTTCTCCTCCAGCGTTTTGAAGCGTCAAGATGCAGACGGCATCTTCGCCTGGGAAGCATGATGGTGACTCCGGGTGATGCCTGAACAAAGATGGTGCTACCCATCCAGAGAAGATGAAGGCAGGGGGGGAAGTCCTGTGATCTCTGGGAGAGGTAATAAATACCTAGAAGTCTTGCGAGCGTTCCCACTTGTGATTTTAAAAGCGCAATTTACATGCATTTCCATTAGCTTTTATTTCCACTTTTATTATTATTTTTCATTTATTATAATGTGTTTTTTTTTTCATTAGGGTAAGGGGTTTGAGTTCAGTTTAGGGTTAGGGTTATTTATTATTATTTTATTTATTATTATACTAATAATAATAAACAAATAAATAAATGTAAAATAAATACACAAATAAGTAAAAATCATACATAAAAAATAAATTCATTAAATTAATACTAAGTAACAATAAACAAATAATTAACCCTTACCCCTTAAAAAAAAAAAATAATAATAAATAACTAAACACCCTAACACAAAATAAATTATTATTATTATTATTTTTCTTATTATTAATAATGTATTTTTTTGTTTGTGTTTGGGTGTTTATTGTTATTTTATTATTAGTATTATTATTACTAATAATAATGTATTTGATATTTTTTAAGGTTAATTGCTATTTATTAATGTATTATTAATTTATTTTACGTATTTATGATGATTTTTAGTTATTTGTGTATTTATTTGACATAAACCTAACCCTAACATTACGGCAGCCCATTGAAATGAATGGGCTGCCCTTTGCGGCACGCAGAATCGTGTGAAAAATCGCACTGGCAGAGTAGGAACTCTCATTCTCGCTACATGATGATGTAAATGGGGCCTAAAAAACCTCTATTAATAGGTAAGAAATATTTAGGCTGCTTTCACACTGATGTGTTTTCCCTGCATTTTTACTATGCTAAGAACGCAGCAAAAATCGCAACCCCTATAAGCCTAGGTTCACGCATAAGTGGTGAGGGAAACGCAGTGATTCCTGTGCATTTCCTGCACCGCATAATAAGGTTTACGATCTGCTGTGGGTGTCAATACAAACTTAATGACGCCCCAAAAGGATCACAAACGCAGTGCGATTTGCCCGCACCGGGTCGCATAGGGGAGAGAAGACCGCGTGATCCGGTCGCAGTGCCGCTCCTGTGCGAATCGTACGCAGGTTTGTTGTGTTAACCGGGGCTTAAACCTATGGGACTCTTCACACCACTGCGTTATGGTGTGTTTGAAAAGTCGCGCCCACTCCATTTTTGGTGCGTTTTTTAAAGCCGTACCAAAAAATCCAGCTCCCTATTTAAAAGAATAGAAAATGCGTAAAAAAAATGTATCGAATTACATAGTTACATTCTATCAAATGTATCAAAACCCATCTGGTGTTGGGTTCTTGATGCGTTTTTTTTGAGTCACATGTCCAAGTTTCACATGTGCGTGCTGAATAACAGGCACCCAGAAAACGCACCTGAAAGGCGGGAAAGAATGCATATGCGTTTTTAGGTTTTTGCATTAGAGTAGTGCGAAAGGGCCCTTCATTTTTTTTTTTTTAGGTATTCTGTGTAAATGGGAACACATAACAAAGGTATAGAGGGGGGAGTTCTCATATTTGACTGCAAAAGTGAAAATACTATTTATCCCTCGATCACACTGGTGCAGTTTGGCATGCAATTTGACAGTTCAAAATCGCATGACGAGTCGCACCCATTGCCGGCAATGGAAAAGTTTCAAAATGCCGCGACATTAAAAGAGGTTCCTGTGCTACTTTTTTTTTCCCGATTTCATTGCGACTCGCATAGTCTTCTAGTAAACGAAGTTGTAAGCCACAATGAAAACGGAGGTGGAAATCGCACTGAGCTGCGGCTGAGAATCGTGCAACTTCAAAACCACACTGGTGTGAACCAGAGCTTAGGGCCCGTCCACATCAATGGCGGTGCAGCTCATTCCTGTGCGTGTTTCCAGCACCACACGAGAACGCACCGCTCTTGTTAGATTCACATGGGGTGCCAGTAATATTGTAACGTTACCCCCCCAAACGCATCTGGGAAACGCGCACGTTGCGTTCACCAAAACTGCATAGTAACGCAGAGCCCCTGTGGTGTGGGGTGATGTTAAAAAGTCACTTTTTTGTGCCCCCGCCCCCACGCGTTTCGACAGCCCATCGAAATGAATGGGCTGTTGGGGACACACAAAGGCGCACGGTGTGAACCAGTCCTAAAGCTGATCACAAGAATCCACAAGACTTTAGATTCCCTTCAGTGGTACATTTCCCATTTCCTTTGTATCCCCCCCCCGACCCCCCCACCCTATGACACTGCCAAGCCCCCCCCTCCCCCCCCCCCCTGTACATTCTTCAGCAGCCTTTTGAATGACAGTCGAAATTTTGGCCCAGAGGGAGAGGATGATGGAAGGAGAGAGGCATCTCTCTGACAGGCGTGCGGCTCATTATTAGATCGACTGCCATGATCGCTCGCTGTCAGGGGCCAAATTACTGGAAGGGTGACTAAACGGCCAAGGTGTGCAGGACGAGGGGGATGGGGGGGGGGGTAAAAGACACACCTGCACCGTGCCCTCTGACCTGCCGATATGGTGGTACGGCAATGGAAACAGGCATGCCCATTAATACTGGAGCCTATGCGGTCACCTGACCAATCAAGGGTTAGCGTTTATTTTATTGTATGCCTTGGTGCAGCGCTGTGATTGGTGGCAGAGAAATTACACTAAAATGTATATAAAATGTTCTATATGGACAGGTAGGTTGACTTAAAGATGACCTCCAGGCAGATATAAAATAACCCAAAGCAGCTCTCGTTCTCATTAGAACTCGGTTCTCAAGGTCGCAGCGCGACTGAGCGCAGGCGCATTCCCGTGCGTGACCGGTACAGCATCCCGTTCATTTCAATGGTCTTGCCTTGCGCATGAGAAAATGCAGGAAAGAAGTCCCTGACTCGTTTCCAAAAGCCGCGTTATTTGCAGGTGTGCGGGGGCGCCATTCACAGTTATTGGCACCGCCGCTTGTCTTCTAGATGGCAACGCGTTTCTGTGTGCATCGGAGAAGCGCGCAGTTTTGGACTTAGTAGCTTAACCTAGTGTTAATGTTTTTTTTTTTTTTAATGCAACAAGAAGTAATGAATTGCCCATTAAAAGATAAAAGAAAGGTGAAAGCTTTTGCTGATATATTCACTTTCACTTTAGAGCATTGAGAGCAGTACATCTTTTCTGCCACTAGATGTCCTCAGTCTGATGTCCAGCATCATTCAACCAGCTTCCCCTAAGCCCAGGTTCTGCCTGTGATTGGACAGGTAAAGGAGAAGCAGCACTGTGATGAACACCTATCTCTGTCACTCTGCTCTCTCCTCCCATCAGCATGCATATTGCCAGTCACTGATTGGCTCCTTGTGCTGCTTCTGCTTCTTACACTCCAACCCAGCTGTACAGGGAACACAAGAGGCTGATACCAGGTCACATTTAGGTACTTACACTACTTGCATTTAAAAATACATTTAAAGATATATTAATGGTTCCAGAACTGTATTAATTTGTGTCTTTTATATCTGCCCAGAGTTCAGCTTTCTTCCTTTTTATCACAGAGATTTCCCTGTTGGCATGTTGGCCCCTCTGAATAGTTCAGTTATTAGAGAGGATGCTCGGCTCAGCTCAAAAATGACCATTACATTAATGAGGAAGTAATCAATTATTGTTAATAATTTTTAAGTAATGTTAAATAACGTATATAAATAATAATAATAATTATAATAATAAGTATTATTATTATTATTATTATTATTATTATTATTATTATTATTATTATTATTATATTTGTATAATATTTTTATTAATAATTAATATTACTAATTATTATTTGTATTATGATTATTATTGTTATTATTATAGACTTATAATTATTTTATAATGATAACAGCAAATAACTAATAATAATAATAATAAGTATTTTTTATTATATTGTTATATTTATTATTATTATTAGTATTAGTATTAATAATAATAATAATAATAATAATAATAATAACATAATAATAAAATACTTATTATTATTATTAGTAGTAGTTATTTGTTGTTATCATTATAAAATAATTATAAGACTATAATAATAACAATAATAATCATAATACAAATAATAATTAGTAATATTAATTAATAGGACAATTATACAAATAAAATAATAATAATATTACTTGTTATTATTATGTATTATTTGTTATCATTAAAAAATAATTATAAAAATGTTATAATAATAACAATAATAATAATCATAATAATTATTATTATTGTTAGCCATTATTATTATTAGATTCTTAGAATTATTTTTTTTTATAATTATTTCAATCATTTTTAAAGTGCGTCTAAATAAATAACAAAAATGTAATACATTGCAGCTTTTCATTCCTTAGGTGGCTGCTTTGTTTTTTTTTGTTTGTTTTTTTTTTTTTCAGGTTTTTTCCCTTTTTATTTTTGCCCGGAGCTCTGGCCAGTAATACCCTTCCTGTCCTAGGGCGAAGACTTGCATTCACTGCACTGTGTCTATGGAGGCGCAGCGTTGTCACCCTCGGTTGTGCTCCTGATTTGAACTACAAACACCTCCCCCCCTCCCCTCAACACGAATACATGGGGAGAAAGTGTTCTGTAGTTCACAGAAGATTGCTGCAAAGCCAATGACATTGTTTAAGATTTCAGTTCAGTGCACAGGAAGTTAGAAGGACACTGGATTTCTGGTAGGATCGACATGTATTTGTCTGTACTTGCTGAAAATGTACTTAGTCTGGAAAAAAAAAGAAAACAAAAGCAGCCGCCACATCTAAGGACCGGTAAGGTTCAGTATATTCATTTTTTTTGGTTTAGATACCCTCTAAAGCCCAACTCTGGGCCAGGGGCGGATCCAGGGGGGGGGCAACAGGGCAATTGCCCCCCCCGAAATAATAGCACACACACTCTTAATGTAACTGTCTCCTGCGCTCCGCTGCCGGCCCGAGTCTCTCTCACATGTGCCGATCAGCGGCGCCGAGAGAGAGACTCGCGTGTGGTATGTACGGGTGGCGGCGGCGGTCACTGACACTGAAGGTGGGTGGAGCCTCTTCCCTGCTCTGCACTCGTTGCTAGACGCCAGGCGGCCCTGGCATTAGCAACGAGTGACGTCACGGTCAGTCACACTCACACTGCAGTGAGTGAGTGAGTCACGGCGTCACGTCGGAGGTCGGACTCGAGTCTCTCAGAGCCGACCGACGTGACAGTGTGACAGGGCCTGGAGCGGGCGGCTGCTGTGTGACTGAGGCTGAGCGAGGCAGCGAGCAGGCAGGTGTTGAAGCCGCTCCCCTTCTGATAATGTGACTGAAGGGACGTTGCGTCGCGGCCATCTTGGTACTCCCGCACTTGTCCACAGTAAGCCTAGTGTTTGTAAGTCGGCAAGCGGACATCTTTATACACCCACCAGAGTCTTGCTTATCATAGTTATTTTCAACAGTAAACTCAACTTATATTTCACTAAATAAGCTGAGTTTACTATTAAAAATAACTGTGAAAAGCAAGACTCCGGTGGGTGTATAAAGATGTCTGCTTACCGACTTCTAACTCTAGTCTTACTGCTGACAAGTGAGGGTGTACCAAGATGGCCGCAATGCAACATGCTTTTGCATGCATGTTCTGATGAGTTACAATATCTCTCACTGCCCGCCCTCACTCTAGGACACATCCACTGGCAACTTGGCAAGTGACAATCCGCATGTTGTGGCAGGCGACATTGGCAAGTGACAATCCGCATGTTGTGGCAAGCGACATTGGCAAGTGACAATCTGCATGTTGTGGCAGGCGACATTGGCAAGTGACAATCCGCATCTTGTGGCAGGCGACATTGGCAAGTGACAATCCGCATCTTGTGGCAGGCGACATTGGCAAGTGACAATCCGCATCTTGTGGCAGGCGACATTGGCAAGTGACAATCCGCATCTTGTGGCAGGCGACATTGGCAAGTGACAATCCGCATGTTGTGGCAGGCGACATTGGCAAGTGACAATCCGCATGTTGTGGCAGGCGACATTGGCAAGTGACACGCTGCATCTGGTGGCAGGCGACGGTAGCAAGTGACACGCTCAGGGCTCCCAATGATTCTGCATTATGGTGAGTTGAACGATTTCATTTTACATTACAATGTAATAATATAAATAATGCGCCTCAATCATCCTGACACCACATCAACCATGGTGCTGTTATGATTGAAGCGCCAACACCAGCCATTGCCCGACAAATTGCCCGCAAAATTTTATGGCAGTGCCCCTCCCGAGACTAGGCTCTGGATCCGCCCCTGCTCTGGGCACAGTAAAGAATAAACCTGTGTTTTGGCAAGTTCCTCTTCCTTCCTCGCAGTGCAAGGGTTAATTGCTTGATGGCAGAAGGAGAGGCTGTGTTATATCTTTACCCTCCCCCACCCCTGCTCCGCCCTCATCTTCTCCCCAAAGCTCCGGCCTGTAGGTGGCGCCCCCCCCCCCCCCCCCCCCAGCATTATCATGTACAATGCAGGCCTATTAATGTGGTGGAGGAAGGAGTGCGACCTCGGCCAGGAGCAGCCTACACAAGAGGACCTGTCACTCAGATCAAGGGAGCCTGCCGGAGCGAGGACAAGGTAAGTACCCGCCTCTTCTGCAACCCCCTAGACTTAAGGAGGAGCTCCGGGCTCCTGTAAAAAAAAAATAAAAAAAATAAAAAAAGTCAGCAGCTACAAAAACTGTACCTGCTGACTTTTAAAAAAAACAGCCACAGACCTGTCCTACGATCCAGTGATGTGCTCACCCCCAGCCGCGTCCTTGAGACCCGGTTCACACCTATGCAGGTTGCTGTTCACATACTCCAGGTGCATTCTGCGTTTCTTTCATTACACGTTTTTGCTCCATTGAAGTCTATGGAACCAAAAACCCCCCAAAAAAGTCCCTGTCCCTCCATAAAATGCACAGAACGTGGCCCATAGGAAACCATGTTATATGGACTGTAGTTTGTTTCTGCAAAACTGAAAACACACTAAAAAAATGCCTAGGTGAGAGCCAGGCCTAAAGAGGAACTTTTCCTTTTGGGTGGAGCTCCACTTTAACAAGCATTTAACCCTTGCAAAAAAAATATGTGGGAATACCACCAACCTGCGCAAAGGACGTATAAAACCAAATATCAGTGAAAGACAATAGGAGCAGCTCGTTTGTAAATAGATATGAATATTCGAAAATTAATTAAGAATTAATTAATTGAAACTGCTCTCTCTGTGAATTAAAGTGCAAGTGCAAAAAATACTCAAAATGCATAGACCAGTGTCAACAGACACAACAAAATTATATATATATATATATATATATATATATATATATATATATAGGTATGTGTCATCCAAATATATCTATTTAAAGTGTCCAAAATGCTGAATCAAAAATTCAAAAACACATAAAAAAGATCAAAAACCATGTGTTTGGAGACGCCGTTTGCGTTCCAGCTGCATTTCAAACAGCGGAAGTGACGTACCACGCTCAAGCCACCCTACGCGTTTCGTCAGCACGCTCTGACGTCATCAGGGGTTTCACTTCAATTCACAGGGAGCGCGGTTTCAATGAATTAATTCTTAATTCATTTTCACATATTTAACCCTTGCAGTGTGGATAGAAAGCCCACTGCAGGGGTATTTTTTTTTTCTCGTTGTGCCGGAGTTGCACTTTAACCACAACCAGATACAAAGGCATGGGGGAAAATGCCCAGCATGCTGAAAAATGTTCTGCGACTGATTATGGTCTTGCAATAAAGGACAATTGCGCCAAATCTAAACCCAGCAATACATGGATCGAAATTTAGTCGGTTCTCTTTAGTCGATCGATCCAGCCTGCTGGAAATTTTTCTCTTGATCAGCGTCGGCAACAGGGGCGGCCCGTCCATTAAGGGCGCACGGGCGTCGCTCCCCCCCGTCCATCGCCGCCTCCCCTATCCATGCGTCCAGGCCCCTTTCAGGACACCGGCGGATGGATTCCTATGTGGAGGGGCTGTTTTTTTTAAGTACCTGATTAGAGCCAGAGGCACTAATAAGCTTTAATATAGTGGGGGCTCGGATCGCAGAAAGTGCGCTCTCAGCCCACCCAGGTGTGTTGCAACAGCGAATCAATATTAGCTGTTGTAACACTGATCCTCTTCCCAGCCAATTAGGAAGCTGGTTTTGACACCGGTCACCCGATTGGCTGAAAGGACAAGCGATCCTATTGGTAGCCTAGGAGGAGGAGGGAGGAGCCACACGGCAGGAGCCGCTGTGATGCAGAGAGGACACAGGAGCCGCTGCACGCTGCCCATAGGAGCCCACAACACGGCTGCTGCCCGCTGCCCATTGGTGCCTGCCCGCCTGTAACCGATGGGGTAAGTGCCAGGGTGGGGTGGGGGGGTACCAACCGACCAACCGGGGGGGGGGGGGGTTGTTTGCTCCTCTCAAAAAAAAAAAACACCAGCCGCCACTGGTCGGCAATGCTGATCAGAGTGTTCTGATGGACGGGGGAAGTCTCCCTGCTGTCAGCGAGAGGGATTCCATCCACGTCGAATGTTTGGATGGGGAAATCGAGTCATTTTTCTTTCGTTCAACTCTCTGGTTGAATGAAAAAAAAAAGCTCATGTATGGCCAGCCTAAGACTGGGATCACACTACTTAGTTTTGGGGATGCGCACAATACGCACAGAAACGCGCTGCCATTTAGCAGACACACGGCGGTGCCAATAATTGTTAATCTGGAAGAGTGGATGTAAAGGAGAACCCGGTATCCAGTAAGTGTGGATTTGGAAAGGTACTTTATTTAGGGTAGCAACAAATTAAACCAAGCCAAGGCGTTTCGAGGGGGAACAAAGACTCCTTCTTCAGGGCTGTTGCTGCATGCTTATGGAGAAGATTCTTAAATCGGATATGCCTGTGGCAAAAAGTTTGGACCGAAAGATTTCCGAGTGTCGGCTGTGATTGTAGACCGCAGAATGCTGCCTCTTCACTCACTGCTGACACTTATGCCGCGTACACACGGTCGGACTTTTCGTCTACAAAAGTCCGACGGACGCCGACGGACTAAAGCCGGCTGACAATCCAATCGTGTGTGGGCTTCCCCGGACTTTCAGCGGACTTTCAGCCGCAAATCTGACAGACTTTAGATTTGAAACATGCTTCAAAGCTTTACGTCGTAACTCCGCCGGACCCAGAAATCCGCTCGTCTGTATGCAAGTCAGACGGACAAAAACCCACGCTAGGGCAGCTATTGGCTACTGGCTATCAACTTCCTTATTTTAGTCCGGTGTACGTCATCACGTACGAATCCATCGGACTTTTGTGTGGTCGTGTGTAGGCAAGTCCGTTCGTTAGAAAGTCTGCCGCAAGTCCGCCAAATGTCCGTCGAAAGTCTGTCGGACAGGCTGTCGGACTTTTGTAGCCGAAAAGTCCGACCGTGTGTACGCGGCATTAGGAATCTTTCGGTCCGAACTTTTCGCCACAGGCATATCCGATTTAAAGCGGAGTTCCACCGATATAAAAGTCAGCAGCTAGAAAAAGTGTAGCTGCTGACTTTTAATAATCGGACACTCACCCGTCCCACGGTCCAGCGATGCAGACGAAGGAAGCCCCGCCCCTCTCCCCCTCCTCTCTGCGGCGCCGGCATTGTCACTGCGGGCGCCCGGCTCGCTCCTCGGGCATGCACTGCGCATACGTGAGCCGCGCTGCGCACTGTGACTGGCCGGGCAATCATCTGGGACCTGTGACGTGTCCCAGATGATTACCAAGAGGGAGGGGGGAGAGGTGAACTTGCTTCCGGTGCCACGGGAGGAAGTGGGAGCTGGATCCCTCCTAAAAAAAAGGGTATACGCTCCCCCCCCCGAAAAAAATGACATGCCAAATGTGGCATGTCAGGGGGGTCACCTTCACTTAAAGCGGAAGTTCCATTTTTGGGTGGAACTCCGCTTTAAGAATCTTCTCCATAAGCATGCAGCAACAGCCCTGAAGAAGGAGTCTTTGTCCCCCCCGAAACGCGTTGGCTTGGGTTCATTTGTTGCTACCCTAAATAAAGTACCTTTCCAAACCCACACTTGCTGGATACCAGGCGCTCCTTTACATCCACTCTTCTAGATTTCATGTGGAAGCGACCATAAGGCTGTACCTGGAGGCAGCCCACCACCACCACCTCCTTTAAAGTCGGACGTTGGAAGGGAATTCTTCCGACCCACCTACACCTTCACCCACTTACATGCCGTGACTGATTGAGTCAGTCCAACGCGATCTCCACCCTCCAACCGGAGAGCTCTTTCCGCTTACGTCCTCCAGAATGCCCACCATGTCATTAAAAGGGAGGAGCGTAACATAAACGCACAATTCTGTTCAACGGATCAGGTGAAATCGGGAAAAACTGCTACTTTGTATCCAGCGAACTTTTATATGTAACTTGTAACTATTTTATCCAATCGGCTTCAAACCTCCCGACACCGATATCAACGTTTATCCTTCCTTGTATGTGCTGCTTCTAGAAGGATGCAGCTTACGAAAAAAATAAAATATCAAACAGTTTGATAAGATCGGTCGCAGTCATTGATGTGCCATACATACGCCGATACTCCTCTACCTTTTAACTTTACTTGAATACCCCCAACCACTGACACCAATACAGTGCCTTGAAAAAGTATTCATACCCCTTGACATTTTCCACATTTTCTCATGTTACAACCAAAAACGTCAATGTATTTTATTGAGATTTTATGTGATAGACCAACACAAAGTGGCACATCATTGTGAAGTGGAAGGAGAATGGTAAATGGTTTTCCAACTTCTTAACAAATAAATATGTGAAAAGTGTGGGGTGCTTTAAATAGTTTGGGGTCTATCACAGTCGTTTGTTATGCCATACATGTGTCAACGATCGCCTGGGACTTCCCTACTCTCTGCCTCCCACCTCCGAAACCAATATCAATTGTTATCTTTCCTTGTAAAGGTTACAAAAAAACGAATCTGGCCAATTGACTTCAAATAGTTTTTTAAGGTTTGCCATCTGTACACCATACATGTGCCAATCTTCAACTATGACGTCCCACCTTTTGAATTTTTATCAACCTCCCCCCAACCACTGACACCGATATCAATTTCCGTCTTTTAATGTATGTGCTGCCTCCAGAAGGATTCAGTCCTTCAAAGATTACAAACAAATCCACCCAGCCAATTGACTTCAAATAGTTTAGGGTCTGTCCCGGTCATCCGCCTATGGCTTCCCACCTTTTGAATTTTTTCGACACCCCCCCCCCCCAACCACTGACACCAATATTAATTTTTATCTGTCAAAGTATGTGCTACTTTCAGAAGGATTTAGTCGTTTAAAGACCACAAAAAATGTAATCCAGCTAATTGACTTTGTTAAGGTCTTTTATGGCCGTTTGTACGCCATTCGCCATACATAGGCTGGCGCTTGCCTAAGGCTTCTCAACTTTTGACTTCTATCGAACCCCCCCTCCCCCCCCAGCCACTGACACTGATATCAGTTATTATCTTTCAATGTATGTGCTGCTTCAGGATTCAGTCGTGCAAAGATTACAAAAAAAAAAACAACCCGGTCAACTGACTTCAAAAAGTTTAAGGTCTTCTGTGATTGTCGGTACAGCATACAAGCGCCGACACTCATCTATGGCTTATTGCCGTTTGACCTTCTATCGAACTTCCCAACCAATGACACCAAAATAATTTTTTTATCTTTCCTTGTATGTGCCGCTTGCTGATGGATTCGGTCGTGTAATGATTACAAACAATTGACACGGCCAACTGACTTTAAAAAGTTTCAGGTCTGCTGTGATTTTCTGTATGCCGTACATACGCCGACACTCCTCTATGACTCCCCCCCAACCACTGACACTGGCATCATGACCCGGTCGGGTCACCGGCACTACCTATCCCCTCCCCCCCCCCCGTGGTCAGTGTGGGTCGGTCATCCAGCCCCATAAGGTTAGGGTTTACCCTTGAAGAGCAAGGTTAGGACTCAAGGATTGGAATAGGGACCTCCTACAAAGAGCAAAGGTCAGCAGGCTTGACCCCAGAGGTCAAAGTTCAAGGGGCGTGGCTGACCCACCCACACGAAAGTGTTCCGCCTACCCCAGTTAAGTCGGGGAATGAACAAGTCGGGGAAAGCACTTAGCGTGCGCATTTGCGCTAGGCGCAAATGTTTTTTATAAGGCTGCCGAGCGTCCTAGGTTGCGGATGGGCGGCGGCTTGCGGCTTCTGATGGGTCGTCTCCTTCTCTGCATCACGGCAGCTTCTGCCGTGCGTCTCCTCCCTCCTCCTCCTAGGCGTCCAATCCGATCGCCTGTCCTTTCAGCCAATCGGGTGATGGGTCTCAGAGCTGCTTTCTGATTGGCCAGGAGGAGGATCAGTGTTTCAATAGCGAATATTTATTTGCTATTGCAACACACCTGGGTGGGCTCTGTTCACAGTGCTCTGCGCCCCCCGAGCCCACCCTATTTTGAAGCCTCTGGCTCTAATCACTTGCCCCAAAAAACACACCCCCCTCCATTGGAATCCATGTGTCCAGCGTCCTGCATTGAGGCCGGATGCATGGATTGGGGGGGGGGGGGGGGGCGGTGCCCATGTGCCCTTAATGGACGGGCTGCCCCTGTTTCAATGTATGTTTATTACAAAAAAAAATTTTGGCCAATTGACTTCAAAAAGCTTTTAAGGTCAGTTGCGGTGGCCTGTGCACCATACATGCGCCAACACTCACCTATGACTTTCTGACCTTCTGGTTTTCATCAACCTGCCCCTAAACCATTGTCACCGATATCAAATGTATAATTTACACACAAAAAAATACCCTCAGCCAACTGACTTCAAAAAGTTTTAGGTCTGCTGTGATTATCCGTACGCCGTCCATTCACCGACACTCATTATGGCTTCTCATATGTTTGAATCCCCCCCCAAAACCACTGACACCAGTATCAATTTTTATCTTTCAATGTATGTGTGCTTCCAGAAAGAATACATAAAAATCCATCCGGCCAACTGACTTCAAAAAGTTTCAGGTCTGCTGTGATTATTCGTACGCCGTACATGCACCGACACTCATTTATGACTCCTCCCCCCCAACCACTAATAGCAGCATCTTTTTTTTTATCTTTCAATGTATGTGCTGCTTCTAGAGACATTAAATCTTGCAAAGATTACGAAAAAATGTTTCTGGCCAATTGACTTCAAAAAGTTGAAGGTGTGTTGCGGTGACCTGTACGCCACACATCCGCCGACGCTCACCTATGACTTTCCGACATTTTA
The DNA here is from genome assembly GCA_037952925.1 of Lithobates clamitans. NCBI lineage: Eukaryota > Metazoa > Chordata > Amphibia > Anura > Ranidae > Lithobates > Lithobates clamitans. Next base: position 1,277,253 of record JBBGZY010002323.1, read on the forward strand.
ACTTTCATTGCACTTCCCCAAACCACTGTCAACTGATATCAAATGTACAAAAAAAACAACCCACCCAGCCGATTGACTTCAAAAAGTTTCAGGTCTGCTGTGATTGTCCGTACGCCGTACACGCGCCGACGCTCATCTATGGCTTCTCACCGTTTTGACTCCCCCCCCTGCATCTGCTGACACCGGCATCAATTTTTATCTTTCTGTATGTGCTGCTTCAAGAAGCATTAAGTCGTGCAAAGACTACGTTTTTTTTTTTTGTTCTGGCCAATTAACTTCAAAAAGTTTAAGGTGGGTTGCGGTGGCCCGTGCGCCACACATACGCCGACGCTCACCTATGACTTTCCAACCTTTTTGACTTTCATCGAACTTCCCCAAACCACTGTCACAGAAAGATTCCAAAAAAAAAAAAATCCACCCCCCGGCCAACTGACTTCAAAAAGTTGTCACATTTGTACGCCATACCGGCGCTCTTCGACTTCCATCAACCCCCCCCCGGGCACCTTTTTGTGGGAGGGGGGGGGCAGAATAGGTTTTTTTTTGATAGAAGAACGATTAGTAATTGTGTGGATTCACCTCCCTCTATCTCTTCCTCTCCCTCCTCCCTGCTCCTCTCCTCTCTTCACCTCCTCCTCTCCACCCCAGACCCTTCTCTCTCTTCCTCCCAGACGGGCTCCCCTTCCTTACTCTGCCAGTCCTCAGGACAGTCCCTGTACTCCGGAGCCACCTGAGACCTGGTGCCCCCCCCCCCACCAGTCACTTGTGTGTCCCCCCCCCCCCACCACCACCACCACCACCACCACCACCCCACCCGGCTCAGACTCAGCTACTGTCCTCCCACCTTCTCATCCATCCCCATAGGGAAAAAATCCAGGCATTCCTTGGAGTTTTCTACTTGTTGACCTCGCTCCTTGTGTGTTCTTGGTTGCCTGGCTTGTAGAGAAGAAGAAGAAGAAGAAGAAGAAGAAGAAGAATCTGAATTCCGGATAACTTATTATTCTTGGTGCTCCTCTGCCTGCGCCCACCTTGGCCAGGGGGAATCATGATGCCCCTTTCCAGGACTCAGCTGGGACTTTTCTTCATCCTCCTGTGTCCTGCCAACATCATCGGGTTGTGGTGGTGAGTAGACCCGGCTCTGGGGGTGACCCCGGCTGACTTCTCCTGCTTCTTCTTCTTTTTATTTTAATTCCGCAAGCTGCCACTTGTTCCACTTCACATGCCCCAGGTAATGGCAGAGCGCAGCCAGCGGGGATCCGCAACCAGCAACATGTTACTTCCAGGGACAATGTCCTTCTACCGGGAATGTCCCCCACGCTGCAAATAGAATACCATTAAATAGTTTTGCATTAAATTTTTTTTTTTTTTTTTTAAAGTTCCTAAGGGCGTTGTTTCCCCCCCCCCCCTTTCCTGTGCTAACCTGCAGTTGGGTTTGCTTCCAGCTTAGTTTATTCCGAGCCCGGCAGGGGAGAATCACGCTGCGGCTTCAGAACAAGAGCTGTTCACACCATCATTTCTCCTGCGTCTGCCAGCGCGCCGCACTGCCCGCTGGTTCGTGTGACCGGGCGCCATGCGTTGTCGTATTGCAAATCGCATTACTGCCCCTTCGTATCAATGCGACGCGGTGCAGTGTGACTGTTTGAAAAGGTGCAGGTGCTTCTTATGGTGGCAACATACTGCGTTTTTTTACTTCAATGGGAGCGCATGGACAATGCACGTCTTTGGTGCGTTTTTTTTGTATTTTTTTTGGCAGTGTTTTGTGATTAAGGCTATGTTTCCACTACTGCGTCCCCAAAGTTGCATGATTTTGCTGCGACTTTTTACCGAGACTTGAAGCAATGCCTGTGTCTATGGACCTCAAGTCGCATCAAAGTGGGACCAAAGTAGTGCAGGGGCTACTTTGAAGTCGCTGCGACTTGAAGTCGCACAGATATGAACGGTACTCATTGGAAATCATGGGGTACGACTTGTCATGCGACTTTTCGGTCCCAAGTCGCATGAAAAGTCGCACTAGTGGAAACATAGCCTTAGGCTCCATTCACACCTGTATGAATACACAGTTGGGGTGACTTTGGAATGCAACTTTGGTGCAACTTTGATGCAACTTTGGATGAGCGCAACTTGGATACGACTTTGACCAGTGATAATGGACAACTATTGCATACAAGTTGCATTATATAACATTCATGTACGACTTTCATGGAACTTTTGAGGGTTAACATTGAAGTTTATGGCCCTCAAGCTACATGAAAGTCGGACCAAAGTAGTGCATGAACTTCTGGAGTTGCTGGAACTTTAAGTCGCACATATCTGAATGGTTATCATTGGAAAACATGGGGAATGACTTGTCATACGACTTTAATGTCCAAAGTTGCATGACAAGTCGCACAAGTGTGAATGGAGCCTGAAAGTCATACCTGAATGTTATACAATGTAACAGTTGTGCAACAATTGTCCATTATTACTGGTCAAAGACAAAGTTGCATCAAAGTTGCACTCCAAAGTCAGTGCAGCTTTGGATTCGTACAATTATGAATGGAGCCTAAAGCTGATAATGGATCTGAGATTTTGAATATTAATTATTATTATTATTATTAGGAATTGATATAATGCCAGCAGCTTGCACGATATAAAGGGGGGCAGTACAGTTACAATACAAATTCAAGATAACAGGGTTAGGGAGGTTTGCTCGCGGGAGCTTGCAATCTAAAAGCCCCCCCAGGGACATTTCTGGGGAGGGTGATGGGAAGTTTACTACAATACCTGAGGAAGGTGGAAACACCCTGCAAAAACGTTCAAGTCCAGGCTGCGGTCTCTGGAGGGGCTGGTCGTCTCCGCTCCCTCGGCTTCCTGCGGTGACACGGTGCTCAGGTCTCTGGGCTGTTGACAGAGCGGGGAGCGAGGCTGTGACAGCGCCGGGATTACCTGCGATCCCTACAAAAATAACAAATGTGATGTGCAGATGATGGAAAGGAAACAATACGCCACAACCCCATGGGAAGACATTCATAATAATGAGAGCTAAAGCAGCAAGGATGGGGCTGTGACCTGCACAATAATAATGGAATGCACAGAGTATATTAATAGTGATAGTCTGCAGAAAAATATGGAATGCACAGAGTATAGTAATAGTGATAGTCTGCAGAATAATATGGAATGCACAGAGTGTATTAATAGTAATAGTCTGCAGAATAATATGGAATGCACAGATTATATTAATAGTAATAGTCTGCAGAATAATATGGAATGCACAGATTATATTAATAGTAATAGTCTGCAGAATAATATGGAATGCACAGAGTATAGTAATAGTCTGCAGAATAATATGGAATGCACAGAGTATATTAATAGTGATAGTCTGCAGAATAATATGGAATGCACAGAGTATAGTAATAGTGATAGTCTGCAGAATAATATGGAATGCACAGATTATATTAATAGTAATAGTCTGCAGAATAATATGGAATGCACAGAGTATATTAATAGTAATAGTCTGCAGAATAACATGGAATGCACAGAGTATATTAAAAGTAATAGTCTGCAGAATAATATGGAATGCACAGAGTATAGTAATAGTCTGCAGAATAATATGGAATGCAGAGAGTATATTAAAAGTAATAGTCTGCAGAATAATATGGAATGCACAGAGTATATTAAAAGTAATAGTCTGCAGAATAATATGGAATGCAGAGAGTATATTAAAAGTAATAGTCTGCAGAATAATATGGAATGCACAGATTATATTAATAGTAATAGTCTGCAGAATAATATGGAATGCACAGAGTATAGTAATAGTCTGCAGAATAATATGGAATGCACAGAGTATATTAATAGTAATAGTCTGCAGAATAATATGGAATGCACAGAGTGTATTAAAAGTAATAATCTGCAGAATAATATGGAATGCACAGAGTGTATTAAAAGTAATAGTCTGCAGAATAATATGGAATACACAGAGTATAGTAAAAGTAATAGTCTGCAGAATAATATGGAATGCACAGAGTATAGTAAAAGTAATAGTCTGCAGAATAATATGGAATGCACAGAGTATAGTAATAGTCTGCAGAATAATATGGAATGCACAGAGTATAGTAATAGTCTGCAGAATAATATGGAATGCACAGAGTATATTAATAGTAATAGTCTGCAGAATAATATGGAATGCACAGAGTATAGTAATGGTAATAATCTTCAGAATAATATAGATTGCATAGAATATAGTATTAATAATAATAATAGTAGTAATGATAATAGTCTGCAGGATAATATGGATGCACAGAATATACTTCAATGGAAAAAACGCATCAAGAATGCATGAAATTGTGTTTTTGGTGTGTTCTTCTTCATGACAACAGACACCTCCTTCTAGTAATATCAACACTTCCAAAAAAATGCATCAAAAATGCACATGAAAAGTATAGATGTGCACCTAGCCTTATAGTCTGCAGAAAAAAAATGGAATGCACAGAGTATGATAACAGTAATAGTCTGTAGAATAGTATGGAATGCACAGAGTATATTAATGATAATAGTCTGCAGAATAATATGGATACACAGAGGATTGTAATAGTAATAGTCTGCAGAGTATCTCTCTCAGGGTGCGGTTTGGAAGGTTATTACACTCTGCCCAAAGTTTTCATAGACAGATGAAGGTGATAAATTCTGACCAATGGCTGCTCTATAAAATCCTCTATTTGTCGGCAGCAGATCAGGCTAATCCCAGAATATTACAAGAGGAAAGATGAGAATAGTCGGGATATGGAGATTAGCCAGGATACAGAGAATAGCCGGGATACAGAGAATAGCCGGGATATGGAGAATAGCTGGGATAAGGGGAATAGCTGGGATGCGAAGAATAGTCGGGATACGGAGGGTAGCCGGGATATGGAGAGTAGCTGGTATACGGAGAATAGCTGGGATATGGAGAATAGCCAGGATAAGGGGAATAGCTGGGATACGAAGAATAGTCAGGATACAGACAGTAGCCCGTGATACGAAGAATAGCTAGGATACGGAGAATAGCCGGGATAGGGAGAATAGCCGGGATACGTAGAGTAGTCAGGATCTGGAGCATAGCCGGGATCTGGGGAATAGTTGGGATACATAGAATAGCTGGGATCTGGAGAATAGCCAGAATACAGAGAATAGCCAAAATCTGGAGAACAGCCGGGATCTGGAGAATAGACGAGTACTGAGAATAGCCGGGATATGGAGACTAGTTGGAATCTGGAGAATAGCCGGGATCTGGAGAATAGCCGGGATCTGGAGAATAGCCGGGATCTGGAGAATAGCCGGGATATGGAGACTAGTTGGAATCTGGAGAATAGTCGGGATCTGGAGAATAGCCGGGATATGGAGAAGAGCCAGGATCTGGAGAAGAGCCAGGATCTGGAGAATAGCCGGGATCTGAAGAAGAGCTGGGATCTGGAGAATAGCCGGGAGAATAGCTGGGATATGGAGATATGGAGACTATCAGGGATATGTATAATAGTTGGGATGTGGGAGAATAGCCGAGATCTGGAGAATAGCCGGGATCTGGAGAATAGCCGGGATCTGGAGAATAGCCGGGATCTGGAGAATAGCCGAGATCTGGAGAAGAGCCGGGATCTGGAGAATAGCTGGGATATGTATAATAGTCGGGATCTGGAGAAGAGCCGGGATCTGGGGAAGAGCTGGGATATGGAGATTAGCCGGGATACGAAGTGTAGCCGGATATGGAGACTATCCGGGATACAGAAAATAGTGGGGATCTGGAGAACAGCCGGGATCTGGAGAATAGTCGGGATCTGGAGAATAGTCAGGATTTGGAGAATAGTCGGGATCTGGAGAACAGTCGGGATCTGGAGAATAGTCGGGATCTGGAGAATAGTCAGGATTTGGAGAATAGTCGGGATCTGGAGAACAGTCGGGATCTGGAGAATAGTCGGGATTTGGAGAATAGTCGGGATCTGGAGAATAGCCGGGATATGTATAATAGTTAGGATCTGGAGAATAGCCGGGATCTGGAGAAGAGCCGGGACCTGGAGAATAGCTAGGATATCGAGAATAGCCGGGATACAAAGAGTAGCCGGGATATGGAGACTATCCGGGATCTGGAGAATAGTCGAGATCTGGAGAATAGTCGGGATCTGGAGAATAGTCGGGATCTGGAGAATAGTCGGATCTGGGCTGATCTGTCTGTCACTGAAAGTTTAAGGATTAAACCCTGCGAGGAATGTATTCATCGTACTGAAAGGATCCCCTGTTTCTTTCGGGGGGGGGGGGGATTCTATTATTACAGTGGATTAGCGGTTGGCACTTCTGCCTTCCAGCACTGGGGTCCTTGGATTACATCCTGGTCATCACACTATCTGCATGGAGTTTGCATGTTCTACTTGTGCTTGGGTGGCCCCTAAATCTGTCTACTGAGTAAATGACATACTGACAATCATCTCATTAGAACCATGCTGGTTTGCGCATGCTGGCAGGAAAGCGGACAAGGCATAGAGGTGGGACGGAGCGCATGCGTGTGTCGGGTGTAGGGCGGCTCATTTATTTCAAAAGTCTGTCCTACGCCTGAAAAGTGCAAAAGAGAAGTCCTCTGACCCCTTTTTCAATATCGTCACACCGAACCGTGCGCTGCTGCGGAACTCTGTACTTTGTCATGTGCATCAGCAGATGCTCGGAGGTGCGGTTAGCAATAAATGATACCGCCATGTGTCTGCTGAAGGGCAGCACGTTTTTGTGCGTGTCGGGAAAGCACACACATTCGCACATGTCTCCGAAGTCTACAAGGTGTGAAGTTCGCTTTAGCACCCCCCCGTTCACACCAGTGCTACTTGTCATGCGATTTGACAGTTCAAATCGCATGACAAGTAGTCACCAAAGTCACCAAAAAAAAAATATCACATAGGGGACTTTTTTGTCCCCTATGTGATGGAAAAAAAAAGTTAATTGTAAAAAATTAAAGTTACACATAAAATCCCCCCCAAAATTGGGGCCCTCCCACCCCCACTAGTACACACGTACAAACTTAAACGCACATGAACGTCGATTGTGATACACATGTTACATATCGCCGCGCACGTCGGAGTGAGAGCAATAATTCTAGCATAAGACATCCTCTGTAACGCTAAACTGATGACCTATAGGGGGGGCTTTTTAAAGTGTCGCCTATGGAAAATATAGAGTACTGACATGGGAATGAGGGACACCTATCAGCAAAAGTATACAGGAATAGGACACACCCCCTTGGCACGCCCCCTTAAAGGAGATTGTACAACAAAAAAATGATTGGTTAAACCTACAAGTGCTTTTTTTACCACTACTATTCCTTTATATTGGCTTTTACAAATGCAGCAATTTAGAGATTGGATGAAAGGTTTAACACTGTGTTTGAAAGATAAAAAATGCATTTTATATACATCTATATAGATCAGACAAAAATGAGGAACACATGAGGAGGAAGGAGGGACAGAGGGACATTGCTCCAAATAAATCAGGGACAGTCCCTAGAAATCAGGGACAGTTGGGAGCTGCGATAAAGTGTAGACTGGAGTTTGGCTTTAATTTGTTAGTTTATCTAAATCTGCTAATATATTTAACCCTCCCCCTCCACCCCAAACTGACAATGCTGCTGTCTGCTGCGCCTCCTGTGCTCCTTCCTCCGGAGTTGTGTCTCACTAATACAGGAGGTGTGTTACTGGTCGGATCCTCAGGTGAAAACAGAGGTGGGGGACGGACGAATGCAGCCACCACATCGAATGATCGGTAATCTGCAATATATTACAATATTCGTTTAGGATTAGGTCTAATTCACACCACAAAAAACGTCCTCCAGATGCGTTTCTGTATACACATTTTTATGCACTTTTTATGCGTTTTTGATGCGTTTCCAGGTGCATTTCAGATGCTTTTTTTTCTTTTTTTTTCAGTGCTAGTTGTTCCCATACATGCGTTCCAGGGCTTTTTTCTCTGCATCCAAAATGCATAGAAAGTAGGTCACATGGTTATCAATGGCTTAGTTCACACCAGTGCATGCAGTTTCAGTGCGTTACGGTTGCAGAAAAAAAAAAAAAAGTAGAACGTGCTGCATTTTTCCTGCACAGAACTGTACTAACGTATTATACTGATGCGGTTCCTGTCCGAATCGCATCGTACTGTGTGATCCCAGGCTGAAATCTAGACTGGGTCCACACAGGAGCGGTGCGGGAAACCGCATGTGATTCGGAACAGGAATCGCACCGCATTCCTGTTCAAACCGCATGCGATTCTTTGCAGTGTGATGTAAGCCTATTAAATCTTTATGGACTCAAATCGCACTGCGAAGGTATCTGTAGTCGCCGATATAAATCCGGTATCGGTGTAACCCTATTGTCAGTCTTTGGAGGAATTTTGGGTACGTCGGCCGTGACGGGATGATTATGATGAATATGAAGAATCCGGCGAATTTGAATTGCAAAGCGCTGGGGATCTGGTTTGGTTTAGCCGTAGCGGAAAGGACACAGAAAACTCTGCGCGACGCGTGCCGGAGGAATGCTGCATAAGTAGATGGAAATATCCTAATCACACTAGTATGGGATTATCCAGTATGGCAGCAATCCAGACGGACCAATCAGAATTCTTCTTTTACTGATCTGATGCATCAGAAGGAATTCTGATTGGTTTAGCTGTTACGGCGCTACATACCCTATAATGCTTTATGATGGGTAATGTGGGACTTGTAGTTCCACTACCATTTCTGAAGTTCTTTGTAAAGTGGTTGTAAACCCTTCCATGCACCCAGTGCAGTGTCTGGACACAGAGATGAAACACATCCCCCTACCTAAGTTGTACCTGTTTATCTGCTGTCTTCTCCTTTCTACATCCGTTCAAAGTGCTGAATTATAAAGCTCGACTGAGCTGTCAGAAAAAAAAGGGGGCGGAGAACTGAATTAAACACTGCAGAGCTCTGAGAGCTGATTGGAGGGAAGGGACACAGGAAACGTCTGACAGCCAGTGCCGGGTCAAGGTCATCTAAAGCCCAGGGGCCAAACTAAGCCCTCCACAAGATGTATGAGCATTATAAGCAAAAATAAATAATTAAGCACTAATCATCATGCTTACGTTCTAAGCATAAATTACCCCCCTTCCAGTACAATCCTCGCCCCCCCCCCCCCCCCCGCTGAAATGCCTCCCTCCTACTAGCACAACCCCCCCCCCAAAATTTCACCTCCTAGCACTCCCCCCCATCATCCCTACTAACCCAATTCCCCCCCCCAATTTCCCCTCCTAGCACCCCTCCCCCCAATTTCCCCTCCCAGCACAAATCCCCCCCCATTTCCCCTCCTAGCACAAATCCCCCCAATCATCCCTCCTAGCACAACCCCCCCCCCCAATTTCCTCTCATAGCACAACCCTGCCCCCCCCCCATTTCCCCTCCTACCACAAATCCCCCCCCCCATCATCCCTACCATCACAAATCCCCTCCTCCAAATTTCCCCTCCTAGCACGAATCCTCTACCCTTCAAATCCCTGAAATGTTTTCTCCCAGCACAAATCCAACCCCCCCCCCCCCCATTGCCCCTCCCCTAGCAAAAGCCCCCCCCAATCATCCCTACTAGCACAAACCCCCCTCCCTCCTAGCACAAATCCCCTCCCAATCATCCCTACTAGCACAACTCCCCCCCCCCCCAAAATTACCCCTCCTAGCACTCCCTCCCATCATCCCTACTAGCCCAACCCCCCCCCCCATTTCCCCTCCTAGCACCCCCCCCCAATCATCCCTACTAGCACAACCTCTCCCCCCAAAAAAAATCCTCCCCCCTCTTAGCACAAATCCCCCCAATCATCCCTCCTAGCACAAATCTCCCCCAAAAAACAAAAAAAAAATCCCCTCCTAGCACCCCCTATCATCCCTACCAGCACAACCCCCCCCCCCCCAATGATCCCTACTAGCACAAATCCCCCTCTAATCATCCCTACTAGCACAACCCCCCCCCCCAAAAAATAAATTTAACCCCCCCCAAATTTCCTCTTCTAGAACCCCCCCCATCATCCCTTCTAGCACAGCCCCCCAATTTCCCCTCCTAGCACCCCCAAATTATCCCTACTAGCACAGCCCCCCCCCCAAATGTCCCCTCCTTGAACAAATCCCCCCCCCCGTTTTCCTCTCCTAGCACAAATCCCCCCCCATCGCCAACCCATAAATCCCTATTAGCGTTTTTTTTTAGTATTGGCGATCTGCGATTTTATTTCGTGACTGCGACATTATGGCGGACACATCGGATACTTTTGACACTATTTTGGGACCGTTGTCATTTATACAGCCATCAGTGCTATAAAAATGCACTACGTTACTGTATAAATGACAATGGCAGGGAAGGGGTTAAACACTAGGGGGCGATCAAGGGGTTAAATGTGTCCTAGGGAGTGATTCTAACTGTGGGAGGGAGGGGCTTCCACTCACATGACAGCGATCACTGCTCCCGGTCATATCACAAGGCAGAACGGGGAAATGCCTTGTTTACATAGCCATCTCCCCGTTCTGCGGCTCCGTGACACGATCGCCGTGACTCCGGTGGACATCGAGTCCGCGAGTCCCGTGGGCATGGTCACGCTGTACGCGGCAGGCGCGCGCCCGCTAGCCCCGCCAATTAAAAAGGGACATACAGGTATGCCCATTTGCCCAACGCTGCCATTGTGCCGAAGTATATCGGCGTGCAGCGGTCGGCAAATGGTTAAGGTTTGGCATGTTGGGTATCTATTTACTCGGTGCAACCTCGGCTTTTATATTTTACCAAAACATTGGGTCATTTATTGCATTTTTGTACTCCCTAAAATTAACTTTTAATGTTTTTTTTTTAAATGAAATTTTGTATTCCCTAGACCTTTGCAGTAATAATGTGTGACATAAAAAATTCCTATTCTCTAGGGTGTCTGCTTTCAGAAAGTATATAATGTTTTGGGGTTTTAGGTAATCTTTGTTTGTTTGTTTACAATAGTTTTATTTGGAAGTTTCAAGAAATGTTTACAAAGTTTTGAGGACAATATCTTTTGAATATATATTTTTTAAACGTGTGCACAAAATGCAAAAACGGCTCTGGCTGTGAAAGGGTTAAAGTATAACATATAAGTAATAAAGGCATTGCTTTTTGCAGAAACGCACTACAGTCCATTTAACATGGGTTCCTATGGGACATGTTCACATCTCTGCTTTTTTTTCAGCCGCAGCGTTTTTTGGAAAGGGTCAGGGGACTTTTTAAAAAAACTAAACAATGCGTTTTTGGTTCATTTAGACATCAATGGGGAAGAAAAAGCAGAAAAGCATGTAGTGCGTTTTTTTTGCTACAATTTTTTACTGTGATTTTGCTAAGATTTGCATCTTTTTTATCTGAACAACAACAAATTAGCCAAAAAAAAAACATAAAAAAATGCAAAACGCATAAAAAAAAAAGCAAGAAAAACGCATCAAAAATACAGGTGCAAGAACGCAAAACACACCGCAAAAAGCACTGCAGAAATCGATCAAAAGCAAACTGCATAGCTGTGAACTGAGCCTAAGGGAGAGTCACCCTCTCTATATGTCCGGGTTACCATTATCATTAAATATAGTTGTCCCCAGAAAAGTAATAGAGGGGAAATCTTCTAATGGGGACACTAGTTCTGATGACCGGGGGGGGTCCCCAAGGAATTCCCTTAATTTGCAAAGATTTCCTGTCACTTCCTGTTTGGCTATGGGACAGTGAGTGAAGAAAAATCTCTGCAATGGGACACAGACGGTGAAAACCTGACAGGGGTTGTAACCCTCCCTTACTCTATCCGAAACGAAAAAACAAGTTTTGCCTATAGTCCTACTTTAACCGCCTGCTGACCAGCCACCGTCATTACACTGCGGCAGGGTGGCACGGCTGCGCGAATCGCCATAGGTGTACGTCGGCCGCTTTAAAAACGATAGGGCGGGACGCTGGAGCCGATGCACGTGGCCGCAATCGCTCCACAGAGAGCCGGAACGGGGATCTGTCAGTGTAAACACAGGGGAGGAGAGAGAGAGAGATCGTTTGTTCTAGGAACAGCGATCTTTCTCTACTCCCAGTCAGTCCCCTCCCCCCCACAGTTAGAAACACCTCCCAGGGAACACTTAACCCCTTGATCGCCCCCCCCCCTAGTGTTAACCCCTTCCCTGCCAGTGTCATTTATACAGTAATCAGTGGCTATTTTTAGCACTGATCGCTGTATAAAGGTCAATGGTCTCAGAAAGTGTCAAAAGTGTCCGATCTGTCGGCCGCAATGTCGCAGTCCTGCTAAAAATCGCAGATCGCCGCCATTACTAGTAAAAAATAAAAATTATAATAAAAATGCCATAAACCTATCCACTATTTTATAAACGCTATAACTTTTGCGCAAACCAATCAATATGCGCTTATTGCGATTTTTTTTTTTTCTAAACCAAAAATATGTAGAAAAATACATATCGGCCTAAACTGATGAAGAAATTCATTTTTTTGTTGTTGTTTTTTTGGGGGATATTTATTATAGCAAAAAGTAAAAAAAAAATAATATTTTTTTTTAATTGTCGGTCTTTTTTTTGTTTATAGCGCAAAAAAAATAAAAACCGCAGAGGTGATCAAACACCATCAAAAGAAAGCTCTATTTGTGGGGGAAAAAAAGGACGTACACTTTATATGGGTACAGTGTCGCACGGCCGCGCAATTGTCGGTTTAAGCGACGCAGTGCCGTATCGCAAAAAATTGCCTCGTCATTAAGGGGGCAAATCCTCCCGGTCCTTAAGTGGTTAGGATACGACTTTTAAGAGTTTCCATTGCAGTCTCTGGCACTCAAGTTGCATGAAAGTCGAAAAACAAAGTAGTGCAGGAAACTTTTTTTTTTTTACAGTCGCCGTGACTTTAGGTCGCAAAAAATCTGAACGGCTTTCATTGAAATACATGGCCTGCGACTTGTCCTGCGACTTTATGTGTTAAAAATCACATGACAAGTTGCACAAGTGTGAACGGAGCCTGACTCAGGGCATGCTGGGATCACTAGTTCTCCCAGGTCTAGTACACTGGCAGCATAAGAGCTTCTCCCGCCTGAAAAGAACACGCTGTGATCGCTTTTAAGATCGCTCTCTTTATCTTGATCTCTCCGTATTAATTATTACCGAGTGAACTGTATCAAATGGAGTTTTATGGTGCAGGCAAGTCCAGGCAAAGGCACGGAGCAAACGGGTTAAGCCACATTGTAGCAGAATTAGTGGCTCGTCTGTTATTGGCTGGAGATGGGGTTAAACGATTGCACAACTCGCAGAGATGCAGCCGCCTGATGTTCCTGGCAGGGCTGATTTTTGTGGCCCGGGAGCCGAGGATTCTTCAATCAGCAGCTTTTCATATGCAAAAGAGAGACAGAACTGTTCTTGTGCGAATCGGGATTTGTGGTGAATCGCACTCATTCGCTTACACCAGTGGGGCTGCGTTCTGCGTGACGGGCGGCCCATTTATTTCAATGAGAAATGGAAAAGAAGTCCCCGACCCTTTTGTTTTTTTGTGCCGCATTGTTGCAGCACCATGCGGTTTCACAAGCGAGAAAACATGGTGGTTTAGATATGTGGGGAGGGGGGGGGTGCTATTAAGAATTGGGCTGAATTCAAACCTGCGTGTTTCCTAAACGTGCGACAAAACACACAAAAATGTGTTCTGACGCGCGTTTTCGGAAATCAGGTCGCAAATGCGCTGCAATCACGGGTCACGCCTGCGTTGCCATTGATTGTTCATGGCATCCCGTGCGACAAAATGCACCAAAAAAACGTACTGAAAATACGGTCAATGCTCCACGACCGCAAAAAGTTGTGGAGCTACTTTGGGACGTTTTGTCGCGCATAAGGCTGTCAAAGTGAAGGTGCTGCCCTAAGTGTGACGCGCGTTAACGTGCAAAAAACATGCAAAAATAGGCGAGCGAGAACGTGGATTTTTGCTATGCCCAGGTGTGAATAGGGCCTTAGGGCTCCATTCACACTTGTGCAACTTGTCATGCAACTTTGGACACATAAAGTCGCATGACAAGTCGCAGCCCATGTATTTCAATGGAAGCCGTTTCGATGGAAGCAGCGACTTGAAAATGGTTCCTGCACGACTTTGGTGCGACTTTCATGCAACTTGGGTGACATGTAAACTGTCAAAAGTAGCATGAAAGTCACAGCTTAATGTTATCAATGCAACAGTTGTGCAACAGTCAAAGCCAAAGTCAACAGAGAAGGGGGGCCCCAGATCATCCCTCCCATGTAAATGAGAATGGGGTACCCCATTGCACCCCTACCCATTCACCGAAAAAAAAGAAGTGTAGTGTTACAAAAAACAAAGAGACAGTTTTTGACAAGTCCTTTATTAATTGAAGAATGTCCCCCATCGTAGCTCCGGTGCTGTCTTCTCCCCCCGCTGTCTTCTCCCTTCGCCGATTTCTTCTTCTTGTTCTTCTTCCTCCGCCACTGTCACCACCAACTCCGCTCAAAATAAAAAAAAACGATGCTGCTCTCTGACGCTGGCTCCCGCAGTTATGTTGGCAACAGTGTCTGCCAGTTCTTATATAGCTTTGGGGCGTGGCCATCCAGTGACATCACGTGTAAACCCTGCCCCCCTTGTGACGTCAAAGCCCGGGGCATGAAGAAGAAGAAGAAAAAGAAGAAGAAATTGGCGAAGGGAGAGGACATCACCAGAGGGAGAAGACAGCGGGGGGAGAAGACAGTGGGGGGAGAAGACCGGAGGAAGAAGACAGCAGGGGGAGAAGACTGGAGGAAGAAGACAGCAGGGGGAGAAGACCGGAGGAAGAAGACATTGGGGGGAGAAGCCCGGAGGAAGAAGACATTGGGGGGAGAAGCCCGGAGGAAGAAGACAGCAGGGGGAGAAGACAGGAGGAAGAAGACAGTGGGGGGAGAAGACCGAAGGAAGAAGACAGTGGGGGGGGGGGGGAGACCGGAGAGGGGAGAAGACCAGTGGAAGAAGACATTGGGGGGAGAAGCCCGGAGGAAGAAGACAGCAGGGGCAGAAGACCGGAGGAAGAAGACATTGGGGGGAGAAGCCCGGAGGAAGAAGACAGCAGGGGGAGAAGACCGGAGGAAGAAGACATTGGGGGGAGAAGCCCGGAGGAAGAAGACAGCAGGGGGAGAAGACAGGAGGAAGAAGACAGCAGGGGGAGAAGACAGGAGGAAGAAGACAGCAGGGGGAGAAGACAGGAGGAAGAAGACAGCAGGGGGAGAAGACAGGAGGAAGAAGACAGCAGGGGGAGAAGACAGAAGGAAGAAGACATTGGGGGGAGAAGCCCGGAGGAAGAAGACAGTGGGGGGAGAAGACCGAAGGAAGAAGACAGTGGGGGGGGATACCGGAGAGGGGAGAAGACCAGAGGAAGAAGACAGAGGGGGGAGAAGACCAGAGGAAGAAGACAGAGGGGGGAGAAGACCGGAGAAAGAAGACAGCACCGGAGCTACAAAGGGGGATATTTTTCAATTAATAAAGGTACCTGGCTTCAATAAGTCACTGAATCAGAACAAATATGCAGACTGAAAGTCAGAGCAAAGTCATAAGAAGCCCTTGTCTGCATTCTTGCGCTTCGCTTAGTCTCCGCTATTGAATAGGACTTCCAACATGACAGCCAGGCAAATAGACTTCAACAAAATGGCGGCCGTCTGCAAAACGGGAAATGACTCTGTTGCACGAATGTGAATAAAATGAGTAAAAGATGGCTTCAGCTCCTATTCTCTACCCGTAGACAACTCCTGAGACGTGTTTCGTCCTTTTTGGGTCTTAAAAGTAGAGGCCAGGCAACTAGCCTTTGCAAAATGAGAGGTCACCAATGGCAACCTCTGGGTTTCTTTACATACATACAGTCAATCAGACACTCAATCTCTTATGCAAGGAGTTGTGGATGGTAAAACATCTGTTGTTTTGCTGTTGCTGGAAGAGAAATGCCAACCTTGTCTCAAACATATTTGATTGGTGTTTCCTTTTTTTTTCTTTTTGGTAAGTTTTTTGGCTCAGCACTCACACCTAAGTGTTTCCTGGATATGTACAAGAAACATCACAAAACTTGTTTCTTAATGGCACCCCAAACAAGGGTAGCAGTTGTGTGTTTGCTGCATGAAAAAACATGCAAAAAATGCACTTGGCTCACTGCCATAAAAAAGTACACGAGTTACTTTGGTGTGTTTGTTGACGTAGAGCAGCCCAGAGAAATGAACGAGCTGCACTATGCTGTTTCACCAAAATCATGGTAAGAAAAAAAAAAAAGCCACGTTGCACAGGTGTGAATGCGGCCTTGGATTCTAAACTTTTGTGCGTTGGATAGAATTGTTGCAATGGCAGGTGCCAAATGTCGGGGAGGAGGGGGAAAGGGATAGTTTCTATAGAAGGGCTGATTGGACATCCAATCATGATGATCTAGAAAGGATCCATGATGATGATGATGGAGAGGAACAGACATGAGAGAGGAGGTTCACCTTCTACAATGTATCAGTAAAAGGTCCATGTTATCTGCTGTATAAGAAGCATGGATCACCAGCGTTGTCCTTTCTTCTTCCCCTTTGGAGTGTCCTGGTTCTGTGGGAAGATGTGGACCATCATCATCATGTGTGTGGTGGCAACTCAGAGACAAGTGTGCAGGCCATGGCAAAATTGTGTCAGACTGGCCATGCCCTTTCCCATCTCTGTACCTTCTAGTAGAACCATTCCATTCTCCGTAGCTTAAAAAGGGGGTAAGATCACCATGTATGACTACATAAATAGTCTATTTAGTAAACTTGGTGGAAAGTTCTGCATACCTCCCAACTTTTTGAGATGGGAATGAGGGACACCTATCAGCAAAAGTATGCAGGCATAGAACACACCCCTTGCCACGCCCCCTTAAAGGAGAATAGTACAAAAAAACAAGATTGGTTAAACGCACAAGTGCTTTTTTTTTACCACTACTATTCCTTTATATTGGCTTTTGGAATTTACAAATGCAGCAATTTAGAAATCAGATGAAAGGTTTAGTGCTGGAAAACACTTTTTGATAGATAAAAAGTGCATTTTATATACATCTATATAGATCAGACCAAAATGAGGGACAAATGAGGAGGAAAGAGGGACAGAGGGACATTGCCCCAAATCAGGGACAGTTTGGAGCTATGACAGTTCTGCACCTGAAAGTGGAAATGAGCTACTAGCTATCCCCCTGCCTCCAGCTGGCAGGAAAGTTCCACCTTAAAGTGGATTTTCCACTTTAAGTACTATATGGGCAAACAGCCTGCCGCTCTTGCCATAATGTTCAGGTTTTAACATCCTGTTTAGCCCCCTGTTTTTACCGGCCACCCATGAAAAAGTGTACATACAGTCTTTTTACCAGCCAGTATGCTGCAAATTGGATCATGGGGGCGACATATGCAATTTGTAGGCAGGGTGGCTTTAAAGGGACACTTTCTAAGTCCCCAGCCTAGAACTAGCAAGCAGCCAGTGAAATCTGAGTAGTGTCAGAAGCCTTGATGTCAGACATTGATGTCCAAGTAAAGTCAGAATTCATGAAGCCAGAGATGCTTCTCTACCTGGCAAAAAACACTCAATCTACCAATTTCTTCTTTGAAAAAAACGAAGGATTAGAATGGCAACTAAACACTTAACATTTCGGTTGGATTGCCGGCTATTGTCAGCTATTTGGAATAGCCGGCAATAGTAGCCTCCACCTTTGTCTCTGTACAGGTCTTCCTGTCTGTCCTTGTGACATAAGAGGAGCGATTAAGTGGTGACTTTTACTGATCCCAGTATCCCAAACACTGGACAGAAAGTAAAAGAGAAAAACCTCCTATATATCACTTGTTCACAAGAACTTGCACTCTGTTTAACATTATAGTATTCTCCAGGCATGTAAAGAGGACATGTAAGATGCCCTCACACAAACTGACAATTGGTCAGGTAAGGTCACACAGATCTATCTCCCCATTGATGGGCTACAAGAGGAATCGCTCTATCCCATGCAAGAGCAACAGGGAGACCATGTTCTCCACTGAGGTCTAAGTTGACCAGGAATGAGTTCTGCAAGCTTCTGATGCACTTTAATTTATATGGAACCTGTTAGAAGAAGCATTGACTGTCATAGCTGATGATGCTAGTGCTAGTTCCAAGGGCAACATGTCATGGTGCATGATGTGCACTGTGCTTCTCACGAGAACTAGCAGCACCAGGAAGCGGCCAATGGCAGCTAGGGATACATGACAACTCTACTGCAGGGTTTATCAACCAGGGTTCTATGGAATCCTAGGGTTCCTACAGAGGTTGCTAGGGGTTCCTTGAGCAATTTCTGCCTCTCAGGTCACTTCCAAGTGACACTATTATTCTGTAAGGTGGTAATTCATCCCAATGGCTACAAAAGTAAGGACCACTGACCATCACACTAATGTATCGTGTGTTCTAGATATAGTCATTTTTAGCAGGGGTTCCCTGAGACCGGAAAGTTATTTCAAGGGTTCCTCTGTTTAGAAAAAAGGCAGAGAAAAGCTGCCGTACTGTGACTGATAACATGTCTGGACTGTTCTTTGCCTAAAATGTGCAAATAGGTTGGTAAGTGTACTCCTCAGGCTAGCATGTACTGTATAGTCTTATGTGGGTAGAGTTAATCCCAACATTCAGGAGGCAACATTAAATTCAGGCTGAATTTCATGAGTTCAGATGTCCTGAGCCAAATCCTAATTTCAGTGTTATTTTTGGCAGTTTGGATTGTTAAAGACCTCTGGGAGAGAGGGACCAATGCTTTATCCAAAGGCTGTTCCTGCCTTATATCTGCTTCTGCTGTTGCCTGAGCATCCCGAGCTAGAATGTCAGCGCCACCAGATCCCACCCTTATCTTATCATTTCTGGTACAGTTATCCAGGACAGCCATTCTCCAAAAGGGTTCCTCCAGAGTTTGCTAGAGGTTTCTGTGAGGAGCTGTGACTGATGTCCCATTTGATGGCGCCTGCATGGTTCTGTAGTCCATGACACTTGGCAAAGCCAACTGCAGGACACCAAGGATCTTTCTAGCTCTCTGTAAGGGTGGCATTCTGACCACCACTGTTAGGGGGCCATTCTTCCCACTGACCACCAATGTAAGGGGTGTTCTTCCTATTGACCAACAACGTAGAGACATTCTTCCCACTGACCACCAATGTAAGGAGCATTCTTCCCAATGACCATCAATGTAAGGGACATTTGTCTCACTGACCCCCAATGTAAGGGATATTCTTCCCACTGACCACCAATGTAAAGGGCTATCATCCTACTGACTACCAATGTAAGGGGCTATCTTCCCATTGACCACCAATGTAAGGAACATTCTTCCCACTGATCACCAATGTAAAGAGCATTCTTCCCACTGACCACCAATGTAAAGGCCATTCTTCCCACTGACCACTAATATAAGGGCATTCTTCCATCTGACCACCAATTTAAGGAGCATTCTTCCCACTGATCACCAATGTAAGGAGCATTCTTCCCACTGACAACCAATGTAAAGAGCATTCTTCCCACTGACCACCAATGTAAGGAGCATTCTTCCCACTGATAACCAATGTAAGGAGCATTCTTCCCACTGACCACCAATGTAGGGGGTATTTTTTCCACTGACTCCCAACAAATTGATTTTAGCACTTTCCCAGGATCTAAAATATATTTTAATGATTCCTCTGGGGTAAAAAGTTTAAGAAAGATGGATTTAGAGCTGCCAATAGCTGCTGCTGGTTCATCTGACTCAAATTTTATTTTCCCATTTTTTTTGGTCCCATCATCTGGCAAAGCTGCCAAGAGATCCCCAAACCATTCAGCATATTTTTCCATCGTTTGCTTCTCATACAACACTTTTCTTTGCCCTGGTACAGATTTCATCCTGACTTCAGCAAGACTTCCGCATTGGAAATATCAATTTTCAAAGGTTTACATATTTATTAAAAGTTTGGTAGAACTAAAACAGATCATCCCTCACTGCATTTTATATCCCTGGTGTCAAATCTGTAGCCCAAGGGTCACATGCAACCCTTTGGCACTTGTTGCGCAGCCCTTAGACCCCATCAGTCAGTAGCAGGAGCATTTCTTTGAAAAGAGAGTGCAATGGCAGTAATCTCTAGTAATGTCTTGTAATATCTTCCCAGACCCTGTCTGTGTCCTGCACCATGTCTCCAACCACACCTGTAGCATGTCCACAGTCTCTGACCATCTCCCATGGTATGTCTACAGACAGTCTTCTGTAGTATCAAATATAACTGATATTAGGTTGAGGCCCCCCCCCATCCATACCTTGTAAGATGACAACTAAGGAGGAGCTCAGGTCTGGTCCAAACTTGTCTTCAGATCGAACCAAGAAAGAATCTGTTAGAAATTCTGTATATAGCCCCACAGAACAGACAGTGCACAGATCCACATGGGCTTTGCTGCTTAACTGCAGACAGGAAACAGGAAACTTTATTATAGAGAAAAAGAGAAAAGACATAGAGTTGAACCATAGATGCAGGCACAAACTTATAAACAGTGCCATCTACTGGCTGAAGAATATGTCTCTACCGAATACTGATATCGTTATAATTGTTGCATAAAATACAAATCAACAGAACCAGTGGTGGAACTACCAGGGTATCAAAGGTCACACTGCGGCTAAAAAAGATTATGAGAGACACATAGCGGAGGAGAGTAAATAAAATCCAAAGACGTTTTTTAGATCTATTAACGGTAAAAAGGCAAAATCAGAGCGCGTTGCCCACATAAAAGACGATGATGGGTGGAGGATTGCAGATGACACAGAGAAGGCAACTGAGGGGTATACCAACCTCGACAGTACTGTTAGTGACCCATCACAGGACGTACCCTTGTGACTAACAGAGGCCGGAGTCAAGGAAAAACTAGATAAACTTAATACAAATAAATCACAAGGACCAGATGGCTTACACCCAAGAGTCCTCAGAGAACTCAGTCAGGTTATAGCCAGATCACTGTTCCTAATCTTTGCGGACAGCATACTGACAGGAATATTAGCAACTGATTGGAGAAAAGCCAATGTGGTACCAATATTCAAAAAAGGGCAGAGATATATTCTTGGAAACTACAGGCCAGTCAGCCTAACATCAATAGTAGGTAAATGATATAGTTCCATAGTTAGTAAGGTTGAATAAAGACACCAGTCCATCCAGTTCAACCTGAGTAAGTGTGAGAAGGTACTGGAGAGGTGGGGTAGCTATAATCTTGGGATTTTTAGACCAAAAGGATGTCGGTAAGGGACATTTCAGAGACAGATGTAAAAAAACCCACAGATTTTTACATACTGTAAAGGCTGGCAACCCTGATGGGGCCCCTAGTGGCTCAGGGCCCTCGAGCAGTGCCCAAGTGGCTCAATGGTCAGTCCGCCCCTGCTCATGACACGTAGCCATGTTACGTCAATGGTGTCACAAGCCTCTGTGCTAGGGTTGCCACCTGTCCAGGATTCACCCGGACAGTCCAGGTTTTGGACCATGTGTCCCAGTTTCAGACTGCATGAAACCCGGACACATTTATTCACACTGAACTGTGGCTAACTGTCCTGGGCAGGAGGAACACTCTACTAACCCCCCCCCCAGTCAGCGGGATCTCTGCCCCTCCATAGAGTCGGGCGATCTGTTGATTCGCCACACAGAGCACTAATCAGAAATGGCCAGATCCTCTGGTCCCTAAGGAGGGAGGAAATTCCTCCATCCAACTAATTTGTGTGGATAGAGGAATCAGTTTTTTGCATTTAGTCCACAAATCATATGTATTGAAAGAGTTTTATTTTTTAATTATTGTTCTGAGGTTTATGCATGTCTGTGAGAGACTTACATGTGGCTCAGCTAGAGTTGCCACCTCATCCCTTTAAAACCAAACACATATTGATTACACAGGTTCTGTGGCTGATTAAGGTATTAATTAAACTCACTTGGTGCCTTATCTGCACTAAATTAGTCTCAGAACCCGTGTAATTCATATGTGTTCAGGTTTAAAGGGATGAGGTGGCAACCCTAGGCTCAGCATTGTAAGCATATTTTATGGGTACAAGAATGTTCGGGATTGGCTTGCAGAAAAAGGCGGCAACCCTACTCTGTGCGGGGAATGCCCTGGCTGCAGTTGATTGGTTGGCAGTAGACAGGAGTGACAACCGTCTTTCAGGTTTATTCCAAATCCAAATTCGGACCCAACCCGAGATCATCCTTGTTGACAACCACTGATTTATAGCATCAAACATTATAATATCTGTAACAACGACCGCTGAGATCTAACCTCTTTAGACCATACTGTATATGCTAAAAGATGCAATTAATCTTATTTATTTATTCTGAATGACTGCAAATCGGAGTCTCTAATTACCAAAACGTCACATTTGCGTAAATTCCCTCCGGCGATGCTGGTTAGCGAAATGTAACTCCTAGTCTGCAGAGGAACGTTCTGAAATACGCCGATATCTGTGACGGTCCAATGGTGGATGAGGGGGTTAAATCTCCAGCTCGGCAAGTGATGAAAAGTTTTGCATGTTGCGAAGGCGGCGAGCGGTTGGAGTCTTGCGAGGGACACATTACCCAAGGCTGTGCGCAGTGTGCTACTGACACAATTAAGAAACAATTCTATTGCATCTGATCTGGCAAGGCAGCAAGGCGGAATCGTTCTACAGGCAGATCTGTTCAATTATCTGCCTTAACTCTTCACTGCCTTCTGTACGGCTTCCTCCGAGTCTGGCTTCCTCCATTGCTGGTGACCCCGTGTACAGGGACCCTAGTGACCACCAGGGCCGTTGCTGGGTCTACAAAAGATCTGGGACTAGAGCCCATAGCATTGTAGTAAAGAAAGTCATACGCTTGGGCGGGCATACACATGTATACACAGTAATATACGTGTGTGTGTGTGTGTATATCCCCAGACAGCCCCCCACTTACATCAGGGTCCCCAGAGAGCCTCCCTTGCAACAGGATCCCCAGAGAGCCCCCCACTTGCATCATGGTTCCCAGAGAGCCTCCCCCTTAAAATCAGGGTCCCCAGAGAGCCCCGCACTTACATCAGGGACCCCAGAGAGCCTCCCCGCCCCTTGGGGGCCCCTGCAGAGACTCTGGGCTATAGCCCCAAAAGCCACCCCCTAGCAACGCCACTGGTGACCACCGTCATGGCCCCCAAGGGTGGAGAAGGGCACCACCAAGCCTCATAACTTACAAAACAGTGATAACTTTTTCCTTCATTTGTTTTCATCTACGAATTCAGCAGCTGTAAAGGGAAGGGGATGTTAAGAGGAGTCCATAGACTCATTACAGCTCAAAAAAAGGTTTCCATGTTTGGTGGACTGCAGAGTTAAAAAAGTAGCTTGGCATATGAAAAAACTGTATATTGTTTTCAAAAACCTTTTATTTTACTATATCATTTGCATGACACAAGGGTAGGGTTGCCCCCTCATCCCTTTAAATCCGAACACATATGAATTACACGGACTCTGAGGCTAATTTAATGCAGATGAGGCACCAAGTGAGTCTAATTACCACTTTAATCAGCCACAGAACCGGTTGTAGTTAATATGTGTTTGGTTTTAAAGGGATGAGGTGGCAACCCTACGCAAGGGGCGGGGCTTCACAAAAGGGGCACCATCTTATAGGGGCACCTTGGACAGCATGCTGCCTAATATAGCCCGGGTAATACACACAGTGCTGAGGAAGATTGTCCCTGATGGGCTGGCTGCCCTACTAGCGCTCAGCCAGCGGTGCCAAGGTTCTCATGGTAAAGGGGGACGTGGCCACAGTTTTACTAGATGTAAAATGATGATTGCTGGACTTTGCATGTCCTGGGTACATGGTAAGTGATGGGTGGAGGGACTGCAGGGGTACTGTTCCAAGTACAAGGTTAAAGATAAAGGGGATCTGTATTTGTGGTAGAGGTGGGCATATCTGGGAAGTAGAGCAGGAATATAGGGATTAATGGGAGGCCAAGGCGGGTCCTGATCCACGCACTGGCCCTCTGCAATATGTACATCACACACATCTGACCTCTGTACTTTGTACATTACAGGACATTACATACACCTGAGCCCTGCACTATGTGCATTACCCATTCCTAAGCCCTGCCCTCTGTACATTACACACAGCTAATCTCTGCACTATGTACATGATACACACCTGACTCCTGCATTATGTATGTAGCACTAACCCCCGAAGGAGCTGCTGATTTATATGGGGCTGTTACCGTCACCTTTTTACCTGTATTTTCACCAATACCAGAACTTAGAGTCCATGTTGAGCTTCGTCTCTGACAAAGTAGCCACCAGTCACTTTAGTACTTTTTCAGTGCTTTAACAGGAAGTAACTTGAAGAAGTAGCAGGAAAAAGGTAGAAGAAGAGTCGCAGGGAAGTTCAAATACCTTTTTCTTTAGATCTCTGAGGACTTTAAATCTGGCGGACGAATATACCTTCAGTCCAAGATGAAATCTTTGCCCTGCCCGGATAGGTCTCTCTCACTGACCTAGCAGCCGGAGCGTAGCACAAACAAAAAGTCTCTGCCACAGACTTGAGAAGAACAATTCCACTGTACGATCCTCTGCCACAGGACGTGGTAGTAGTTTTAGATGAACAGCAACACAGTACCAGAATCTTTAAGCCGACCCGGCAGTACTTGTGCGATAGATTAGGTTAAGATACATCCTCCAATTGAGTCACCAGGCCCCTCTTGAGACACCAGCATTCTGCACAGTCCTCTCCAAAGACGGGTCTTCCCCTGGGTCTTCTCAAT
This sequence comes from Lithobates clamitans, assembly GCA_037952925.1. Taxonomy (NCBI): domain Eukaryota; kingdom Metazoa; phylum Chordata; class Amphibia; order Anura; family Ranidae; genus Lithobates; species Lithobates clamitans. Next base: position 1,301,960 of record JBBGZY010002323.1, read on the forward strand.
TGTCCGGCTTCTTCCCGCAGGACAGACAGCACAGGACCATCTCTGTAGTATTAGGCCCCAGACAGGCTTCTGGGCCCACTTGCACGGCTGCAGCAACACAGCCCCCTCAGCCAGGAGGGCCACGAGGTAAAGACTCCTAGCACATACCTGTCAGCCAGGAGGGCCAGCAGGTGGAAAAGACTCAAGAAAAATGGCATCTGCCCCTTAAGTACCCTCTCCCAGAATGCACGGCAGCGGACCACCTCTGCCGAGTTACCTCTGGGAAAGAAGAGCACTCAATACACTTCAGCTTGTTGCTTTCCAACACTGACCTATGGTGACAACGACACCTACAGGCAACAGTGCGGAACTGCACGCAACACAGCCAATGCTGGAACAGAGGCTAATTTAGCCATAGATTAAACTCTGAACTATGTACAGAACAGATGACCCACTAAATTTACATATAAGCGGTAGATTAGAAATCTACCAGCGCTACATGTACATCACAAACCCCCTGAACCTTGAACTATGTACATTACACACCTGACTCCTGCACTATGTACACTGCATACACATGACCCCTGCACTAGGTAAAGCACACACACCTGACCATTGCATGTACCATGTACATTACACACTCTTGACATTGCACACACAACCTGAGCCCTGCATTCTACATTGCACACATTACACACCTGACCTCTGCATTATGTACACTGCACACTTGACCCCTGCACTCTGTACATTACACACACCTGACCCCTGTGCCCTGTACATTACACAATCCTGACCTCTGTACTATGAATTTTTTTTTTTTTTATCCAAACAGACACACCCCTGCACTCTGTACACACCCGACCTCTGCCCTCTACATTACACACCTTACCTCTGCACTATGTACATTACACACACCTGATCTCTGTACTGTGCACTATGTACATTACACACACCTGACCTCTGTACTATGTACATTACACACACCTGACCTCTGTACTGTGCACTATGTACATTACACACAACTTACCTCTGCACTATGTACATTACACACACCTGACCTCTGTACTGTGCACTATGTACATTACACACAATTGACCTCTGTACTTTGTACATTACAGTACATTGTACATTACATACACCTGAGCCCTGCACTGTGTGCATTACCCATTCCTAAGCCCTGCCCTCTGTACATTACACACAGCTAACCTCTGCACTATGTACATAATACACACCTGACTCCTGCCTTATGTACATCACAAACCCCCTGACCCTTGAACTATGTACATTACACACCTGCCTCCTGCACTATGTACACTGCATACATTTGACACCTGCGCTAGGTAAAGTACACACACCTGACCATTGCACACACAACCTGAGCCCCCACTCTACATTGTACACATTACACACCTGACTCCTGCATTATGTACACTGCACACCTGACTCCTGCACTCTGTACATTACACACACCTGACCCCTGCACTCTGTACATTACACAATCCTGACCCCTGTACTATGAAGTTTTTTTTTATCCAAACAGACACACCCCTGAACTCTGTACACCCCTGACCTCTGCACTCTACATTACACACCTATCCCTTGCACTATGTACATTACACACACCTGGCCCCTGTACTCTACTTTACACACCTATCCCTTGCACTACATACATTACACACACCTGACCTCTGCGCTCTACATTACACACCTGTCCCATGCACTAAGTACATTGCACATACACACCTGACCTCTGCATCGCCCACTCGTGACCCCGGCACATCACTTCTGACTCCTGCACTCTACTACAGTACATACTTCCAACTCCTGCACTCTGTACAGAGGCTCCAGTATTAAGCCCCCCAACCCATCCCCCCCCCTTTCTGTTAGTGCAATTTTTCCACATCCATCACTCATTGTGGCCTCATTCGTCTCCTGTGTGTGCCCAGGAAGGGGTGGGGGGTGTCCTGTCAGGTAGGTTGTACAGAGCACCATGATTTCTATTGGCGCTCCCGTCTACACTACTCAATGAAGTGAATGGGAATGTGCTGACATGCGTTTGCCGCGTATTTCGGGATTCATATCAGATGATAATAATTCTCGATTCATTTTATTGATCATGCAAACGCCTCTAATTTTGCCCTTTTTGGAAAATGCAGCTACATCAATTCCCACCGCAAGGAGGTGAAGACACTGTGACCTCATAGTGGCGCTTATTCTGTTTTAGCCTTTGCTGACGTTTGTCCACACCCCGTCCACTTTTTTCGCCGCTGCCGATATCGCCGGCCATTATAAATAGGACGCTGAGTGTTAATGAACCCCGGTTGTCCTTATCTTCGTCTGCTTTGTGATCCAAACAAATCCAGCTGACTCAAGTGGAAATTAAAGTTGTATCAGTTCCATGTGACTCAGCCTTGTCATTAATTGTTACCACGCTGTATGATGGGAAATGCCATCGAGTGATTTTGTTGGCCACGCCCCCTTCTGGAAATCAATGTCTGATGGCTGAAATGAAAACACATGCGGACTTTGCACATGTGGGCTTTATTAAAAAAGGCAAAGATTCAATAGGCAGAGTGCTGAGCTCCATATTAAAGAGGAACTCCAACCACATTTCCCGCCACCTGCCTCCACCAACCCCCCAAAAAATACGTTATACATACCTTTTTTCTGCAGTCTCCCTGTTGGTCTGATGACATCATCAGGTCCGATGACATCACCAGGTCTTCTTCTTTAAGTGGCGGTGACAAGGGGGAGCAGTAACTCTTCCAGACCTGAGAGGCAATTATGTAATGATGTGTTAGGCCTGGAATACTAGGAGCCCAGCCTGGGTTATGATGGGCATCCATGGTGTGAATGTATGGGGGGAGGGGGGGCACACAGGAAATGATACAAGTGTTGTTCTGCCCTGAAGAAGACCAGTGGATGACACTAGATCAGTGGTCTCCAAACTGCGGCCCTTTGTTGCCTTTATCTGTCCCTCAGGGCCCTATTCCTCCCATTGGTCACCAACGACAAGGGGCTATTCCTCCCAATGAGACCATTGATGGGGCACTATTGCCCCCACTGACACCAATGATGAGGCGCGATTCTTTCAACTGATACCAACAATCAGGCACTATTCCTCCCACTGACACCAATGATGAGGCACTATTCCTCCCACTGATACCAATAATGAGGCACCATTCCTCCCACTGACACCAATGATGGGGCAATAATCCTCCCACTGACACCAATAATGAGGCACTATTCCTCCCACTGGCACCAATCATGGGGCACTATTCCACCCACTGATACCAATAATGAGGCACCATTCCTCCCACTGACACCAATGATGGGGCAATATTCCTCCCACTGACACCAATGATGAGGCACTATTCCCCACCCACTGACATCAATGATGGGGCACTATTGCTTTCACTGACACCAATGGTGGGGCACCATTCCTCCCACTGACACCAATGATGAGGCACTATTCCACCCACTGATACCAATAATGAGGCACCATTCCTCCCACTGACACCAATGATGGGGCAATAATCCTCCCACTGACACCAATGATGAGGCACTATTCCTCCCACTGGCACCAATCATGGGGCACTATTCCACCCACTGATACCAATAATGAGGCACCATTCCTCCCACTGACACCAATGATGGGGCAATATTCCTCCCACTGACACCAATGATGAGGCACTATTCCCCACCCACTGACATCAATGATGGGGCACTATTGCTTTCACTGACACCAATGGTGGGGCACCATTCCCCCCACTGACACCAATGATGGGGCACTATTCTTCCCACTGACACAAATGATGAGGGGTGATTTTTCCAACTGATACCAACAATCAGGCACTATTCCTTCCACTGACACCAACGATTAGGGACTATTCCCCCCACTGACACCAGTGATGTGGCACTATTCCTCCCACTGACACCAATGATGTGGCACTATTCCTCCCACTGATACCAATGATGTGGCATTATTCCTCTTATTAATACCAATGATGGGGCACTACTCTTCCCATTGACACCAACAATGGAGCACGCTCCCTCCCACTGATACCAATGATGGGGCACTATTAATCCAACTGACACCAAAGGTGGCGCACCATACCTCCCACTAACACCATTTTCTACTACCACTGATCACTGTTCAACATACCCCACAGGCTTCACTGTCCTCCTAACATGTAACGAATAACCACTATCTACACAAAGGGTGTACAGATACAGGAGCTGCCTTACCTGCCTATCCAGTCCCGAGATTCACACAGCTCTGCTATACAGCACAATCACTTACAGTCCCCTCCTCATCCCCTGCCTGTGACTGAACACTGAAAATAGAAGAACCACACAGACGGCCTCATCTCTCTATCACTCTGCTCTCTCCTCCTATCAGCATGCTTGTTTCATTACAAAATACCGGATTGGCTCCTTGTGCTGCTTCTCTCTCTCCCTTCCTGAGCTCTGCTATACAGGGACTGATACGGGGTCAAGTGTTTTAACCACTTCAATACCGGGCACTTTCACCTCCTTCCTTCCCACACCAATTTTCAGCTTTCAGTGCTGTCACGCTTTGAGTGACAATTGCGCGCTCGCAGGGCGGATCATTTGTGTGGGTTGCCGGGTAAAAATGAACGGCTATGGAGAACCTTTCAACCCCAGATCAGTCCACTTCTGTATGGCAAACGTCCTGCAACCGTCCTTGTGTAATGCAAGTTTCCTCCAGAGCACAGGTCCCCCACCCACCCTCATTGACCAGAGTAAGTCCATCGTAGTCAACAGGGGATCAAAACTTAACTTTAGGAATTTTGTAAGAAATACCCTTTCATTGCCCCCTCCCCTCCCCCCCTCAGGGTAGAGGAATAACGTGTAACTTCACTCCGGTGCTCTGGGTTGTGTGACCCTGAACTACCTAACATTCATTGCAGGCCTCCTCTCTTACAGAGTCCTTCAACCAACCTAATTGACTGGAGAAGTCAATGTTAGTCAATAGGCAATGCAAGCTTAACCATCTCTTGTATCATGTCTGCAGTCTCTGACCATCTTGTGTATGATGTCTGCAATATCTGACCAGCTCTTGTATCATGTCCGCAGTCTCTGACCATCTCTTGTATTATGTCTGCAGTCTCTGACCATCTCTTGTATTATGTCTGCAGTCTCTGACCATCTCCTGTATCATGTCTGCAGTCTCTGACCATCTCTATTATCATGTCTGCAGTCTCTGACCATCTCTTGTATTATGTCTGCAGTCTCTGACCATCTCCTGTATCATGTCTGCAGTCTCTGACCATCTCTATTATCATGTCTGCTGTCTCTGACCATCTCCTGTATCATGTCTGCAGTCTCTGACCATCTCTTGTATCATATCTGCAGTCTCTGCCCATCTCTTGTATCATGTCTGCAGTCTCTGACCATCTTGTGTATCATGTCTGCAATATCTGACCATCTCTTGTATTATGTCGGCAGTCTCTGACCATCTCTTGTATTATGTCTGCAGTTTCTGACTATCTCTTGTATCATGTCTGCCGTCTCTGACCATCTCCTGTATCATGTAAGCAGTCTCTGACCATCTCTATTATCATGTCTGCAGTCTCTGACCATCTCCTGTATCATGTCTGCAGTCTCTGACCATCTCTTGTATCATGTCTGCAGTCTCTGACCATCTCCTGTATCATGTCTGCAGTCTCTGACCATCTCTATTATCATGTCTGCAGTCTCTGACCATCTCTGTTATCATGTCTGCAGTCTCTGACTATCTCTATTATCATGTCTGCAGTCTCTGGCCATCTTGTGTATCATGTCTGCAGTCTCTGACCATCTCCTGTATCATGTCTGCAGTCTCTGACCATCTCTGTTATCATGTCTGCAGTCTCTGACCATCTCCTGTATCATGTCTGCAGTCTCTGACCATCTATATTATCATGTCTGCAGTCTCTGACCATCTCTGTTATCATGTCTGCAGTCTCTGACCATCTCTGTTATCATGTCTGCAGTCTCTGACCATCTCCTGTATCATGTCTGCCGTCTCTGACCATCTCCTGTATCATGTCTGCCGTCTCTGACCATCTCCTGTATCATGTCTGCAGTCTCTGACTATCTCTATTATCATGTCTGCAGTCTCTGACCATCTTGTGTATCATGTATTCAATATCTGACCAGCTCTTGTATCATGTCTGCAGTCTCTGACCATCTCTATTATCATGTCTGCAGTCTCTGACCATCTCTTGTATTGTGTCTGCAGTCTCTGACCATCTCTTGTAACATGTATGTACTCTCAGCTCAGATCAGGCACATCACATCACTGTCACTGCAGCTAAATTTTGTCAATAATAGTAAATGGACCCTATGCTGCCTATGAGTGACAGGTACACTTTATTACTAAGATGCATGACCTACACGCGCTGCAATTCCTCCGGAGGCAGAGTCCTATTAGATTGTGCAAGAAGAACAAATTACACAGAAATCTGGCCTGCAGGGATGAGGAAGAGATCACCTCTCCTGCATGCGGTACGGGGAAGACTGCCACCTAATATTTATCTAGTGAAAGAAGAACAGACATTTCCTAATGCAGTGATAAAATCTATTAAAAAAAACTTCATAGTGAATCCGTCACATAGGATAGAACATTAGTGTGGACGGGACAATGCAGAAATGGATTTTACTTTTTAAAGACCGTCAATGAACAGCGACAGCGTGCAACATACCCCGCAGGCTTCACTGTCCTCCAACCAATGATGGGGCACTTCTACTCCAACTGATACCAACGATGGGGCACTCTCCCTCCCACTGATACCAACGATGGGGCACTCTCCCTCCCACTGATACCAATTAAGGGGCACCATACCTCCCACTGATACCAACGATGGGGCACTCTCCCTCCCACTGATACCAACGAAGGGGGCACTCTCCGTCCCACTGATACCAACGATGGGGCACCATACATCCCACTGATACCAACGATGGGGCACTCTCCCTCCCACTGATACCAAGGATGGGGCACTCTCCCTCCCACTGATACCAATTAAGGGGCACCATACCTCCCACTGATACCAACGATGGGGCACTCTCCCTCCCACTGATACCAACAATGGGGCACTCTCCCTCCCACTGATACCAACGATGGGGCACCATACCTCCCACTGATACCAACGATGGGGCACTCTCCCTCCCACTGATACCAATGATGGGGCACTCTCCCTCCCACTGATACCAACGATGGGGCACCATACCTCCCACTGATACCAACGATGGGGCACTCTCCCTCCCACTGATACCAACGATGGGGCACCATACCTCCCACTGATACCAACAATGGGGCACTCTCCTCCCACTGATACCAAGGATGGGACACTCTCCCCCCCAATGATACCCACTATGGGGCACTCTCCCTCCGATTGACACCAATGATGGGGCACTCTCCCTCCCACTGATACCAACGATGGGGCACTCTCCCTCCCACTGATACCAATGATGGGGCACTATTCCTCCCACTGATACCCACTATGGGGAACTCTCCCTCCCATTGACACCAATGATGGGGCACTCTCCTTCCCACTGATACCAACGATGGGGCACTCTCCCTCCCACTGATACCAACGATGGGGCACTCTCCCTCCCACTGATACCAACAATGGGGCACTCTCCTTCCCACTGATACCAACGATGGGGCACTCTCCCTCCCACTGATACCAACAATGGGGCACTCTCCTCCCCCACTGATACCAACGATGGGGCACTCTCCTCTGACTGATACCAAGGATGGGGCACTCTCCCCCCCCCACTGATGCCAACGGTGGGGCACTATTTCTCCCACTGATACCCACTATGGGGCACTCTCCCTCTCACTGACACCAACGATGGGGCACTCTCCCTCCCACTGATACCAACGATGGGGCACCATGCCTCCCACTAACACCATTTTCTACTACCACTGATCACTGTTCAACATACCCCGCAGGCTTCACTGTCCTCCTAACATGTAATATCCAACCACTATCTACACAGAGGAAATACAGATACAGGAGCTGCCTTACCTGCCTATCCAGTCCCAAGATTCACACAGCTCTGCTACACAGCACAATCACTTACAGTCTTCTCCTCAACCCCTGCCTGTGACTGAACACTGAAAATGGAAGAACCACACAGACGGCCTCATCTCTCTATCACTCTGCTCTCTCCTCCTATCAGCATACTCTTTGCATTACAATATACCGGATTGGCTCCTTGTGCTGCCTCTCTCTCTCCCTTCCTGAGCTCTGCTATACAGGGACTGATCAAGTCCCTTTATAGGGTCAAGTGTTTTAACCACTTCAATACCAAGCACTTTCACCCCCTTCCTTCCCATACCAATTTTTTTAGCTTTCAGCGCTGTCACACTTTGAATGACAATTGCGCGGTCATATAACACTGTACCCAAATGACATTTACATAATTTTTTACACAAATAGAGCTTTTTTTATTTTTTGGAAAACAAACGAAAAAATACAGAAAATTTAGATTTTATTTATTTTTATTTTTTTGCAGTTAATTTTTTAAAAATATTGTACCCATATGATATTTTTAGCATTTTTAAAACACAAATAGAGCTTTCTTTTGGTGGTATTTAATCACCACTGAGTTTTTTTAATTTTTTTGCAAAATAAACTAAAAAAGACCGATAATCTCTCCCATCCTCCTACTCTGGACATCCCACCTTTCTCTTTACTTCTTTCCTTGTTGCAAATATTGTTATTGACTCAGACTTGATGTCTGGACCTGCTTATTGTTTTGTGGCCTATAGAAATATTACTTCGCTCATCGATATCTATTCTAACTTACAGGCTACAAGTTTTGTTTATTATTATTGGATTTATATTGTTGGATGTTTTTACATTTTCGGCAGCTTCATTCTAGCTGTTTACTATCTTCTTGACAATTTTAGCAAATTCTCACATGTCATGTTTTGTACTCTCTTTTTTTTAATATTTTTTCAGTAAATATCAATTGAAAGTGAAAAGAGACCGAAAATTTTGAAAGAAAAAACAAAAAAGTTTTTCTTTGTCTCTGTTATAAAAATTTAATCTTTAGGTCAAGCTCTTGTAGGTCAAAGTGTATTCTGCCTCATTTCTTTGGTAAAAATAACCCAAATCAGTGTATATTATAGATAGATAGATAGATAGATAGATAGATAGATAGATAGATAGATAGATAGAGATATATCTATCTATCTATCTATCTATCTATCTATCTATCTATCTATCTATCTATCTATCTATCTATCTATCTAAATATTTTTCTTTTCTTTCTTTTTTTTTTTTCACAATTTTTAATTTTTTTTACACTCTGATTGCCTATAACATGTGAGGTATCAACGTCAGATCATGGACAGTAATTCTAACACCACACTGTATAAATATACTGTGTGTGTGTATATATATATAACAACAATGTTATCTGCCAATAGAACTTAACCAAAAAGTGCATTCTATGCATCCAAAAATATAGAAAATATTCCAAATCAAATCATTATTATTCAACCAAAAAACAAAATAAAAGCCTCATGCATGTGTCCTGCTTCTTAATATAGGGGGGTCAACAATGCCAAGAGTTGGTGAAAGCAGGGGTCCGTCATCCGGAGATAATTCCGAAAATCATCCGGATTATTCTCCTGGAGCTCCCGCAGCAAAGGCAAATGACATAATTGGTCACGATTAATAAAGCAACCAATTTTTGGTCCAAGAAATCCTCCTCCTCCTGTTCCTGGACTGGACTTGGGTCAAAGCAATAACTCCAAGGCCAATAATAAAGAACACGTTATCTCCTCCGATTCCGCAACATGGCTGGTTGACGAACGGCCACTCAGAAACGAACTGAAAAGCGCAAAATGAAAAGAGTGAAATGAAAATCGCGAATCAACACTCATCAAACGAAATTAGCAGAAGGAGCCCAAAGGGTGGCACGTGAGAATTGAACTTCCTCTTTATCGGCTTGTAGTACGTCACTATGTTCGTGTTTGTTGGCCGAGAATTGTGTACCGTTTGTATGCAAGACAAGTTCCTGGCACGCGCCCTTCGGACAAAAGTCTGACGCTTTGTCTGCTGAAAATCTGATCGTGTGTACGAGGCTTTAACACTTACTATATAGTAGTAAACTGCACACAAAGGGGTTGATTTACTAAAGGCAAATAGACTGTGCACTTTTAAAAGTGCAGATGCTCCAGAGCTTAGTAAATGAGGTAAAGATTCACTTTGCAAAGAATACCCAATCACATGTAAGGAAAACAAAAAAAAACAGCATTTTTGCTTGCACATGATTGGATGGTGGAAGTCAGCAGAGTTCTCCCTCATTTACTAAGTTCTGAAACAGCTGCTCATGCAGAGCGCAAACTGCACTTTCAAAAGTGCGCAGTCTATTTGCCTTTAGTAAATCCACCCCAATGTGAACTACAGCAAAGATGCTCAAGCACCGGTACTACCTAATCAGGGCGCAACCCCCATCGGCCAATCGGCATGCAGAAATCATGAAAAGCGCATTGGCGTGGACACGTCCTAATCAGGCCCTCCGCTGTCTTGGCGCGCTGGGTGGGTGATGGGATGCAGCTGTGCTCGGTATATTCTCCTCCAGCTGATAATGGTGATGAAATGCTCATTCTCTGCACAGGGGAGTAGATGTGGCCTTGGCAATGTATATGCTGAGATATCGGTAACCAGCCATGGGCAGGCTTTCATATCCGGGGGTTCCCAAGGTGCGTGCGGGATTTGGAAGTTGTAGAACGCCAGATGTGACATCGCATTAAATTGCAAGGCCTCCTCTTGCACACCTGATGCCAGGAACATTGGGGCGGCAATCATAAAGTCCATCCTGTAGGCGTAACGCGTGTCGGGAACGCACACAAATCTGCGCACTTTCCCTACACACGCAGAAGCGTGATGCTCTTTAGCAGACCCACGGGGGGAGGGGGGGCTAATCATTCCTAATGGCAACCCCATGCATCAGTGAACACATGGGTGCCATACTGCATGGTGCAGCAACACCATGCGTTTGGGTGCAGCGCATTTTTTCCAAAAGGGTCGGGCACTTCTTGTCCCGGCACTGCTGACCGCCTGATATAGGAGTACAGCGGCAGAGCGGCTCTCCTGTGCCAGATCACATGCCTAGTACATGATAGTGGGCATACCTAGTTCCAGGTAGGGGGCACACCGGCTGTGCTGCAATTAGTAACAGTGCAAGCCAATCAATGGGTGCCAGCCAATGGATAACCACTGGCACCCACTGATCGGCGAGGAGGAAGACTGGATAGAGCTCTGCCTATATAAACAATACAGAGCTCTGTCCTGTCAGCGGGGATGTGCCGGTTTTGGTTTCTCTGCTAAGCACGTCCCTTAGTAAAAGCACCTAACAACAAAGACGTGCACAGGGGGTGTGCCAGGTGTGCCTGGGCACACCCTAATCACTCTGTGCAGTACCAATTCTCCATACTGCCCGGGTCCCGCTCCCCCCCCTTGTTGCGCCCTCCCCACCGCAGTGCTGTTGGCCTCTCCCCCCGGCTGCTGCGGGAGATGTTTTAGGATGGAGAGCGGGGGAAGGGACTAATCAATATGTAATTTTCCTTTTCTAAATGAACACAGTGAACACACTCACTCACTCAGTGCAATAATTCATAACTGAACAACAGTAAACTGTTTACTATGCTTCAGTTTGTGAATGAACAGGAAGCCGCTCAGCACAGAGCCCTTCCCATTCATTCCCTGTCCAGTGCAGCTGAGGCTGCAGAGAAAGGCATGTGTGTGTGTTTGAGCATTGGGGTGCACATTCTAATGCAATAGCACACCTATGTCTAACAGTAAACACACCAAGCACTGTTAAGCACACATTTTTGATTTCCCTAGATGTTTAACTCCTTCCTAGGTAGTGTCATTAGTACAGTGACCGTGCATATTTTTTTTAGCACTGATCACTGTATTAGTGTCACTGGTTCCCAAAAAGTGTCAGAAGGGTCTGTTAGTGTCAGATTGTCCGCCACAATATTGGAATTGCTGATCGCCGCTATTACTAGTAAAAAAAAAAAAAAAATCCAGTATATATTGTAGACGCTATAACGTTTCTGTAAACCAATCAATATACACTTATTGAGATTTATTTTACCAAAAATATGTAGCAGGATATATATTGGCCTAAATTGATGAAGAATTCAGATTTTTTAATTTTTTTTTATTGGAAATGTTTTATAGCAGAAAGTAAAAAATATTGTTTTTTCTTTTTTTAAACTTAAAAAAAAAAAAAAACCCAGAGGTGATCAAATACCACCAAAAGAAAGCTCTATTTGTGTCTATTTATCACATCTAAAGATCTAAACTGCAATATATTACATTTCTATTGGGTTAAAATACATATAGGGGTTTATTTAAAAAACATATTCCGCCATGTATAATCCTCATAATTTGCCTAAAACGTTGATTTCCTAGGATTGTCAGCTTCATCTAGTGGCTATAATGCGGCATTTATCCTCACTGAGTTATTTCAGGACAATACAGAATTATGGCCACTAGATGGAGCCCAGGATCATCGGTAATAAACATATAACGCAAATTACAGCGATTATTCGTGACAGCTGTGCGAGTGCTTGACACCTTCCCCCAGCAAACTTTTCTAAATCGATCCATTGGGAGGATTTACTAACATCAGTGCACACAGAATCTGGTTAAGCTGTGCATAGTAACCAATCAGCTTCTAACTTTAGCTTGCTCAATAAGGCTTTCACAATACAAACTAAGAGCTGATTGGTTACTAAGTATGCACAGCTGCTCCAGATTCTGTGTGCACCAGTTTTAGTCAATCCCCTCGTTGGAGTCCCAATTCCAGCCTAAACAGTTTTCATTGATTTAGATTGCAAGAAGGATCGACAGAATCACAATAGAAAAACAAGAGGGAGCGCACCACATAGATCAACTACATCTTCTGGTAAGGGCTTCAGCTTACAGTCTGCGTATCTTGGCCACGCCCCTCTGACATAGTTCACCCTGATTGGGCTTAGTTGTACAACTAAGCCCTATCAGAGTGAAACGCGTCGAGTGAGGCACGGCTAAGATGCAGGGACTGTGGCTGAACCTTCTGTTAGCTTACCAGCGGATGTGGTTGATCTATGTGATGTGCACCCTCTAGTTTTGCTATTGTGATTTCTTCATGAAGTGAGACGTGCTTCCAGAGGGGCTATGACTAAGCCCAATCAGAGTGAAACGCATCGGCGAGGCATGGCCAGTATGCAGGGACTGTTGCTGAACTTTCTGTTAGCTTACCAGTGGATGTGGTTGATTTATGTGATGTGCGCCCTCTAGTTTTCCTATTGTGATTGCCCCATGGAGTGAGACGTGCTTCCAGAGGGGCTATGACTAAGCCCAATCAGGGTGAAACACGTCGGTGAGGCACGGCCAAGATGCAGGGTCTGTGGCTGAACCTTCTGTTAGCTTACCAGTGAATGTGGTCGATCTTTGTGATGTGCACCCTCTAGTTTTGCTATTGTGATTGCTCCATGGAGTGAGATGTGCTTCCAGAGGGGATATGACTAAGCCCAATCAGGGTGAAACACGTCGGTGAGGCACGGCCAAGAAGCAGGGACTGTAGCTGAATCTTCTGTTAGCTTACCTACCAATGTATGTGGTTGATCTATGTGATGTGAACCCTCTAGTTTTGCTATTGTGATTGCTCCATGGAGTGAGGCATGCTTCCAGAGGGCTATGACTAAGCCCAACCAGGGTGAAACACGTTGACGAGGAATGGCCAAGATGCATGGACTGTAGCTGAACCTTCTGTTAGCTTACCAGCAGATGTGGTTGATCTTTGTGATGTGCACCCTCTAGTTTTGCTATTGTGATTGCACCATGGAGTGAGACATGCTTCCAGAGGGGCTATGACTAAGCCCAATCAGGGTGAAACACGTTGGTGAGGCACGGCCAAGATGCAGGGACTGTGGCTGAACCTTCTGTTAGCTTAGCAGCGGATGTGGTTGATCTTTGTGATGTGCACCCTCTAGTTTTGCTATTATGAATGCTCCATGGAGTGGGACATGCTTCCAGAGGAGCTATAAGGAGGCTACAATTAAGCCCAATCAGGGTAAAACGGGGGGCCAAGATTCGGACACTGTAGCTGAAGCCTCTGTTGGCTCACCAGTGGATGTGGTTGATCTATGTGATGTGCACCCTCTAGTTTTGCTATTGTGATTGCTCCATGGAGTGAGGCGTGCTTCCAGAGGGCTATGACTAAGCCCAATCAGGGTGAAACACGTCGGCGAGGAACGGCCAAGATACCCGGGACGGTAGCTGGATCTTCTGTTAGCTTACTAGTTGATGTGGTTGATCTTTGTGATGTGCACCCTCTAGTTTTTCTATTGTGATTGCTCGATGGAGTGAGACGTGCTTCCAGAAGGGCTATGACTAAGCCCAATTAGGGTGAAATACGTCGGTGAGGCACGGCCAAGATGCAGGGACTGTGGCTGAACCCTCTGTTAGCTTACCAGCGGATGTGGTTGATCTTTGTGATGTGCACCCTCTAGCTTTGCTATTGTGATTGCTCAATGGAGTGAGACGTGCTTCCAGAGGGGCTATGACTAAGCCCAATCAGAGTGAAACGGGGGGCCAAGATTCGGGGACTGTAGCTGAAGCTTCTGTTGGCTCACCAGTGGATGTGGTTGATCTATGTGGTGTGTGCCCCAAAATATTGCTATTGTAATTGTTCCATGATGTAAGACGTGCTTCCGGAGGGACTGGAACCCACTGTGGGAGGAGAACCAATTAAAGGACAAACAGGAGCCATGACATTGTTGTCTTTTTTTCAAATTATTTTTTTTTTTTTGCTGAGGTTGTCTTACACTTCCTATCTTGGTGACTACGCAGGAAGTGAGGGTAAATTTTTCCCAATGGGGTCACAGGCAAAAATAAAATATTAAAATAAAATAAAAGTTCAAAAAAGATGGAGATTTTTTATTTTTTTTTAAAGATTGTAGTTTACCTTTAAGGCTGCCTAATACAGAATCTTCAAATGTACAACGTACCCTATATTACCAAAAGTATCGGGACGCCCGCCTTTGCACACACATGAACTTTAATGGCGTCCCAGTCTTAGTCCGTAGGGTTCAATATTGAGTTGGCTCCGCCCTTTGCAGCTATAACAGCTTCAACTCTCCTGGGAAGGCTGTCCACAAGGTTTAGGAGTGTGTTTATGGGATTGTTTGACCATAGCGCATTTGTGAGGTCAGGCACTGATGTTGGATGAGAAGGCCTGGCACATTGCTAAGTGTCTCATGATAATAGAAATTTGTTGCATTCCAAACAGTATTCAACCTCCTTTCTGGGTGCTGTAGTGATATACTGTATCATGGACGGTGCTGTAACTATGTCAGAAAAAAGGAACATATTGTATATCACCTGTAGAAGGCCTGGCTCGCAGTCTGCGCTCTAATTCATCCCAAAGGTGTTCTATCAGGTTGAGATAGAAAACAGTTTTAAAAGATGGATCTCAGACTACTGTTAATTTTTTTGGGGGGGGGGGCAAAAAAGAAACCAATTTGTCTAGTGTAGACGGGGTACCTCCACAACTTAGGTAATTAGTTCAAAAAAATTAGGAAAAGGAACGGGGCAAGTGGTTGAATGGAGGCCAGTCAAGTTCCTCCACCACAAACTCACTCATCCGTGTCTTTATGGACCTTGCTTTGTGCACTGGTGCGCAGTCATATTGGAACAGGAAGGGGCCATCCCCAAACTGTTCCCACAAAGTTGGGAGCATGAAATTGTCAAAAATGTCTTGGTATGCTGACGCCTTAAGAGTTCCCTTCACTGGAACTAAGGGGCCAAACCCAACCCCTGAAAAACAACCCCTCACCATAATCCCCCTCCACCAAATGATTTGGACCAGTTCACAAAGCAAAGTCCATAAAGACATGGATGAGTGAGTTTGGGGTGGAGGAACTTGACTGGCCTTCACAGAGTCCTGACCTCAACCCGATAGAACACCTTTGGGATGAATTAGAGCGGAGCCAGGCCTCACAAATGCACTTCTGGAAGAATGGTCAAACATTCCCATAGACACACTCCTAAACCTTGTGGACGGCCTTCCCAGAAGAGTTGAAGCTGTTATAGCTGCAAAGGGTGGGCCAACCCAATATTGAACCCTACGGACTAAGACTGGGATGCCATTAACATTCTTGTGCATTGCATCCCAATACTTTTGGCAATATAGTGAAGTTTCAGGTCACTTCCCTGGTGGAAATGTCGGTGGACACAGAAACCTCCTGAAATTTCCAAAATCCGAGCGGTCCCTCATTCCTCGCCAGCTCTGCTCGGCGCGGTGCGCCGGGGACAGGGAAGTGCACGGAGGGTTTTCATTACACGGATCAGATCCAGGCAGGGGGAAGCAGGTATGTGTCGAAACTTGAACTCTTTAAATCTATTAAGAATTTAAGCCACCCTTCCAAAGTCGTGCTATTCCAGCCAGAACCTGCAATTGTACACAATTTATTATCTAAGGTGATCCGCGATCCAGATATCCTTGGCTCCGATTCACGGCTTCCCCCCCTCCTCCTCCTCCGCCCCTGCCAAATAAAGCTTCATCTAAACCGTTTCGATGGCTCTTATCCCAAAATGATTTATTTAATGCCACATCCCGCTGTGTTATTGCCAGAGGCACTGTCATGGAAACACACATATGAAGAGAGGGAGCGAGGCCTTCTTCTGGGAGCGAGGAGGGAAGACATTTCTTATATTCCTATAATAAAGGCATCCGAAGGAGCTAAATGTATACCAAGCAAGCACATCAAAAGAAAAAAAGGTGTTCAAAAACCTATAGTTCATTTTTTATTAAAAAAGCAGCCACAGCCTTAGCAGAAAAGCCTGTCCCCTGCCAGCATGCTGCAGTGACGGACCCTTGGTCTCTGTGCGGAAGCAGCGGTCTCTCTGCAGAGATCTGACACGCCCCCACTGCTGAGTCAGAGCTGGAGCTCTCCAATCAGCAAGGTTCATATTCTTTTCTAATTGAAGAGCTATAGCACCTACTCAGCAGGGAGGACAGTCAGACCGCTGCAGAAATACCCCTGATTTTATACAAAAAGTACGACTTTCCAGCATGCTGGCCAGGGACAGGATTTGAAACAATTAAATTGTATATTTTTATATACATATACAGCTTAGTATATTAGCCAAAGATTGGATCAGTCGCTTGATTTATTTGATCCTTTTTTGTTTTTTTGTTTTGTTTTGTTTTTTTTTGTTTTTTTGTATGTTTGTGTATATGTAGTTAATATTTGTAGATGTGTATATGCTAATTATCCCTTTCATGACTAAGCCTCTTTCTGACATTTGGTGTTTACAAGTTAAAATCCGTATTTTTTGCTAGAAATTTACTTAGAGCCCCCAAACATTATATTTATATATTTTTTAGCAGAGAATCTAGAGAATAAAATGGCGATTGTTGCAATATTTTATGTCACACGGTATTTGTGCAGCGGTGTTTTAAACGCAACTTTTTGGGAAAAGGGACACTTTCATGAATTAAAAAAAAAAACGAAACAGCAAAGTTAGCCCAATTTTTTTGTATAATGTAAAAGATGAAGTTACGCAGAGTAAATAGATACCAAACATGTCATGCTTTATAATTGCACGCACTTGTGGGGGGGTTTATTTATTGCATTTGTTTAAGAGAACTGGTGAATTTTGGTATAAGTCTTATTGTGTTCCCCCCAAATGTTTGGGTTTTATTTTTTGTATCGAGATTTTGAAAATTAAATAAAGATTTAAAAAAAAAAAAAAATGTGAAAGATGATGTTACCCTGAGTGAATAGATACCAAACATGTCACGCTTTATAATTGCACGCACTCATGGAATGGCGACAAACTACGGTACCTAAAAATCTCCATAGGCGACGCTTTAAATTTTTTTTACGGTTACCAGGTTAGAGTTACAGAGGAGGTCAAGTGCTAGAATTATTGCTCTCGCTCTGACAAACGCGGCGATACCTCACATGTGTGATTTGACCACCGTTTACATATGCGGGCGCGACTTCTGTATGCGTTTTCTTTGCTGCGCGAGCTCGCGGGGACGGGGGCGCTTTAAAAAAAAAAAATTTTCTTATTTTTATATTATTAAATTGTGTTTAAAAAAAAAAATGATCGCTTTTATTGCTGTCACAAGGAATGTAAACAATATTATCACTGATCGCTGTATTCATGTCACTGGTGATGTTAGTGGCAGTCAGTCAGTTCCTCCCCAGCGTCAGTAAGTGTCAGATTGTCTGCCGCACTATCTCAGTCCCCTTATAAGTCGTTGATCGCCACCATTAGTAGTATAAGAAAAAAAATATATATATCAGTATATATACCATAGTTAGTAGATGCTATAACTTTCACGCAAACCAATCAGTAAACACTTATTGGGATTTTTTTTTTTTCAAAAATATGTAGCAGAATAAATTTTGGCCAAAATTTTATAGGAAATGTTTTTTTTTTTTTTTTTTTTAAATATGATATGCATTATAGCAGAAAGCAAATAATATTGTTTTGTTTTCAAAAATTTCAGTCTTTTTTTCATTTATATCGTAAAAAATACAAAAAAACTTAGTGCTGATCAAATACCACCAAAAGAAAGCTCTATTTGTGTGAAAAAAATGATATAAATTTTGGTTGGGTGTAGTGTTGCATGACCGCTCAATTACCAGTTAAAATAGCGCAGTGCTGAATAGCAAAAAAACGCTCTGGTAATGGAGGGCGGTAAAACCTCCTGGAGCTGAAGTGGATACCAACCGCTTGCCGACCAGCCGCCGCAGTCGTACTGCAAGAGAATGGCACAGGCAGGCGAATCGCCGTTATGTTACGTCGCTCCTTCTGGTGATCACTAGGGACACACGATCTGTCATCTCCCCTAGTCAGTCCCCGCCCCCCTTCAGTTGGAACACACACTAGGGAACACAATTAACCCCTTGATCGCCCCCTAGTGTTAACCCCTTCCCTGCCAGTGACATTTTTACAGTAATCAGTGCATTTTTATAGCACTGATCGCTGTATAAATGACAGTGTTCCCAAAAGTGTGTCAAAAGTATCCGATGTGTCCGCCATAATGTCGCAGTCACGATAAAAATTCTCAGATCGCCGCCATTACTAGTAAATAAAAAAATAATAAAAATGCTTTAAATCTATCCCCTAATTTTGTAGACGCTATAACTTTTGCGCAAACCAATCAATAAACGCTTATTGTGATTTTTTTTTAACCAAAAATATGTAGAAGAATACATATCGGCCTCAACTGACAAAAAATCCGCTTTTTAAAAAAAAATGGGGATATTTATTATAGCAAAAAGTACAAAATATTGTTTGTTTTTTTTTCAAAATTGTCGGTCTTTTTTTGTTTATAGCGAAGAAATTAAAACCGCAGAGATGATCAAATACCACCAAAAGAAAGCTCTATTTGTGGGGAAAAAAAGGATGTCAATTTTGTTTGGGTACAACGTCGCACGACCGCACAATTGTCGACGCAGTGCCAAATCGCAAAAAGTGTGTCTGGTCAGGAAGGGGGTAAACTCTTCCGGGGCTGAAGCGGTTAAAGGCATAAAACATGGGAAATGTACAAGTATCAGGGAGATGTAGGGAATACATTTTCTTTTATTTGCCCGGTTTTACATTTTAAGGGCCGAACCACACCCCGTGTGGGAAAGGCGCGTTCCGTGCACAATTTACAACACTGTGTTTAAATGCACTGAGCCAGTAGGTGTGGTTGGGAACACCATAAGAGTAACAAATACGTAAACAAAAGGGGTTCACAGTGGTCAACAGACTTCTAGCAATAGATAGCAGGACGGACTTTTGCACTTTTGTAATAAAAAAAAAAAAACTAAAGAAAAATTAAAATTCTTGGCAGTTAGTCTTTGTGACTCATATGAATCCCAAGGCAACATTGTCAATTTTGAGAGGAGCTTACCTTTAACTTGTGTAGAGCACACCTGCGGGAGCTGCTGGGGAATACAGTCCTATCTACCCCCTTTGAGCACATACAGCCAGGAAACCTGCATTCTTTCACTGGCTCAGAAAGCAGTCCACGGGTTCTTTGTAGGGTTTTTATTGGGAACAATAAACTGGGATAGGCAGAGGAAGCATGGGATACCCCAAGAAAACTGTGGAACTGGATAACTTGAGGACTCCTCAATTCCTGGCTGCACTGCACAAAGTTGCTGGCTGTACATACTGAATGTCCCACAGGATCTCTAAGCTGTTGGTGACCTGTACTCCTTCCAGAGTTAAAAGCTACATACAGTCACTTGCCTTCGGCACTGGGGTTTTCTACTCGCATAGCCACAGGATCATCGGTTGCCTCCTGCCGACATCCACCAGACTCTTCCTAGTGAGGGAGATGTAGACTCACACCAGCATAGGAGCTCTGGACTTTTTCCCACCAACTTTCTAATTAGGGTTGCCACCTGCCCAGGATTCACCCGGACAGTCTGGGTTTTTAATCATGTGTCCGGGTTTCATTCCCCCTGAAACCCCCCGGACACATTATTCAGACCAGACTGTGGTTAAGGGATGAGCAGTGTTGGGGTACTCAGTATCATTCAGGGGATGATGGGAAGGACGATCGGTGTTTCCCCTCCTCTCCCGATCCCCCTTCCCTCACCCCCAGTTTCCGGCTTTTCATCCTCGCGTATCCCTGGCAGAGGATGTTGGCGGTATTGACCTGCAAGCCGGACACATTATTCAGACAGGGCTTCCAGGGGACCTGTGCCGACTCCCTGTCACTCATTTCCTAGAACCGATTGGCTGTGTTTTCCTTCTGCAGCATTTGAATGTCGGCTTCTCTTCCTCTCCCTCCTGCTGGCATTCAGCTGCTGCAGGAGGAAAATACAGAAGATCCGTTCTTGAAAACGCCGCCACCGCTGCCCTTCCCATCTAGCTTCTTCCTCCTTCTGCTGCACCCGGGCTCCTGTGTGCTCCCCTTTGCTGTGTACCTCTAAAGTGTTCGGGTTTGGCTTGAAGAAACCGTGGCAACCCTACTCCTACTGGCTCTCTCCAGTGACCCAACTTGATCCCTGGATATCCCCCCCCAGCTAAGCCCAGCTGGGACCTTGGTGTCTTCTTCATGGGCCAGGGGGCAGGGGCCAGGGAGCAGGGGCAGGGGCGAGGTGGCAGAGTACCTGCACAGGGGTCTTCTCCTGCAGAACTGGGCCTAGGTACACCACTGCTGTTAAGGCACTGCTCACTACCTTCTGGGCACACCTTCCCAGGGATTGGCTGGACTTCCATAAATATTGCCTGCTCTGTTCTTCCTCCCACTATACTTACAGAACCCTCTAGAAGACAGGGGGAGTAATAGAACAGCAGCCAGTGAAACATTGAGCAGCCCTGAATAATTAAACCCTGCTCCAATGATTACAGGTAAGCCAGAATAAATTGACCTCGCAGGCTGCTATATACTGCATACCTCCCAACCTTTTGAGATGGGAACGAAGGACACCTATCAGCAAAAGTATCCAGGCATAGGACACGCCCCTTGCCACGGCCCCCTTAAAGGAGAATTATACAAAAAAACAAGATTGGTTAAACCCAAAAGTGCTTTTTTTTTACCACTACTATTCCTTTATATTGGAGGAATGGAGGAGGAATGAGGGACAGAGGGACATTGCTCCAAATCAGGGACAGTCCCTCAAAATCAGGGACAGTTGGGAGCTATGATACTGTACCAGGAGGGTGCTAGACTTTCAACATTATGTATGGATAAGGGATCTTCTGAACCCTTTCTAGTCCACAGACGAGGAGGTAACAATTTAGTCTCAATTAAAAGCTAAAATTGTTTAGCTAAAATTGTTTGCAAATACCCCTCCTGCTGGGGCACTGATGGTGCAATAAAGGCAAATAATGTAAGACAAGTCAAACCTTTCAATAAATAACTGGTTTGGACAGGAAAACAATAAACTTCCATGTAAGGTGATGTGATTTTCCTTTACCTGCCCTCTCTAGCAGACTAGCTGTCTTTATGATTCAGAACTTGGTAGAATTCACAGTTATATATATATATGTCAAGATTTTCCACTGACTTTAGGAATTTGAGGTATTTAACGTGATAATTTTTTTCCCTCCTTAATTGTCTTTTGAGTGGAAGCGTTTTTAACTGCTTATGTTGAGGGCTCTTACGTCTCTCAGAAACACAAAATAACAGTGTAAGGATGGGGTTTCTCAGTTTCAATGTGGATTTAGGCACCAAACTCCCTACTTCTAACTTGACATCAGTCTTTGGTGGGTGAGGTGGCCAATCTGTCTGGAAGGTTCTAGTCAAAGTTGGAGGGTTCAAATGGTAGTGGTGCATAAGGTCCCAATTGTGGGTTTTTGGCTCTTTGGCTCCTGGAGAAACCAGTCACCCGTAAGTGGTGGTGAGGAACACCTTGCTCCAATTTTTTTGGTAGCCACATTAAAAATACAGCCAATATGTTTAGGGAATTAGGGCTCTCTGATCTTCAGGGCTCAGGGGGATGGTTGATGCTGGAATCTGTGTTGGATTGTCCCACAGCTGAGACAATGGGGGGGGGGATTTACTAAAACTGGACAGTGCAAAATCTGACACAGCTGTGCATGGTAGCCAATCAGCTTCCAGGTTTTTTGTCAAAGCTTAATTGAACAAGCTAAAGTTAGAAGCAGATTGGCTACCATGCACAGCTGCACCAGATTTTACACTCTCCAGTTTTTAGTAAATCAACCCCAATGTATAAGCCAAAACAACCCAGGGGACAGCCCTAGCCCAACCAGGGGCGGACTGACCATACGGGCACTCGGGCACTGCCTGAGGGCCCCATGCCACTAAGGGGCCCCATCAGGGTTGCCAGCCTCAATAAAACCAGGGACAGTATGTAAAAATCTGTGTTTTTTTATTAAAAATCCCAAGATTATAGCTGCCCCGCCTCTCCAGTGCCTTTTCAGTGTGTGTATGTGTATTCTGTGTGTGTATACTGTGTGTGTATATTGTGTGTCTGTGTGTGTATACTGTGTGGGGGCCCCATAATCTCCTATTGCCCGGGGGCCCCATAATCTTCTCCTATTGCCCGGGGGCCCCATAATCTCCTATTGCCCAGGGGCCCCATGAGTTGTCAGTCCGCCCCTGGCATCAACCATCCCACATCTGAGGAGGCTTTAGGATCATCGCCCTCAGTCAGTTGATCTCACACATGAGTGATTAGGAAGTGACAGTGGGCTCTTGAATCCAAGATGGCGACATTTCAAAAATTAGAGCCAAAAAAACTTCGGATGGGAGGAAGACTTCATTGACCAGTAAGTATGTGTTTTTTAAAAGTCAGTACTTGTAGCTGCTGACTTTTATTATAGCTGAATGATGTTCCTTATTAATTTTCAATTTGTACGTCTCTTTGTGCAAGGTGCACCCACCATACACTAATACCACTTACAGTAGGTAAAGGTGTACCAATGGCTATGTGAGCTTCATGATGTAGCACTAAAACACCAAAAGCGCCAATGTGGACATTGGTGGTCCCTTTGGGGAAATCCACATCTCAGCCTGTTGCAGTGCCCTCCCTGAATGGGACAGGCAGTGAATTTGGCAATGCTAGGTGGCCAGGAACATTTGTTGAGCCTTACCATGGATAAAAAGTTTCCTACATTGAGGGTTTTGGCTATTTTAGGAAAGCCCAAGAAGACAGTGAGACAAAAAAAGTTTAGGAAACTTAGGATGATGTTGGTATCTGACAATAATGTTCTCACTTTTCTTGTTGGTCCTCAATGGTGCAGAACCTATTCGTAGTGCCTCGTGTGACTAGAGGTTAATCCAGCCTTGCTTGCAATTTCAGGGTACATTCCTGTTAGGAGTATTGTCTCCAAGAAGTCTGTATGTTCTCCACGTGTTTTTTGTGGGTTCCCTCCCATAACAAATCCAAAAAGAAAGCACAGGTAGATTAACTAATGTATCTGACTGTATTGGCCATGAGCCTGGTAGGGACATTAGACTGTAAGTACCATTTGCAGAAGAACCTGATAAGAAAGATTGTATGCGCTATATATAAAGTGTTTGCTTTGAGCCGTTTAACCTTAATTGGTGCCTCTTAAAGGCCGCAACCCCATTGCATAATTTTAGGCTATACTGGCTTCCAGTTTATTTATCAATGCGTTCGAATTTTAAAACCAACAGATACAAACTGCTCACTTGATTCACAGCATCCAGTAGACTCCCCTGACCTGCAGAGCACAGCGGCTAGTTGCAAGCACAGTGTTGACCAGCAACTCATGCAATATTCCTTAATGTGAGACTAAAAAAAATTATACTCAAGTAATCTTTTCATAAATTTAAAAAGTCCCTTCTAATCTCCAAATACGTTTTTTTGTTGTAGCTGTGAGCCGACTTCCTGTTAGAGGGTGTCTACATTTGTTCTTCATGGTTCCACTGTATGTAGGAATGTAGCCACCCTGCCTTAGTCCCACTTTAGGCACGGAGCCACCCTGCCTTAGTACCCCTGTATGTAGGAACATAGCCACCCTGCCTTAGTTCCACTGTCTGTAGGAACGTAGCCAACCTGCCTTAGTCCCACTGTATGGAGGAACGTAGCCAACCTGCCTTAGTTCCACTGTCTGTAGGAACGTAGCCAACCTGCCTTAGTCCCACTGTATGGAGGAACGTAGCCAACCTGCCTTAGTCCCACTGTCTGTAGGAACATAGCCACCCTGCCTTAGTCCCACTGTATGTAGGAACATAGCCAACCTGCCTTAGTCCCACTGTATGTAGGAACGTAGCCAACCTGCCTTAGTCCCACTGTCTGTAGGAACGTAGCCAACCTGCCTTAGTCCCACTGTCTGTAGGAACATAACCACCCTGCCTTAGTCTCACTGTCTGTAGAAACGTAGCCAACCTGCCTTAGTCCCACTGTATGTAGGAACGTAGCCAACCTGTCTTAGTCCCACTGTATGTAGGAATGTAGCCACCCTGCCTTAGTCCCACTGTTTGTAGGAACATAGTCACCCTGCCTTAGTCTCACTGTATGTAGAAATGTAGCCAACCTGCCTTAGTCCCACTGTATGTAGGAACGTAGCCAACCTGCCTTAGTCCCACTGTATGTAGGAACATAGCCAACCTGCCTTAGTCCCACTGTATGTAGGAATGTAGCCACCCTGCCTTAGTCCCACTGTATGGAGGAACATAGCCACCCTGCCTTAGTCTCACTGGTGTAGGAACATAGCCACCCTGCCTTAGTCCCACTGTATGTAGGAACGTAGCCAACCTGTCTTAGTCCCACTGTATGTAGAAATGTAGCCAACCTGCCTTAGTCCCACTGTATGTAGGAACGTAGCCAACCTGTCTTAGTCCCACTGTATGGAGGAACATAGCCACCCTGCCTTAGTCTCACTGGTGTAGGAACATAGCCACCCTGCCTTAGTCCCACTGTATGTAGGAACGTAGCCAACCTGTCTTAGTCCCACTGTATGTAGAAATGTAGCCAACCTGCCTTAGTCCCACTGTATGTAGGAACGTAGCCAACCTGCCTTAGTCCCACTGTATGTAGGAACGTAGCCAACCTGTCTTAGTCCCACTGTATGTAGGAATGTAGCCACCCTGCCTTAGTCCCACTGTATGTAGGAACGTAGCCACCCTGCCTTAGTCCCACTGTATGTAGAAACGTAGCCAACCTGCCTTAGTCCCACTGTATGTAGGAACGTAGCCAACCTGCCTTAGTCCCACTGTATGTAGGAATGTAGCCACCCTGCCTTAGTCCCACTGTATGGAGGAACATAGCCACCCTGCCTTAGTCCCACTGTATGTAGAAACGTAGCCAACCTGCCATAGTCCTGCTGTGATGTATCTAAAATAGAATTATTATATATGAATAGTCTGATATATATACCGTAAACATAAACAGGGGTAGGGTAAAGAAGACCCCACACCCGGTGCATGCTTACTTACTGTAGTTCGTGTATTGATGGTTTGGCACTGGGCACCGCAAGCCATTCGAGGGCACCTCCTGTGTAGGAAGTGAAAATATGAAGGGAATCTGGGAAGTCTCTAAGAGATTTGAGTTTCCTTTCCAATCTGCAGCCGCTGTAATTTTCTGAAAATGCAATGCAATATGGCTACCTGGAGTTCTTCTGTACACAGAATGTGTACTGAACACGCCCCAGTAACTTCATTTCCTGCTTGTGTGATTGGCTCACCAATTTTCCCAGAAGTCTGCACTTAGTTACATAGTTACATAGCAGGCGATGTTGAAAAAAGACACAAGTCCATCAAGTCCAACCTATGTGTGTGATTATATGTCAGTATTACATTGTATATCCCTGTATGTTGTGGTCGTTCAGGTGCTTATCTAATAGTTTTTTGAAACTATCAATAATCCCCTCTGAGACCACCGCCTGTGGAAGAGAATTCCACATCCTAACCGTTCTTACAGTAAAGAACCCTCTACGCAGTTTAAGGTTAAACCTCTTTTCTTCTAATTTTAATGAGTGGCCACGAGTCTTATTAAATTCCCTTACGCGGAAAAGTTTTCTCCCTATTGTGGGGTCACCAGTACGGTATTTGTACATTGAAATCATATCCCCTCTCAAGCATCTCTTCTCCAGAGAGAATAAGTTCAGCGCTCGCAACCTTTCCTCATAACTAATATCCTCCAGACCCTTTATTAGCTTTGTTGCCCTTCTTTGTACTCGCTCCATTTCCAGTTCATCCTTCCTGAGGACTGGTGCCCAGAACTGGACAGCATACTCCAGGTGCGGCCGGACCAGAGTCTTGTAGAGCAGGAGAATTATCGCTTTATCTCTGGATTTAATCCCCTTTTTAATGCATGCCAATATTCTGTTTGCTTTGCTTGCAGCAGCAAGAACCCTGGGGGACCCCACTTTCCACATTGGACCATTCCAAGTACTCCCCATTTATCACTACCCTCTGAACTCACTCACCCTTGTAGCCAGTTTTCAATCCATGTACTCACCCTATGGTCCATGCCAACGGACCTTATTTTGTATAGTAAATGTTTGTGGGGAACTGTATCAAATGCTTTTGCAAAATCCAGATACACAACGTCTACGGGCCTTCCTTTATCTAGATGGCAACTCACCTCCTCATAGAAGGTTAATAGTTTGGTTTGGCAAGAACAATTCTTCATGAATCCATGCTGATTACTGCTAATGATATCATGCTCATTACTAAAATCTTGTGTATAGTCCCTTATATAGACTGTGCAGGGTCACACAGGGGCGACGCTGTATATATTTATCACGGTGTTACAGGGCGTAGGGAGGCAGGGACCTATGGCTAGCATTTGCTAACCTAGTAGCTCTCTTTGAGGCTCTGGTCTGCCCCTTTTTTTGTCCTCTACAAGCACTGACTGGTGTACGGTCGATATTTGATCACCGTCACTTACCTGTTATTCCACCCATGTGGAAACTGTTTTTTTCGAGCGAACCACGTACTCTGAATGGCACCCTGTGCCTATCTTGACATATAATTTTTCAAGCTCCTGGTATCCAATGGTGTTAATATAAGTGACCATTCTCCATCCTGTACCCCTGATGAAGGTGTAAAAAAACGGAAACGCGTCAGGTATTAGGGTACCAGGGTATTCACCCATCGGAGATTATCAGTGTCATTGTATATTTCTTTTTGTTTTTTTTGTTATGTTTGCGTGCATTTGTAGGCGCCATACGTCTTTTTACAATTAGTAATTTGTTTGTACTTTTAATATTTATGCAAATAAACTTTTGTACATACATTGAGTTGGTGGCCTTTCAAAGTCCCATCTAGGGGGTATTTTTTTCTTGGTCTATGTATCAGGGATGGGACCACCATACTCTTTTCTCTGACACGGTGGAAGCCTCTTTCTTTTCCATTTATGTACTTAAAGACTTTCTTGGGATATTTCTTACTCTCCTCCGCTATGTGCCTTTCGTGTTATATCTTAGCCGCCCTGATTGCACCCTTACATTTCTTGTTGAATTCTTTGTAAAGTTGGAATGCTGATGATGAACCCTCAACCTTGTATTTTTTGAAAGCCTTCTCCTTTGCTCTTATATGCATTTTTACATTGCAGTTAAACCACCCAGGACTTTTATTAGCTCAAATTTATTTCCCATTGGGATGCACTGGCTAATGCCCTTATTTAATATGGTCTTAAAGCATACCCATTTCTCCTCGGTGATCTTTGTTCCTAAGATTTTATCACAATTAGTATCTTCTAGCAAGGATCGTAGTTTAGGGAAGTTGGCTCTTTTGAAATTCAGTGTCTTTGTATTCCCCTTATGTTTCCTATTGGTATGATTTATACTGAAACTAATTGAACTGTGATCGCTGTTTCCTAAATTGCCCTGTATTTCCACATCCGTGATCAGGTCTGTATTGTTGGTAATCAGTAGGTCCAGTAATGCACTAACACACTAAGATACAAGTCAGATTTCAGGCATCCCCTGCAACAAAAATGTCATTTTTGGTGAGATACCCCCAATAGGAAATCACATCTAAAGTGATGCAGACCCTGCAGATTTCCTCATTAGTGCCCTGCCAGGTGCACAGCTGATTGATAATTATGAAACTGCTCCCATTAGACTCACTCAGCCCAGGGGTTCTTCAGAATAATAAAAGGTAGGAATCTGCAACAAAGGTTGGTATAATCCTTGCAATGTACATAGATCATCCAGAGGGGAAGGTTTTTTTTTTTGCTCAAAAAAAGTGGAGTTACGCTTTAAGTAGTGGATGTACATGGATTATATTTGGAGAATATTTGGAGAATATGAATATGCTTTAGTGTCACTAATAAACTGTGTTTGTTTGTTTGCCCAAAATGCGTAAGACACTGTTGATGTTTAAAGCTGAACTCTGAGACAATTAAAAATATTCCTTGCAGTTGCCCAACCCCCATCAAAGTTAAATTCTCATTTATATCTAGGGTAAGCACTTTTACTACTTACCTTAACCCCCCCCCCCCCCCCCCCAGCAGCCTGAATTCTCCTCTTCCAGCCATGAAAGCTATATACAGTATATAGCCATTTGACACTCAATTGACAATTGACTATGGTAACACTGTACTGCTCTGGTCACAGTATGTAAAAAAAGAAAAAGAAAAAAAAATTGTAAAAAAAGAAAAAAAAATTTATTTGGAAATTTAAAAAAAAAAAAGACCCCAAATGTGGGACTTTTGGTCTTTGGCTTCTGGAGCAACCGGCCACCAGTGTTGGTGAGGAACACCTTACACAAAGAGTTATACAGCATGGTTTAGCCACATAAAATTACGGGCAACATATTTAGGGATATATATGTTGCCTGTACAGTGTCACCATATTCACTATGGTGACACTGTATGTAAAAAAGAAAAAAAAAAAATGGTAAAAACAAATTGAAAACAAATGATTTTTTTTAAACATGCTGTTACCATTTAGTGTCCCTGATCACTGACACTCTAGTCATATAATGTTTTCCTATCTCCTTTTATTGAATTTCTTCATTTTCCAAAAAAAGTGACAACAAATTACAACTTCAAAAAGCTTGCATGCCTCTTACTAAATACCTTGGACTGTCTGATTCCCAAAAAGGGGTCATTTGTACTGTCCTGACATTTCAGGGCCTCAAGAAATGAGATAGGCCGTCAGCAAGGGGCTTTGCTAGGTCTACAAAAGATCTGGGGCTAGAGCCCATAGCAGCGTAGTAAAGAAAGTCATACGCTTGGGCAGGCATACACATGTATATACAGTAATATACGTGTGTGTATATATATATCCCCAGAGAGCCCCCCGTTTACATCAGGGTCCCCAGAGAGTCCCCCCTTACATCAGGGTCCCCAGAGAGTCCCCCCTTACATCAGGGTCCCCAGAGAGTCCCCCCTTACATCAGGGTCCCCAGAGAGTCCCCCCTTACATCAGGGTCCCCAGAGGGCCCCCCTTACATCAGGGTCCCCAGAGGGCCCCCCTTACATCAGGGTCCCCAGAGAGCCCCCCCTTACATCAGGGTCCCCAGAGAGCCTCCCCCTTACATCAGGGTCCCCAGAGAGCCCCCCATTTACATCGGGGTTCCCAGAGAGTCCCCCCTTACATCAGGGTCCCCAGAGGGCCCCCCTTACATCAGGGTCCCCAGAGAGCCCCTCCTTACATCAGGGTCCCCAGAGAGCCCCTCCTTACATCAGGGTCCCCAGAGAGCCTCCCCCTTACATCAGGGTCCCCAGAGAGCCCCCCTTACATCAGGGTCCTCAGAGAGCCTCCCCCTTACATCAGAGTCATCAGAGAGCCTCCCCCTTTCATCAGGGTACCCAGAGGGCCCCCCATTTACATCGGGGTTCCCAGAGAGCCCCTCTTACATTAGGGTCCCCAGAGAGCCTCCCCCTTAAATCTGGTTCCTTAGAGAGCCTCTGCCTTAAAATCAGGGACCCCAGATAGCCTCTCCCTTACTCCCTTACATCAGAGTCATCTGAGAGCCTCCCCCTTTCATCAGGGTACCCAGAGGGCCCCCCATTTACATCGGGGTTCCCAGAGAGCCCCTCTTACATTAGGGTCCCCAGAGAGCCTCCCCCTTAAATCTGGTTCCTTAGAGAGCCTCTGCCTTAAAATCAGGGACCCCAGATAGCCTCTCCCTTGCATGAGGGTCCCCAGAGAGCCCCCCACTTACATAAGGGTTCCCAGAGAGCCTCCCTTCCCCTTTGGGGACCCCTGCAGAGACTCGGGGCTATTGGCCACCCCCTAGCAACGCCCCTGGCCGTCAGTACATCAGTATTGATCAATTTTCATATATATATATATATATATATATATATATATATATATATATATATATATATATATATATATATATATATATGTGTATATATATATATATATATATATATATATATATATATATATATATATATATGTATATATATATATATATATATATATATATATATATAATCTGTTAATGTCTCTATATATCCCATAGTTTGCAGACTCTATAACTTTCCTACAGACTAAATAATATACACTGATCTGGGTTATTTTTACCAAAGAAATGGAGCAGGATAAACTTTGACCTACATTTCTGAAGAAAGATTATTTATTTTCTAAATTTTATAACAGAAAAAAAGAAAAATTAGTTTTTGTTTTTTTTTATTTTCTTAATTTTTACCATATAGCAAAAAAAAATAAAAAACCCAGTGGTGATTAAATACTACCAAAAATGTCTCAAAAATGATAAAAATTGTATTTGGATATAGTGTTGAATGACTGAACAATTGTCATTCAAAGTGTGACAGCGCTGAATTCTGAAACCTGTCCTGAGCAGGAAGGGGGTGAATGTGTCCGGTATTTAAGTGGTTAAATACATACTGTAAGTGTGACCTCTCTCTCCTCTGCTGTAGTTAGAGCAGTGCAGCTTGGTCAGGGCTCACCCCATCCTCTGATTGGATGGTGAGGTCATACCTGAGCTCTCCTATCAGCCAGCTACACTATATTGTCAAAAGTATTGTGACGCCTGCCTTTACACGCACATGAATTTTAGTGGCATCCCAGTCTTAGTTCGTAGGGTTCAATATTGAGTTGGCCCACCCTTTGCAGCTATAACAGCTTCAACTCTTCTCGGAAGGCTGACCACAAAGTTTAGGAGTGTGTCTATGGGAATGTTTGACCATTATTCCAGAAGGGCATTTGTGAGGTCAGGCACTGATGTTGGACGAGAAGGCCTGGCTCGCAGTCTCCGCTCTAATTCATCCCAAAGGTGAGGTGAGGTCAGGACTCTGTGCAGGCCAGTAAAGTTCCTCCACCCCAAACTCGCTCATCCATGTCTTTATGGACCTTGCTTTGTGCACTGGTCCAAATCATTTGGTGGAGGGGGGATTATGGTGTGGGGATGTTTTTCAGGGGTTGGGCTTGGCCCCTTAGTTCCAGTTAAGGGAACTCTTAAGGCATCAGCATACCAAGACATCTTGGGCAATTTCATGCTTCCAACTTTGTGGGAACAGTTTTGGGATGGCCCCTTCCTGTTCCAACATAACTGCACACCGGTGCACAAAGCAAGGTCCTGACCTTAACCTGATAGAACACCTTTGGGATGAATTACAGTGGAGACTGCGAACCAGGCCTTCTCATCCAACATCAGTACCTGACCTCACTTGTGGAAGAATGGTCAAACATTCCCATAGACACACTCCTAAACCTTGTGGACAGTCTTCCCAGAAGAGTTGAAGCTGTTATAGCTGCAAAGGGTGGGCCAACTCAATATTGAACCCTACGGACTAAGACATGAGATGCCATTAAAGTTCATGTGCGTGTAAAGGCAGTTGTCCCAATACTTTTGACAATATAGTGTATGTGTGCAGTGCTGCACATAATGGTAGATTTTGCACACATTTTATAATGCATTAATAGGAGACTTTCCAGTCCCCTCTGAACCTGAGTGAACTACTCGGCCCCCAGAAAATACAATCTCCAGGTAAGAAATTAGAAACGGTAAAACCCTTTGGCTGCCCTTTGCTTGATGCCTCTGTCTTCAGTCAAAAAAATAAATAAAATAAGCTAAACATGATGACTCGAGACACCCGTGTTTAGTCACTCAAATAAAATATTGATTAATAAGCATGCTCACTTCAGACGTCTGTTAAAACAATGTAACGTGCCAAATACAGTCAGATTCCTCTGTGATTAACGACTCTGCAATCTACTGACCTGCATGTACCTACAGCTCAAAGTATGTCGGTTTAAAGGGCTAGTTCACATAGAAAGAAAAACTGTATGACTCTGGACAAGTAAAACCATTCAGCAAACTCTTAAAGGCATTATAAACCTTCCTACCTGCACTTTGTATTTTTTACCTGTGCATTGATCATGTAGTTTCATGGTGCCATTTGTTGCCCTTTACGCACAGTCTATAGTCAAGTAAATCTTCACAATTCTTTGTTAGCCATTTATGTGTGTGTTCAAACACATAGAAGGTGGCATGGCACTGCACAGGTTAATGCAGGTACAGGTTAATTAATCTGTCTGTAGTCTAAGAACTGACACTTCCAGTAAAGAAACTACATATCCCACAATCCCTGGGTCTCTCTGTCTAGTGCTCTGCAGGTGAAAGCTACACAATAATTAGATCTGACACAGACACAAACAGGCAGAGACATTAACAGAGAGATCACCATGCAGTTTTTCAGCACTCCCGCATTTGTGACGCAACACAGAGGAAATAGCAAGGCATGGATCAGATGCTGTGTGGAGTTTCCTGTCCTTTGAAGTGGTTATAAAGGCTCAAAGGCATTCTAAACACCTTCTGTTTGCTGCAAAGTCTCTGTCTCTGCCTCCTCATTGACTGAGACAGCAGCTACTGTCAATCACAGCCAGTGAGCCAATGAGGAGAAAACGGGGGCGGGGCCGAGCGGCGCTCTGTGTCTAAATGGACAGACAGAGCAGCGACTCGGGAGCAAGCCTGCTAGTGTGCCCCCATAGCAAGCTGCTTGCTATGGGCGCACTTGGCAGGAGGGAGGGGCCAGGAGCACCGACGGGGGACCCGAGAAGAGGAGGATCCGGGTTGGGATTAGGTGGCACTGATAAGGAGGCACTAATATGCCGCACCGATGGGCACTGATAGGTGGCACTGATATGCGGCATTGATGAGCACTGATAGGTGGCACTGGCACTGATAGGCAGCACTAGTGGGCACTAATGGATGGCACTGATGGGCGGCACTGATGGGCACTGAATGGCAGCACTGACTAGCATCACTGATGAGCACTGACTGGTGTCACTGATGGGCACTGCTGGGGCTTTACTGTAATGATGATCAGTGCCCTGATTACCTGCCCTGGTCTCCCCTGCGAGGAGATGCTGCAGATCGGCTCTCCTCGCCACATACTCTCAGTGTGTGGCGAGGAGAGCCGATCAACGGCACTTCCGCATTTACATGTGACCGGCTGTGATTGGACACGGCCGATCACATGGTTAAAGGGCCATGCCATCGGCTCTCTACAAAGATCGGGGGGCTGGGAGGACATCACAGTTGCGGCCATTCTCACGCACCCGCAGGGGGAGCATAGCGCAGCAATCGCGGACGTTCTGGGGCACCGCCATATGACGTCCTCCCAGTACGAGAGCCGCACCGCTCCTCCATCATTTGACGATGGGCGGACGGCAAGTGGTTAAGTGAATAGGGACAAGCTAATTGAACTAATACATGAACATAGGGGAATCGATCAGCCACAATGCTAAAAATTGCAGCAGCAAAGTAACAACACAGGGACTAGAATTACACTAATACATAGGTAAAACCATAAAAACATTTGAAAGTTTACAATGCCTTTAAAGGCAGTCTGGGAAGCATTGCAGCTACACTGGGGACTTAACACTATTTCTGATGCATGGGGTCTAAGAACTGACACTTCCAGTGAAGAAACTACATATGCCACAATCCCTGGGTCTCTCAGTCTAATAATATTTCTGATGCATGGGGTGTTTCTTGGCCCCATCACCCATTGTCAGTATATGATCATTCCCTACTACCCCGGGTTGTCCTTGGAGGCCAGTAACGGTCACACTGATCGGTAGGTGGAGAAACTGCTGCAATGACCCCTCCTCTGCAGGACAAGCAATGTTGTATGCCTGTAGTGAGAGGTAACGTGCTGTGTCCTCCCAATATGACTGACAGCTAAAGGGGGTGGGCAAGGGCACAATATGGTTACAGGGTGCTCACACTTTAAAGGCTTGTTCACAGTAGTGGTGCTCTCTGAAGAGTGATCCGCGTTCTGATCGTGATTCAGAAAGAATTTGTCAGGCAGTGAGGAACTGTTTTTTTTTCCTCCTCCACCACCTGCTTTAACCATTTTGCCCCTTTGACAGGGGGTTTAATTATTGCGGCAACCATCACAGCTGCGGCATGTGTACAGCCCTGGCTGCTGCCTCTGCAGTTAAAGGGGTAGCGATTGGGGGCAGTAAAAGCACAGCTGAACTGTGGGGTTTCACCGCCCCCCTGACCTGCCTGTTCTGTGAACATGGCCTTATAGTGAGTGTGGTCATGCCCTTATAGTGTAAACTTGCCCTAGTGGTTGAATTACCGGGGTCACAAAGGTCGCGCTTGCGACTGGACCCTGGCATTCCACCACCATGGGGCCAGACCGTAAGGCTTGGTTCACACTGCTGCAACCCCAAAGTCGTGCAACTTGCTTGTGATTTCCTTGCGACTTGCTTCCAACTTCTTTGTAGTCTAACATTGCAGTCTATGGTACTCAAATCGCACCAAAGTTACAGAAAAGTAGTGCACAAGCCTTACTTGAAATGCAGAGGAACTGCAAAATCAGGAGATCCACCATGAACAAACCCAAGGTGGCACATGACCCCAACACTCGTCACTAGTTCTATATAATAAAATCCTGTGCATAGATTATAGTCTACCGTCATACCAGTCCAGAATATCATCCACACCTATACAGGACAACCTAGAAGACTAGACTAGAGGCTGGACTACCTTCATACCAGTCCTGGGTATCATCCACACCTATATAGGACAACCTAGAAGACTAAAGGCTAGACTACCTTGATCCCAGTCCTTGGGTATCATCCACACCTATATAGGACAACCTAGAAGACCAGAGGCTAGACTACCTTCATACCAGTCCTGGATATCATCCACACCTATATAGGACAACCTAGAAGACTAGAGGCTAGACTACCTTGATCCCAGTCCTTGGGTATCATCCACACCTATATAGGACAACCTAGAAGACCAGAGGCTAGACTACCTTCATACCAGTCCTGGATATCATCCACACCTAAATAGGACAACCTAGAAGACTAGAGGCTAGACTACCTTCATACCAGTCCTGGATCTC
The DNA here is from genome assembly GCA_037952925.1 of Lithobates clamitans. Taxonomy (NCBI): domain Eukaryota; kingdom Metazoa; phylum Chordata; class Amphibia; order Anura; family Ranidae; genus Lithobates; species Lithobates clamitans. Next base: position 1,337,709 of record JBBGZY010002323.1, read on the forward strand.
ATCCACCCCTATATAGGGTAACCTAGAGGACCAGAGGCTAGACTACCTTCATTCCAGTCCTGGGTATCATCCACACCTATATTGGACAACCCAGAAGACTAGCGACTAGATTACCTTCATACCAGTCCTGGATCTCATCCACCCCTATATAGGGCAACCTAGAGGACCAGAGGCTAGACTACCTTCATTCCAGTCCTGGGTATCATCCACACCTATATTGGACAACCCAGAAGACTAGCGACTAGATTACCTTCATACCAGTCCTGGATCTCATCCACCCCTATATAGGGCAACCTAGAGGACCAGAGGCTAGACTACCTTCATTCCAGTCCTGGGTATCATCCACACCTATATTGGACAACCCAGAAGACTAGCGACTAGATTACCTTCATACCAGTCCTGGATATCATCCATACCTATAGGACAACCTAGAACACCATGTATTGCAACCCATCCTTGTAAGATTAGTAAGTGGCGGGCCACCTGTTGGGTAGAAGGGGTTAAATCTTGATTACAGGGGTGGAAGGGCTCAGGGAGGGAGGCGTTGAGACAAGCTTGTCATGATAATTATAGATTTTGGATGGCTCCTAAAATCGTGTCATGGAGAACAAGCTTAGACAGACCCGGAGCTCCTGGTAGAGAGGGAGAAATTGGCAGCTGCACCGTGTCCCCCCCCCCCCCCCTCGGTACACACAAGAGCACTAATATTGCACGCCGCTCGCACAAACAGCTGCACACACATACATGCAAACAGCACTCCGCACATGCCTTTGGTAAACGCGCCAAAATGCACTGCACTGGTTAAAAACTTCTGCACGGGGGGCAGTAACTGATGGCAGCTCAGGCACATTCTTATTGGCACGGGACACACAAAGGCAAGCGACACGTTGCTAATGAATCAATGGTAAAGTTGTCAGCCTGCTGTGCAAGCGCCTTTATTTGGCCATAGAGCTGCCTATCAGGTCTGCCAGATTTGTTCCTAAATAATTTGTATGGAGAACGAGAAAAAAAGTTAAAGAGGTCCTCTGCAGCTAGCAACATTAGACCCCCCCCCCCCCCCCAGCAACACGGGATTCCCCAGCAACAATAGATCCACCCCAGCAACAATAGATATTCTCACCAACAACAGACCCCCAAGCAACAATAGACCCCCAGCAATATTAGACCCCAAAAACAATAGATCCACCCCAGCAACAATATAGAACCTCACCAACAACAGACCCCCCCAGAGACAATAGAACCCCCCAGCAACTATAGATATCCCCCAACAATATACCACCCCCAGCAACAATAGATCCACCCCAGCAACAATATAGAACCTCACCAACAACAGACCCCCCAGCAACAATAGAACCCCCCAGCAACAATAGATCCCCCAGCTGCAAGCAACAATAGACCCTTTCCTCAAGAGTAGATCCCTCTCAGCAAAAACTGACCCCCAACAATATAAGACCCCCTCCAGCAACAATAGGTACCCCACCAGCAACAATAGACCTCCCCAGTAACAATAAATTCCCCAACAGGCAGCATCAATAGGCCCTCCAGAACCCTTTGCCATTACATGCATTCAGGTCTGGAGGTGCCGAAATTGTGTTGCCCCATGTCCCAGCTGGAAAATAGCGCTGGTCACAGGAGTGCAACTCACATTTGCTATTCTGTGACCAAGAATTAGCCGATACAGAGCCGCTCCAATATGTGGAAGGATCCTGACCACATTGTCAAAAAGTGTGGATATTGATACATTATTATGTAATGGCTCTTTCTTGTTACATATATTGAAAACACTGTTAGAATAGAACTCTATAAGACTGTTCACACTAATGCATTTTTTTAATGAATTTTGCATTTTTAACATGGATCCCTATGGAACATGTTCACATCAATGCATTTTTGTGCCTCTGCATTTCTGGAAAGGGTCAGGGGCTTTTTTCCCACAAAATGCAGAGTTTTGCTTGTTAGGCTCGATTCACACCTATGCATGTTGCTTTTGAGCGTTTTTGGAGGTTTTTTTTTCATGCTTGCCACGTTTTTGAGCAGCGTTTTTGCCGCGATTTTGCCGCGATTTGCGTTTTGCGTTTTTTTTTTTTTTGTTTTTTTTTTCAAGTTTTTTTTTACAGTCTTAAAATTTTTTTTTAAAAAAACGGCAAAAACGCATCAAAAACGCACCAAAAACGGTGCACTTGCGTTTTTGATGCTTGTCCATTGAATTCTATTACATGCAAAACGCTGCATTTTGCATGAAAAAAAGTCCCTGACCCTTTCCAAAAATGCAGAGAAACAAAAAAGCATTGATGTGAACATGTTCCATAGGAACCCATGTTAAAAAATTCCCGTGCATTTCTGCAAAATGCAAAATGCATCAAAAAACGCGCTAGTGTGAATGGAGCCTAATAGACTTCACTGGACCCGCATCCAAATGCAAGTACCGCCTTTTTACCATGATTTTGACGTGATTTTTTAAAATAATTTAAAACGGGGAGAGGAGACGGATAAGCAGAAGTTCCACTTTTGAGTGGAACTCCGCTTTAAAATGATTGCAAAGTCTTGTTTTTTTTTTGTTTGTTTTTTATTGTTTTTTTTTTAAATAACAAACGTTATACTTACCTGCTCTGTGCAGTTGATTTTGCACAGAGCAGCCCAGATCCTCCTCTTCTCGGGTCCCTCTTTGGTTCTCCTGGGCCCCTCCCTCCTGGTGAGTGCCCCCCACAGCAAGCAGCTTGCTGTTGGGGCCCCCGAGTCGAGCCACAGCTCCCTGTGTCAATACACCCCCTTTCTCTCCTCATTGGCAACTGATTTTGATTGACAGCAGCAGGAGCCAATGGCACAGCTGCTGTGTCTCAGCTAATCAGGAGGGAGAGTCCCGGGACAGCCGAGGCACTCGTGGACATCGCTGGATAGAGATGGGGCTCAGGTAAGTATTAGGGGGGCTGCCGCACACAGAAGGCTTTTTCTCTTAATGCAGGGAATGCATTAAGATAAAAAAAAAACCCTTCTGACGTTACAACCACTTTAGGCTGGGTACACACTTGTGCAATGACAGTCATCGCATGTGATTTCCACCGCATTGCTGTGCAGATCACATGTGATGTCACAAACTGTATGGCTGAAATCACATTGCATTCGCACCAAAATGGTGCAGGACTCTTTTTTTTTTTTAGTCAGCACTGGAATCGGATCGCATGGGTTATCGCACCTATGCGATCCGATTCCTGTACCATTTGACAGTTCGCACTGCGATCTACGAAGCGATCTGGGGGGGTGTCATTAACTTTACATTGACACCCCCCCAGCGGTTCACAGATCTCAGTGTGAACCAGTGTGCGATTCAGGTGCGATGCGGGAGCCGGCAGTGAATCGCAGGGTTTCCCGAATCGCACCAGCGTAAACCGGTTAAGGATGAGCGGAGCGGTTTCAGCCAAAACTGATTTTGCCGTGGAATTGCTGTCGTTGACAAACTTTGGCCGGAGCGAAAACTCTCATGTTCAGTCATTAAACTGTGTAGGCAAAAAATATTCTCTTAATCCTTTTATATTTTCTTTATCCTTTTATTTTTGGAGACGTGAGTTATTTTTAGTGTATTTAGGTTAGTTTAGTTTATTTATTTATTTATTATTATTATTATTATTATACGAGATTTATATAGTGCCAACAGTATTTATTTAGGGTTTTTTTTTTTCCCTTTTTTGTGTATACAATCATTATTTGTGTACTGTTTCTTTATATGTTGATTTTTATTTAGTGAAAAAAAACCCCCATAAAACAAGACCAGGTCCAGAATAGTAGTAATGAGCTTCTATAACCCTCATGAGCTACAGGTACATATGAAAAAATTAGAATATCATCAAAAAGTTAATTTATTTCAGTAATCCAATTCAAAAAGTGAAACTCCTATATTTTATATGGATTTGTTACATTTCTTTCATTTTATTTTGATGATTATGGCTTACAGCTCGTGAAACCCCAAAATTCAGTATCTCAGAAATGAGAATATTACAATAAAACCAATAAAAAAAAGGATTTTTAATACAGAAATGTTGGCTGACTGAAAAGTATATCCATGTACAGTATAGTAAGCACTCAATACTTGGTTGGGGCTCCTTTTCCACGTGCGGCGTGGCATGGGGCGATCAGCCTGTGGCACTGCTGAGGTGTTATGGAAGCCCAGGTTGCTTCAGCTTCATCTGCATTGTTGGGTCTGGTGTCTCTCATCTTCCTCTTGACAATACTCCACAGAGTCTCTATGGGGTTTAGGTGAAGCGAGTTTGCTGGCCAATCAAGCACAGCGTTACCATGATCATTACACCAGGTATTGGTACCATGCTGGTGCAAATGGGCGCACGTGCATTTCCACACATTGCGCCCATTCCTTTTAATGGGCTGCCCTACGCATGAGAAATGAGCAAAAGAAGTCCCTAACCCTTTAGCAAAATCGCACCGCACCGAACCGAATAGTGCTGCAGCATGTGCTTGCGTTAGCAGATGTATGGGGGTGCAATTAACCACATTCTCCATGTTTTATGCCTATAATATCCACTTCAGCTCTGGAAGGTTTTACTTCCTTTTAGGACCGGGCCATTTTTTTGCTATTCAGCACTGCGCTACTTTAACTGACAATTGCGCGGTCGTGCAACACTGTACCCAAATTAAATTTATATCATTTTTTTCCCACAAATGAAGCTTTCTTTTGATGGTATTGATCACCACTAGGTTTTTTTTTTTTCGATAGAAATAAAAAAAGACCGAAAATTAAAAAAAAAAAAAAAAAACTATAAAACATATCCAATAAAAAGAAAATAAAAAAAAATTAAAATTCTTCATAAATTTTTACCAAAATGTATTCTGCTACATGTCTTTGGTAAAAAAAAAAAAAAAAAATCCCAATAAGTGTATATTGATTAGTTTGCGTGAAAGTTATAGCGTCTACAAACTATTGGATACCTCCTGGAAATTTTTATTTTTTTTTTTATACTACTAGTGGCAGTGATTGGTGACTGTGATAGTGCTGCGGCCAATCTGACGCTAACTGATGCTGGGGCGCACTGAGGCGCTTTACAGGTGGTTTAGCGCTACAAATAATGTCTGCAAAGCGCCTGTAAAGCGCCTCTCCTGTCACTCCAGTGTGAAAGCCCGAGCGCGGTGCGCTTACAGGACGTTAGAAAAAGTCCTGCAAGCAGCATCTTTGGGGCGCTTTAGGAGAGGTGTATACACCGCTCCTACACCGCGCCTGCAAATTGCTTCGGCAGCGGCACTACACAGGCGATATTAACCCCTTCCTCAGCCGCTAGCGGGGGTTAAAAGCGCCCCGCTAGCAGCCGAAAAGTGCCGCTAAAACAACAATAAAACGCCGCTAAAACTAGCAGTGCTTTACCGCCGACGCCGGTCCCAGTGTGAAAGTAGCCTAACCGCCACCACCAGGGACACTAATAGTTATCAGTGATAATACTATACACTGTACTAATGACACTGGCTGGGGAGGGGTTAAATAACATCAGGGACGATCAAAGGGTTGAGAGAGAGATTGTTCCCTCTGTACACAGCTCTGTGTTGATTGTCAACACAGAGCTCTGAGCTGTGATTGGGCACAGCCGATCAGCAGGTCCCGGGCATGAATCATTGGCTTGGACTTTCTGACAGACTGCCGCTGTGTTAAATCACAATGGGCGTCAGCGGGAGCGTGCATTGCCCGCACCCTAAACCCGGAGGCAGGCAGCAACGTACAAGTGCGGCGCTTCGCCTACACAGGATGCGCGTCTGCAGTACATTGTGGGCCCGGAGGTGGTTCAAACCTAATGGCACCACCACATATCTGCTGAAGGACAGTGTGCTTCTGTGCGTGTCAGGAAAGAGCAGTGTTCCCAACACGCTCAATGTGTGTGAACGCAGCCTGAAAGTCCGCTTCTTCTTTTTATTTCTTTATTGCCGATAAAGGCATGGTTGGACTCAGTCTTACGCAGTTGTACCAGCTCCTCTCCTGGACTAGGGTTGCCACCTGTCCAGGGTTCACCCGGACAGTCCGGGTTTTGAATCTTGTGTCTGGGTTTCAGTCAGCCTGAAACCTGGACACATTATTTAGACCGGGCTGTGGCTCCCCAAGTAACCCAGATAGTCGCAAACAAACTTGTTGCTGTCCAGGAGCTGCTGATGGCTGTCTGGGGGCAGGTTCCACATCACTGAAGGGCTGGAGCAAAGACGTCAGCAAGTGCAATTCCGCCACACCCACTGTTTACCGTGGCGCAATATGAGCGCTGCATTACTATTCTCATTTTATAATACTATAATGTTCAGTACGAAGAAAGAAAATTTGGGTATACAGTACCTGACCTCGAGATTGTGTTTCCAGTGCGATCCCACCGCGCTGGTTCTCGGCGACAGGGTACTGTGCATCTCGCGCTGGCTCGCTGATCAGGAAAGGAAAACTTTTTTTTCCTTTCGCGATGAGTGACAGGTGGTGCTGACAGCTGTCTGGTATGAATCATGAGGGGGAACGCCGCGCCAAATTTTAAATAAAAAAACGGCATGGGTTCCCCCCAGGGGCCAGGCCCTTAGGTCTGGTATGGATTTTAAGGGGAACCCCCTACGCCGAAAAATCGGCGTGGGGGTCCCCCCCAAAATCCATACCAGACCCTTATCCGAGCATGCAGCCCGGCCGGTCAGGAAAGGGGATGGGGACGAGCGAGTGCCCCCCCCCTGAACCGTACCAGGTCGCATGCCCTCAACATGATGGGGTGGGTGCTTTGGGGCACCCTGCGGGCCCCCCCAGGCCAAAGCACCTTGTCCCCATTTTGATGAGGACAAGGGCCTCTTCCCGACAACCCTGGCTGTTGGTTGTCGGGGTCTGCGGGCGAAGGGCTTATCGGAATCCGGGAGCCCCCTTTAATAAGGGGGCCCCCAGATTCCGGCCCCCCACCCTATGTGAATGAGTATGGGGTACATCGTACCCCTAGCCATTCACCTGGGGAAAAAAAGTGTCAATAAAAAAACACACTACACAGGTTTTAAAAGTAATTTATTAGGCAGCTCCGGGGGTCTTCTTCCAACTTCAGGGATCTTCTTCCGACTTTGGGGTCTTCTTCCGACTTCTCTACTCTCTATGGCCTCTTCTCCCGCTCTCCGGCCTCTTCTCCCGCTCTCCGGCCTCTTCTCCCGGTGTCTGCTTCTTCTCCCGCTCTCCGGCCTCTTCTCCCGGTGTCCGCTTCTTCTCCCCCTCTCCGGCCTCTTCTCCCGGTGTCCGCTTCTTCTCCCGCTCTCCGGCCTCTTCTTCCGGTGTCCGCTTCTTCTCCCGCTCTCCGGCCTCTTCTCCCGGTGTCCGCTTCTTCTCCCGCTCTCTGGCCTCTTCTCCCGCTCTCCGGCCTCTTCTCACGGTGTCTGCTTCTTCTCCCGCTCTCCGGCCTCTTCTCCCGGTGTCTGCTTCTTCTCCCGCTCTCTGGCCTCTTCTTCCGGTGTCCGCTTCTTCTCCCGCTCTCCGGCCTCTTCTCCCGGTGTCTGCTTCTTCTCCCGCTCTCCGGCCTCTTCTCCCGGTGTCTGCTTCTTCTCCCGCTCTCCGGCCTCTTCTCCCGGTGTCCGCTTCTTCTCCCGCTCTCTGGCCTCTTCTCCCGGTGTCTGCTTCTTATCCCGCTCTCCGGCCTCTTCTCCCGGTGTCTGCTTCTTCTCCCGCTCTCCGGCCTCTTCTCCCGGTGTCCGCTTCTTTTCCCGCTCTCTGGCCTCTTCTCCCGGTGTCCGCTTCTTCTCCCGCTCTCTGGCCTCTTCTCCCGTTGTCTGCTTCTTCTCCCGCTATCTGGCCTCTTCTCCCGGTGTCCGCTTCTTCTCCCGCTCTCCGGCCTCTTCTCCCGGTGTTCGCTTCTTCTGCCGGGCTCCTCCGCTATCTTCTGCCGCTCTTTTGATAGCGGTAGCCTGGTCTTCGCCGTCTTGTTCCTTCTTCTCTTCTTCCGATGTTGACACAACGCTCTCTCCCGCTGTAATGATGTGTGCGAGGTGCGGGGGCGACTTATATAGGCATGGGGTGTGGTCACCGGGTGCTGTCACCCGGTGACCCCGCCCCTTATTTTGTAACAGTCCCAGGGCATGATGGACGGGCTGCGTGCTCGAATAAGGGTCTGGTATGGATTTTGGGGGGGACCCCCACGCCGATTTTTCGGTGTAGGGGTTTCCCTTAAATTCCATACCAGACCTAAGGGCCTGGTATGCCCCCGGGGGACCGACGCCGTTTTTTTTTTTTTATTTGGCGCGGCGTTCCCCCTCATGATTCATACCAGACAGCTGTCAGCACTGCCTGTCGCTCATCGCGAAAAAAAAGTTTTCCTTTCCCGATCAGCGAGCCAGCTCGGCACTGGCTCCCGCGACGGGGCTGGCAGGTGTCAAATCTCGCCGATAACAGCGCCGAGATTGACACAATATCGCTGTCACCTACTGTACACAGTTACATTGGTCCTAGGTGAACCAATGTAACTATGCAATAAAAAACAACCTGGAAGCTTATAGAAATGCTAGTAGAAAAATGCTGTGGTCCATAAGGGGTATATGGGTGCAAGAGGTGAAGTGGTTAAAGTGGTTGTATTGTCCGCTTGGTCATTTTTACCTACAGGAAAGACCTATAATAAGGCTTACCTGTAGGTAAAATGAATATCTCCTAAACCTGTACGGTTTAGGAGATAGTCACCTTGCATGCAGCCGCTGTAGTCAGCGGCGCATGTGCAGTGAAGGTCCGGTGTTTCGTGCCAGAACTTGCTGGAACAGAGGACTCCCACACACATGCACAGGAGTGACGTCATCGCGGCTCTGGCCACTCACAGCGCTGGAGCCGCAAACCCGAAAGAAACACAGAGGGAATATGTCGGCTCCCTCAGCGTTGACCAGGCGGCCCTGGGGGAGCTTCGTTCTAAGGTAAGTATTTCTTAATGAGCTAGTATGCGGTGCAAACTAGCTCATTATGCCTTTGTCTTACAGGGGTTTTTTTTGTTTTGTTTGTTGTTTGGGCATACAACCACTTTAACAATGGCTGACAGGTTCTCTTCCTTATACATTGCTCTGTATGGGTAATCAATGTACACAGTGAACTTTATTTCAGGTTGCACTGTGATGAATGTAACACCGCTCAGCTGTAAATTAAAGTCATCCGATGCTGGAAAACCCCTTAAAAGCCACACCCACTTCTCGTATCCCCCCCATTCCACACCCACTTCTCGAATCCCCCCATTCCACACCCACTTCTCGTATCCCCCCATTCCACACCCACTTCTCGTATCGCCCCATACCACACCCACTTCTCATAACCTCCCATTCCACACCCACTTCTCGTATCCCCCCATTCCACACCCACTTCTCGTATCCCCCCATTCCACACCCACTTCTCGTATTCCCCCCATTCCACACCCACTTCTCGTATCCCCCCATTCCACACCCACTTCTCGTATCCCCCCATTCCACACCCACTTCTCGTATCCCCCCATTCCACACCCACTTCTCGTAACCTCCCATTCCACACCCATTTCTCGTAACCTCCCATTCCACACCCATTTCTCGTAACCTCCCATTCCACACCCACTTATCGTATCCCCCTTTCCACACCCACTTCTCGTATCCCCCATTCCACACTCACTTCTCGTATCCCCCCCATTCCACACTCACTTCTCGTATCCCCCCATTCCACACCCACTTCTCGTATCCCCCCCATTCCACACCCACTTCTCGTATCTCCCCATTCCACACTCACTTCTCGTATCCCCCCATTCCACACTCACTTCTCGAATCCCCCCATTCCACACCCACTTCTCGTATCCCCCCCATTCCACACCCACTTCTCGTATCCCCCCCCATTCCACACCCACTTCTCGTATCCCCCCATTCCACACTCACTTCTCGAATCCCCCCATTCCACACCCACTTCTCGTATCCCCCCATTCCACACCCACTTCTCGTACCCCCCCCCCCATTCCACACTCACTTCTCGTATTCCCCCCCCATTCCACACCCACTTCTCGTATCCCCCCATTCCACACCCACTTCATGTACCCCCCCCATTCCACACTCACTTCTCGTATTCCCCCCCATTCCACACCCACTTCTCGTATCCCCCCATTCCACACCCACTTCTCATATCCCCCCATTCCACACCCACTTCTCGTATCTCCCCATTCCACACCCACTTCTCATATCCCTCCATTCCACACCCACTTCTCATATCCCTCCATTCCACACCCACTTCTCGTATCCCCCATTCCACACCCACTTCTCGTATCCCCCCCATTCCACACCCACTTCTCATATCCCCCCCATTCCACACCCACTTCTCGCATCCCCCCATTCCACACCCACTTCTCGTATCCCCCCATTCCACACTCACTTCTCGTATCCCCCATTCCACACCCACTTCTCGTATCCCCCCATTCCACACCCACTTCTCCTCACTTCCCCAATTCCACACCCACTTCTCGTATCCCCTCCATTCCACACCTACTTCTCGTATCCCCCCCATTCCACACCCACTTTTCGTGTCCCCCAATTCCACACCCACTTCTCGTATCCCCCCATTCCACACCCACTTCTCGTATCCCTCATTCCACACCCACTTCTCGTATCCCCCCCATTTCACACCAACTTCTCGTATCCCCCCATTCCACACCCACTTCTCGAATCCCCCCATTCCACACCCACTTCTGGTATCCCCCCATTCCACACCCACTTCTCGAATCCCCCCATTCCACACCCACTTCTCGAATCCCCCCATTCCACACCCACTTCTCGTATCCCCCTATTCCACACCCACTTCTCGTATCCCCCCATTCCACACCCACTTCTCGTATCCCCCCATTCCACACCCACTTCTCGTATCCCCCCATTCCACACCCACTTCTCGTATCCCCCCATTCCACACCCACTTCATGTACCCCCCCCATTCCACACTCACTTCTCGTATTCCCCCCCATTCCACACCCACTTCTCGTATCCCCCCATTCCACACTCACTTCTCGTATTCCCCCCCATTCCACACCCACTTCTCGTATCCCCCCATTCCACACCCACTTCTCATATCCCCCCATTCCACACCCACTTCTCGTATCTCCCCATTCCACACCCACTTCTCATATCCCTCCATTCCACACCCACTTCTCATATCCCTCCATTCCACACCCACTTCTCGTATCCCCCATTCCACACCCACTTCTCGTATCCCCCCCATTCCACACCCACTTCTCATATTCCCCCATTCCACACCCACTTCTCGTATCCCCCCATTCCACACCCACTTCTCGTATCCCCCATTCCACACCCACTTCTCGTATCCCCCCCATTCCACACCCACTTCTCGTATCCCCCCCATTCCACACCCACTTCTCGTATCCCCCCATTCCACACTCACTTCTCAAATCCCCCCATTCCACACCCACTTCTCGTATCCCCCCATTCCACACCCACTTCTCGTACCCCCCCCCCATTCCACACTCACTTCTCGTATTCCCCCCCCATTCCACACCCACTTCTCGTATCCCCCCATTCCACACCCACTTCATGTACCCCCCCCATTCCACACTCACTTCTCGTATTCCCCCCCATTCCACACCCACTTCTCGTATCCCCCCATTCCACACCCACTTCTCATATCCCCCCATTCCACACCCACTTCTCGTATCTCCCCATTCCACACCCACTTCTCATATCCCTCCATTTCACACCCACTTCTCATATCCCTCCATTCCACACCCACTTCTCGTATCCCCCATTACACACCCACTTCTCGTATCCCCCCCATTCCACACCCACTTCTCATATCCCCCCATTCCACACCCACTTCTCGCATCCCCCCATTCCACACCCACTTCTCGTATCCCCCCATTCCACACCCACTTCTCGTATCCCCCCATTCCACACCCACTTCTCCTCACTTCCCCAATTCCACACCCACTTCTCGTATCCCCTCCATTCCACACCTATTTCTCGTATCCCCCCCATTCCACACCCACTTTTCGTGTCCCCCAATTCCACACCCACTTCTCGTATCCCCCCATTCCACACCCACTTCTCGTATCCCTCATTCCACACCCACTTCTCGTATCCCCCCATTCCACACCCACTTCTCGAATCCCCCCATTCCACACCCACTTCTGGTATCCCCCCATTCCACACCCACTTCTGGTATCCCCCCATTCCACACCCACTTCTCGAATCCCCCCATTCCACACCCACTTCTCGAATCCCCCCATTCCACACCCACTTCTCGTATCCCCCCATTCCACACCCACTTCTCGTATCCCCCCATTCCACACCCACTTCTCGAATCCCCCCATTCCACACCCACTTCTCGTATCCCCCCATTCCACACCCACTTCTCGTATCCCCCCATTCCACACCCACTTCTCGTATCCCCCCATTCCACACCCACTTCTCGTATCCCCCCATTCCACACCCACTTCTCGAATCCCCCCATTCCACACCCACTTCTCGTATCCCCCCATTCCACACCCACTTCTCGTATCCCCCCATTCCACACCCACTTCTTGTATCCCCCCATTCCACACCCACTTCTCATATCCCTCCATTCCACACCCACTTCTCGTATCCTCCATTCCACACCCACTTCTCGTATCCCCCCATTCCACACCCACTTCTCGTATCTCCCCATTCCACACCCACTTCTCGTATCCCCCCATTCCACACCCACTTCTCGTATCCCCCCATTCCACACCCACTTCTCGTATCCCCCCATTCCACACCCACTTCTCGTATCCCCCCATTCCACACCCACTTCTCAGATTCCCCCCATTCCACACCCACTTCTCGTATCCCCCCCATTCCACACCCACTTTTCGTGTCCCCCAATTCCACACCCACTTCTCGTATCCCCCCATTCCACACCCACTTCTCGTATCCCTCATTCCACACCCACTTCTCGTATCCCCCCATTCCACACCCACTTCTCGAATCCCCCCATTCCACACCCACTTCTGGTATCCCCCCATTCCACACCCACTTCTGGTATCCCCCCATTCCACACCCACTTCTCGAATCCCCCCATTCCACACCCACTTCTCGAATCCCCCCATTCCACACCCACTTCTCGTATCCCCCCATTCCACACCCACTTCTCGTATCCCCCCATTCCACACCCACTTCTCGAATCCCCCCATTCCACACCCACTTCTCGTATCCCCCCATTCCACACCCACTTCTCGTATCCCCCCATTCCACACCCACTTCTCGTATCCCCCCATTCCACACCCACTTCTCGTATCCCCCCATTCCACACCCACTTCTCGAATCCCCCCATTCCACACCCACTTCTCGTATCCCCCCATTCCACACCCACTTCTCGTATCCCCCCATTCCACACCCACTTCTTGTATCCCCCCATTCCACACCCACTTCTCATATCCCTCCATTCCACACCCACTTCTCGTATCCCCCATTCCACACCCACTTCTCGTATCCCCCCATTCCACACCCACTTCTCGTATCCCCCCATTCCACACCCACTTCTCGTATCCCCCCATTCCACACCCACTTCTCGTATCCCCCCATTCCACACCCACTTCTTGTATCCCCCCATTCCACACCCACTTCTCATATCCCTCCATTCCACACCCACTTCTCGTATCCCTCATTCCACACCCACTTCTCGTATCCCCCCATTCCACACCCACTTCTCGAATCCCCCCATTCCACACCCACTTCTGGTATCCCCCCATTCCACACCCACTTCTGGTATCCCCCCATTCCACACCCACTTCTCGAATCCCCCCATTCCACACCCACTTCTCGAATCCCCCCATTCCACACCCACTTCTCGTATCCCCCCATTCCACACCCACTTCTCGTATCCCCCCATTCCACACCCACTTCTCGAATCCCCCCATTCCACACCCACTTCTCGTATCCCCCCATTCCACACCCACTTCTCGTATCCCCCCATTCCACACCCACTTCTCGTATCCCCCCATTCCACACCCACTTCTCGTATCCCCCCATTCCACACCCACTTCTCGAATCCCCCCATTCCACACCCACTTCTCGTATCCCCCCATTCCACACCCACTTCTCGTATCCCCCCATTCCACACCCACTTCTTGTATCCCCCCATTCCACACCCACTTCTCATATCCCTCCATTCCACACCCACTTCTCGTATCCCCCATTCCACACCCACTTCTCGTATCCCCCCATTCCACACCCACTTCTCGTATCTCCCCATTCCACACCCACTTCTCGTATCCCACCATTCCACACCCACTTCTCGTATCCCCCCATTCCACACCCACTTCTCGTATCCCCCCATTCCACACCCACTTCTCGTATCCCCCCATTCCACACCCACTTCTCAGATTCCCCCCATTCCACACCCACTTCTCGTATCCCCCCATTCCACACCCACTTCTCGTATCCCCCCATTCCACACCCACTTCTCGTATCTCCCCATTCCACACCCACTTCTCGTATCCCACCATTCCACACCCACTTCTCGTATCCCCCCATTCCACACCCACTTCTCGTATCCCCCCATTCCACACCCACTTCTCGTATCCCCCCATTCCACACCCACTTCTCAGATTCCCCCCATTCCACACCCACTTCTCGTATCCCCCCATTCCACACCCACTTCTCGTATCCCCCCATTCCACACCCACTTCTCGTATCTCCCCATTCCACACCCACTTCTCGTATCCCCCCATTCCACACCCACTTCTCGTATCCCCCCATTCCACACCCACTTCTCAGATTCCCCCCATTCCACACCCACTTCTCTTATCCCCCCATTCCACACCCACTTCTCGTATCCCCCCTTTCCACATGGTTTGTACCATTTATAATGTTCTTGTTTTGTATTATCATATTCAATTATTTTGTAAATATGTTTTATTTATTTATTATGGTTTTATTGTGTATAAGTTGTTGTTTGTAAGATTTTTCAATAAACAAAATTGACCCCTCATAATGGGCACAGTAGGTGTGTAGACCCAGGAACGCAGCACAGCGATGGTAGGAACACCTCATAATGGCCACAGCAGGTGTACAGACCCAGGAACTCATCACCAATATGTCATCAATAGAATCCCTGAGATAGAGAAGACACAGTCAGGTAGATTCACTACCAAGAACTAAAATACCAGTTTTGGGTGGGCTGATCCTTCCCTACCGCACTATAGACGAAAGACGGCTACAGTGCGGCTCTCCAGTTCAGGGAGGGGGTTTATGGACATCCCACACACCCTCCTTGGGTGCGCTCTGGGGCCCGCTGTGTCCGTTGGACACAGCTGATCACAGATTGCGGTAAAGGGCCAATCACAGGGGGTCCTTTACCATGTGATCAGCTGTGTCGAATCACAGCTGGTCACATGTAAACAGACTTTCTGGTTATCGGCATTCCTCTTCTCACACGCTGTGTCTGTGTGAGGAAAGGAGAGTCAATAAGAGTTTTTACACTAATTATCAGTGCAGCTTATCAGTTCCCTTCAGTGTAGACAAGTGCAGATTATCAGTGCCAATCAGTGTAGATCAATGCGGGTTATCAGTTCCCATCAGTGCAGCTTATCAGTGCTTATCAGTATAGAACAGTGCAGTTTATCAGTGCCCATCAGTGTAATCAGTGCAGATTATCAGTGCAGATTATCAGTGACCATCAGTGTAGATCAATGCGGGTTATCAGTTCCCATCAGTGTAGCTTATCAGTGCTCATCAGTGCAGATCAGTGCAGATTATCAATGCCAATCAGTGCAGATATTCAGTGCCAATCAGTGCAGATTTTCAGTGCCCATCAGTGTAGATCAATGCGGGTTATCAGTTCCCATCAGCGCAGCTTATCAGTGCCCATCAGTGTAGATCAGTGCAGATTTTCAGTGCCAATCATTGTGGATTTTCAGTGCCCATCAGTGTAGATCAGTGCAGATTATCAGTGCCAATCAGTGCAGATTTTCAGTGCCAATCATTGTGGATTTTCAGTGCCCATCAGTGTAGATCAGTGCAGATTAGCAAAAATTAAAAATGTCATATGTGTACAGTTTTGTATGACTGCGCAATTGTCATTCAAAGTGTGACCGCGCTGAAAGCTGAACATTTTACTGGGCGGGAAGAGGGGTGGAAGTGCCAGGTGTTGAAGTGGTTAAAATGAACCCGATTGTACACAGCCCAGCGAATCCTATGAGCTCACATGTGTCCTCAGGGTGGTAAACATTCCCCGAGAAGCCATGAAACGTCTTCGGGCCTCCCGGAAAGGGTTAACCCCGGGGCTGACGTTCAGGCTGAGCGCCGCTCCTGGTCTTACGGGAAAACAGATGCATTTGTTATTCTGTAGCGGGCACCCTGCCCAGCAGCAAGCATGGGTAATTGAGTGAGAACACACGACTGCGCGGGCACACAAACAGTTATGTAGTCACCATTACTCACCGCGGGGCTGAATCATTTCATAGAGCGCTGAATCATTAAACAGAGGATAGAAGAGATCAGATCACATAATCCCTGGCACCGCTGCAAGCCCAGTGATGAATTACAGGGGGGGGGGGGCAGGATCTGCCGGGGGGGGGGTGGAGGGAGGGGAAGGAAATGGGTCTGAGCTGGAGAACCCCCGGAGCCAGGTTAAGAGGTAACATAGTGCTGATTGACGAGGAACTACTAGTCCCAGCATCCCTCATCAGCCAGTATGTATAGCTAAAAAATTGTTTTGGTGTCACTGGTCCCCAAAAAAGTGTCACTTAGTGTCAAATTTGTCCGCCACAATGTCGCAGTCCCGATAAAAAATGCTGATCACCGCCATTACTAGTAAAAAAAAAAAAAAAGTCCATAATTCTATTCCTTAGTTTGTAGATGCTATAAGTTTTAATATTATCAATATTATTATTGATAATATTATAATCAATATTATTATTATTACTATTATTATTATTATTATTAATAATATTATTAGGATTTTTTTAATCAAAAATATGTAGCAGAATACATTAAAACGGAGTTCCACTTAAAAAAAAATAAAATAAAAGTCAGCAGCTACAAATACTGCAGCTGCTGACTTTTAATAATCAGACACTTACCTGTCCCTGGGTCCAGCGATGCGGGGGGATCGAAGCCCCGCTTGTCTCCCCCTCCGCTCGGCGGCGCCGGCATTGTAACTGTGGGCGCCCAGCTGTGGCTTCACAGCCAGGCACCCACTGCACATGCGCGAGCCGCGCCGCGCGCCGTGGCTGGCCGCGCAATCATCTGGGACCGGTGACGTGTCCCCAGATGATCGCCTAGAGGGAGGGGGGCAGAGCTGATCTCCCTTCCGGCGCCGAGGGAAGTGACGTCAGGAGCCGAGGTGAGTAAGGAGGCAGATTACGAGGGACCCCCTAGCAACAGGCATTAAGAGGTGAGTAAAAAAAAAAAAAATTTGTCCAAATGTTTTTTTTTTTTAATTTGTTTCATGCAGATTAATGAATTTATTTTTTTTTTGGGTGGAACTCCACTTTAAATAACTGCAATTAGTTTCGTAACAAATCGAAATTCGGCCGAATCTTGCATCTTTTGGACATTCGGGTGCATCTGAATGTCTGAATAAGAAAATAATGAATTCCAACTAATACGAAAGAAATGATAGTGACAATAACAAATGAATTCGGCATGATTCGTTAATTCGTCTAATGAAATGAAAGGTCGACTCGGAGTAAATCTCACAGTCCAATCAGCTGATTCATTTTGTGCCGGAGGTTGGATTACTGGCAAAGTGCATTCCTGAGAACTGAGTGAGAAGGGTGTTGTATTGTATTGGAGCAGAGGAGAAGAGATATAGTCATTGTGTGTGTTAATGGATGCAATAAATAAACGACTTTCCGAACTACGAATTGTTATCACAAACAAATATATACATATATAATTATATCGAATGATCCGAAAACGAATCGATTCATTATAACGAATATCGATACTCTACAACAGTGGTCTCCAAACTGCGGCCCGGGGGCCGGATGTGGCCCTTTGCTTGCTTTTACCCGGCCCTTGGGGCACTATTTCATTTACTGACACAAGCAATGGAGCACAATTCTCCCCATCTGACACCAACAAAAGGTGCACAATTCCTCCCGATGACCCCAACAATGGGGCACAATTCTCCCTAATGACACTAGCAATGGGGCCAAATGACACCAACGATGGGGCAGAATTCCTCCTAATGGGGCCAATTACACCAGTGATGTGACACATTACCCCCATCTGACACAAACAGTGGAGCACAATTCTCCCCATCTGACACCAACAAAGGTGCACAATTCCTCCCGATGACCCCAACAATGGGGCACAATTCTTCCTAATGACACCAGCAATGGAGTCGAACGACACCAACGATGGGGCACAGTTTCTCCCGATGGAGCCCAATGACACCAATGATGTGGCACAATTCCCCTATCTGACACCAACAAAGAAGCATAATTCCTTACAAAGACCCCAACGATGGGGCGCAAATCCTCCCAGTGAGACCAATAATGGGGCTCAATGACACCAATGATAGGGCACGATTCCTCCCAGGGACACCAACAATGGGGCTCAATGACACCAATGATAGGGCACGATTCCTCCCAGTGACACCAACAATGGGGCTCAATGACACCAATGATAGGGCACGATTCCTCCCAGTGACACCAACAATGGGGCTCAATGACACTAATGATAGGGCACGATTCCTCCCAGTGACACCAACAATGGGGCTCAATGACACCAGTGATAGGGCACAATTCCTCTCAGTGACACCAACAATGGGGCTCAATGACACCAATAATAGGGCACAATTCCTCCCAGTGACACCAACAATGGGGCTCAATGACACCATTGATAGGGCACAATTCCTCCCAACCACACCAATGATGGGGCAAAATTTCTCTCACTGACACCAAAGATGGGGCATTGTTTACACCCACTTATACCGGGACATTTTCTGCTCCCAATGGCCACAGTCCGGCCCCCCTGAAGTCTGAAGGAGGGTTAACTGGCCCTTTATTTAGAAAGTTTGGAGACCCCTGGTCTACAGAAATAACGAATGATCCGTAAACAAATTAACGTAACATAACGAATATAACAGAACGAAATGATGTATTTTTTTGAATGAAAACGAAACTAAATTTTCCGTCGTGCACAAGTCTAGAATACACATTGGCCTAAATTTATGCAGAAATTCGATTTTTAAAAAAAATTTTATTAGCCAAGTTTTATAGCAGAAAGTAAAAAATATTGTTTTTTTCTCTCTCAAAATTGACGTCTTTTTGTTTATAACGCAAAAAATAAAGACCGCAGAGGTGATCAAACACCACCAAAAGAAAGCTCTATTTGTGGGGGGAAAAAAAGGACATCAATTTTATTTGGGTACAGCGTCCCATGACCGCGCAATTGTCAGTTAAAGCAACGCAGTGCCGTATCGCAAAAAATGGCCTGGTCAGGAAGGGGCTAAAACCTCCCGGAGCTGAGGGGGTTAAACCGATGAGTGGCAGTCGATGACAGAATCCAACTCATGCGATTTGATGACGTTTTTTGCTCTACAAGTACACCGCCATACAATGCAATTGTCAGATCACTAATCTGTCAGACTGCAGCCCTTTCACCATCATTACGGAGGTGGCCGGGCTACGGTCACAGGGGGGGGCGGGGGGGGGGGGCAGCCAGTCTCAGTAATTGAATGTCTAGCAAAGCTGTCAGTTACGTGCGTCACTGAGGTGCCGGCCCTCCATTCAGTGGCGGGAAAAATCCCATCGCCTCCATCGCCTCCTCTCTTCTGCACCTGGTAGAAGAGCTCAAGAAACAGCGACTGCAGCACAAGGAGCTACTTTATTACTCAATCTTAGTATCAGCCTATTACTTACTTAGACTCGATTCACACTAATGCGTTTTTTTGATGCATTTTGCAGAAATGCAGGGAAATTTTTTAACATGGGTTCCTTGGAACATGTTCACATCAATGCATTTTTGTGCCTCTGCGTTTTTGGAAAGGGTCAGGGACTTTTCTTTTCCTGCAAAATGCAGCGTTTTGCATGTAATAGAATTCAATGGACCCGCATCCAAAACGCAAGTGTTTTTACCGTGATTTTGCCGCGATTTGCGTTTTGAGGTTTTTTTTTTTAAATTTCGCCCCCTCCCTTTCCTGACCTGCCGGGCCGCATGCTCGGATAAGGGTCTGGTATGGATTTTGGGTGGACCCCCATGCCATTTTTTTAAAAAAAATTTTGGCATGGGGGTCCCCTCCGAATCCATGCTAGACCCAAGGGCGTGGTATGGACTGGGGGGAGGGACCACACGCTGTTTTTTCTCTCGATTTTTTTTTTTTTTTAGCTGGCAATTCATTTCTTTTGACATTCAGTGGGAAGCTCATTGACAACTCATGACTCTTCAGTTGTTGTTAAAGACGCCTTCCCGGCCCCCTCCTTAGCAACCAGCTATATACAGTGTAAAAAAAAAAAAAAAAAAGCAAATCGCGGCAAAATCGCGGTAAAAACGCGTGTCCAAAAACGCGTCAAGCACCGCAAAAAGCACCGCAGAAATGCTCAAAAGCAACATGCACAGATGTGAATCGAGCCTAAGGGCTGTAATTATAACATTTCCCTGGAGCTATTCATCCTGCGAAACTGCACATTCAATCTGTTCAAATGCCAGCATATGCGAACGATACGAGGCTATTTGCTCTCCAGTTCGAATGTTCATTCATTAAAATAGAATTATTCAGGAAAATGCCACATTATGGCCACTAGTTGGAGCTATTGGGAAATAAATACTTACAATGATCATTGGCTCCATCTAGGGTTGTGATCCCCAACACCCCCACGGACCGGGGGTGGGGTGATAATTCGAACGGCTGTAGGGCTACACAGTGTGCAGTGACAGATGTTTTACAATACACAAGGACACATAGGAAGCAATTATTTCCTATGTGTCCCATTCACACGGCAACGCAGCCTATGGCTCCGCTGCAGCACGCTATGATAAAATGCAGACGTCCAGTGTTGATCTGATGAGGATTTTATTTAGAGCTATCCCTAGTGTGTGTGCTGCAGGGAAGTTTGATCTGAGATCTGATCTCGGATTTTATTTATATACATTTTTTAAATATTTCTTTTCAAACTATCTCTCATAGCGTTTAGCCCGCATTCACACCGGGCCAGATTGACATGTCAAATCGCATGCCAAATCGGAGGCTATTCCCAGCAACGGCACTGTCCGAATCGGCGCGATGCCCACTTTGCGTCGCCGCACTGATTCCCAAAAGTAGTTCCTGCATTACTTTTGGCGACTTCGGGGGGCAATTTCAATAAACATCTGTGCACGAACCCGCACAGATATCTCTCAAACCCCTCTTCGAAGTCGGACTGAAATGCCGGTTTGAAATCGTGCGAGTTCACCCGCAGGAACCCGCATTCAGTATGAACCTGGGCTTAGTGTACAAACATGGGCAGTGTGTAAATCTGAAAATGCGCTTAGTGTGCGTGAATTAAATAATAACTCAGAGCAGCTGAACTCGACTTGATACCAGAATCAAGTAAATAAACCTCTGCTTAGAATGTGTTGCTCTGTCCGCTCCGGTATGAGTGGGCAACGATGACATCACCGCTAGCGCCGCCCTAAGCATTTCGTCACAGAGGACATCTTCAAGGGGCATCAGAGGAGTCAGTGTGTACTGTGAGTGGTCTCAGACTTTATTTAACCACTCCCTTTCTAAACCACGACCAATAGGCAGCTCTTTGTAGCCACACCCCTTTTTTTTTGGTGCAGGGCACTTCAGGGGGCCCTCCTGCTCCCTTTCTTCTGGAGGAGCCCAAGCACCCCAGTCTGCACCTGGTGATGACCACCATTCATAGTATAATCTGCAATGTCAGGGGTGCATGTGCATATTTTCTTTGTGTATTATTGTGCTATGCACATAGGGCAGCTCCGGGCTGCCCTACTTGTAACAAATGCGGCAAGCTCGCTCATGTACCTTTTTTGAGCTTCATTTTTAAAGATTGTGTTTATCTGCTGTCTGCTTTGCCATGTTTGGGATGCCATGAATACAGGGGGTCCCCTAGTTACAAACATCCGACTTACAAACAGAGGGAGACAACAGGAAGTGACAGGAAATCTACCCCTAGGAAGGGAAATTCACTCCTGTAAGAGCTATTATGGGGAAAAGGTACCTCCACTGATGCTTTATCACCAAGGCTTGTTTCCACAACAACCCAACGTTTTCAAAATCCAATTGTCATTGGGACAGAAAGTGAGGTGAAATCTTCTGAAGAGGAGCACAGACAGCAAAACAAATGTTAAAGGGGTGATAACCCTTCCCTAAGCTATCCAAAAAGCTTAAAAATAGTTTTTTTGGCTGGAGCTACACTTAAAAAATGTACCTGTTCCGACTTACAAACAGATTCAACTTAAGAACAAACCTACAGTCCCTAACTTGTTTGTAACCCGGGAACCCCCTGTAATAGGGCCTCGTGCCCACATGGTGTTTGCTTTGCTACTCTGAACACTATGAAGGTAAAAACCTTTAGTGTGCAGCTTCCCTCTCAGCCCCCCCCCAATACTTTCCCGATCCGGATCCAGCGTTGTGCACCAGAGCAGCGGCTCTCCCGGGTCTCTCCCTCCTCATTGGCTGAGACAGAGCAGCAGGAGCCATTGGCAATCACAGCCAGTGAGGAGGGGGCGGGGCTGTGCCATGCTCTATGCGGACACACAGACACACACGCAGAACCACAACACAGAGCGGGTAAGTATAAAATGTTTGTTATAAAAAAAAAAATTTTTTTTTAAAAAGCTGAACCTTTAGTATCACCTTTAACATTATGATTTTACTCACGTTCATGAAATGATATAGTGCAAATGCGGCCTAAAATGTCCATGTTATGGGCGGGACGCGATGTCATCATGCAGAGGAATTCATGTTTACATGGATCAAAACAATATTATTGACTATTAACTAGGGTTGCCACCTTTTTCTTCAAGCCAAACCTGTAATATTTCCCCCCACTGATACCAACAAAGGGGTGCGACTCCTCGCCATGACACTAACGATGGTTGACAGTTCCTCACAATGACACCAATGATGGGGCACAGTTCCTCCCACTGACACCAACGATGGGGCACTATTCCTCCCACTGACACCAATGATGGGGCACTATTCCTCCCATTAGCACCAATGATGGGGCACTATTCCTCCCATTAGCACCAATGATGGGGCACTATTCCTCCCATTAGCACCAATGATGGGCACTATTCCTCCCCATGACACCAACGATGGTTGACAGTTCCTCCCAATGACACCAATGATGGGGCACAGTTCCTCCCACTGACACCAACGATGGGGCACTATTCCTCCCATTAACACCAATGATGGGCACTATTCCTCCCACTGACACCAACGATGGGGCACTATTCCTCCCCATGACACCAACGAAGGGACACTATTCCTCCCCATGACACCAACGATAGGGCACAGTTCCTCCCACTGACACCAACGATGGGGCACAAGTGCAGAGCCGTTCTCTGCTCAGAGCTGTCAAAAAAAAAAACGGCAAATGTTTATTAACATTGGTCAGTGAAGAGAAGAGATACAATGTATCATTTGGTTCTTTTAGATTAAAGAGATGAACTTCGGTCTGCAAATGAGGTCAGTTTAACCAGTTAAAGACTAATAGGGCGTACACACGTTCGGACTTTGTTCGGACATTCCGACAACAAAATCCTAGGATTTTTTCCGACGGATGTCGGCTCAAACTTGTCTTGCATACACACGGTCGCACAAAGTTGTCGGAAAATCCGATCGTTCTAAACGCGGTGACGTAAAACACGTACGTCGGGACTATAAACGGGGCAGTGGCCAATAGCTTTCATCTCTTTATTTATTCTGAGCATGCGTGGCACTTTGTCCGTCGGATTTGTGTACACATGATCGGAATTTCCGACAACGGATTTTGTTGTCGGAAAAATTTTATCTCCTGCTGTCCAACTTTGTGTGTCGGAAAATCCGATGGAAAATGTCCGATGGAGCCCACACACGGTCGGAATTTCCGACAACACGCTCCGATCTGACATTTTCCATCGGAAAATCCGACCGTGTGTACGGGGCACAAGCCTTTTTCTGACACTTGTTGCTTACATGTTAAAAGCTGTATTTTTTGCTAGAAAATTACTTAGAAAACCCAAACATTATATATATATATATATTTTTAGCACAGACCCTAGAGAATAAAATGGCGGTCGTTGCAATATTTTATGTCAAACCGTATTTGCACAGCGGTCTTTCAAACGCAGTGTTTTGTGAAAAAATACACTTCAATGTATTGGAAAAAAAAAAAAAACTAAACAGTAAAGTTAGCCCAATTTTTTTGTATAATGTGAAAGATGATGTTACGCCTCGAGAATCGTAAAGAGAATCTTGATCTTTATTCTAAGCAAAAAAAATCACGATTCTCATGTTGTTCAGAATCATGCAGCTCTACCCCATAATAAATGTTTGTTTTTGGGTTTATTACCCCTTTGAGGGACCCTGGTGTAACCATGTGTTCCTATCAATACCTTTGCTGATGCCCGCAACTACTGAACGCCAGAACTGGTCTCCCCTGAAGTCCAATCGGTAACTGACACTTCCGGGATTGTCGATCTCCTGGCTCCCCCCACAGCTCTCAATGGTTTCACCCGCTGACCTCACGTTGCTGCAGGAAGGAGTGGGGATGTGAGGTCAGCCAGAGGAACCAATGAGAGGTAAAGGGGAGCCAAAAGAAGGATATTTCCAGTAGTGTTGGTTTTCCCATCGGACCTTAGGGGACCAGTTCTAGTGATCAGAATGGTGTTGGGTAATGTGAGCACTAGGAAAGCTGAGTGATTACTAAATTCTTTTACAGATAGGAAAAAATGTTTTAAAGAGGTTGTAAACTCAGGAAAAAAAATCTGTAAGACAAAGGCATAATGAGCTAGTATGCATTGCATACTAGCGCATTATGGAATACTGTACTTGCCATAGAACGAAGCCTTCCAGCGGCGTCCGCACATCGCTGATCTTT
Source organism: Lithobates clamitans (assembly GCA_037952925.1). Lineage (NCBI taxonomy): Eukaryota > Metazoa > Chordata > Amphibia > Anura > Ranidae > Lithobates > Lithobates clamitans. Next base: position 1,362,677 of record JBBGZY010002323.1, read on the forward strand.
ACCGGAGTTTTTTTCGGGTTAGTGCCCAGGTCCCTTAAATCATACTAAATTCTTAATTTTAACAAAAAATGTCTATATTATTGCCATCATGAATATATCCAATTAAAAGCTTCTTCCACATATAGGAGGGGTTTTAACAAAAACATTTTTCAGTAGGTTCACTACAGTAAAGGGGGGTCCATATTTTTTATATTGTTTTTTGTATATTGCAAAAAAGAGTTTATTTTTTTTAAAGTTTGGCAAAGATCAGGAGATTTCGATAAAGTTTCAGAATTGGCGTTGAAAGTCAACATTAGGTTGTTTTTTTTTAAAGGGTGCAATTGGCTTTAAATGGCTCCTTAGGGCTATAGAAGCCCCTTCCAACTATCCTGGACCTATTTATGTGCTAAAAATGACAGCCAAAAAAAAAAAAGTTAAATTAAAAAAAGTTTTAAGGTACAGTACACACAAATGATGATCAAAAAAGTATATAAAAAAATATTCTAAAAAAATAGGAATTAATCTGGTGAAATAAATGAAATCCCAACCTGACCCTAAAAAAAAAAACCAAAACAAAAACTCTAAATAGAAACAAACAAATAATAAATAAATAATAAATGGCTCCTTAGGGCTATGGAAGCCCCTTCCAACTATCTTGGGCCTATTTATGTGCTAAAAATGACAGCCAAAAAAAGGTCAAATAACAAAGTTTTAAGGTACAGTACAAACAAATGATGATCAAAAAATATATAAAGAAAAATCTAAAAATATTCTAAAAAAATAACTAATTAATCTGGTAAAATAAATGAAATCCCAACCTGCCCCTAAAAAACAAACAAAACAAAAACAAACAAACTCTAAATAGAAACAAACAAATAATAAATAATAAATGGCTCCATAGGGCTATGGAAGCCCCTTCCAGCTATCCTGGACCTATTTATGTGCTAAAAAGGACAGCCAAAAAAAAAGTAAAATAAAAAAGTTTTAAAGGAACAGTACATAAATGATGATCAAAAAAATTATATTAAAAAATATATAGAAATATTCGAAAAAAATAAGGGATCAATCTGTTGAAATAAATGAAATACCACCCCCCCCCCCCCAAAATAAAATAAAAACCCTAAATAGAAACAAACAAATAATAAATAATAAATGGCTCCTTAGGGCTATTGAAGCCCCTTCCAACTATCCTGGACCTATGTATGTGCTAAAAAGGACAGCCAAAAAAGGTAAAATAAAAAAGTTTTAAGGAACAGTAAAAAAATGATGATCAAAAAAAAATATTAAAAAAAAATTAAATTTTCTAAAAAAATAAGGAATTAATCTGGTGAAATAAATGAAATACCAACCTGCCCCCCCCCCCCCCCCCAAAAAAAAAACTCTAAATAGAAACAAACAAATAATAAATAAATAACGTTTTTTTTCAGGCAGATTTTTTGCAAATAGTTCAAGTTTCTGCTTTAATAAACTCTAATAAACTTTAATAAATAAATAAAATACCCCCCCCCCCAAAAAAAAAACAAAACAAAATAAATAAATAAAGGGTCTTTTCAGGCTAATTTCTTGCAAGGAGCTCAAAATCCAGCTGGAACAAAATCAGTTTTGCTGAAAATACTTGGCTTATATATTAGTAAAGATGGGCGAAGGATCAGGGGCCACTTGGGAGGCGGGGCCTCCATACAGGTTCCTTTTTACGCCCTTCTACTTCATGTAATTTTACTATTTTGGAGGGTATATAAAATCCTGCAATAGTGCGACAATTCATTTCATCCCAATGTCAGCTGGGTCCAAACAACCCCCCCCCCCATATTCCCGAACATCTGATCTCAGAATATTGAAGCCGGGGGGGCCCGACAATTCATCATCCCGCCGCGCTCGCCGGTGAAAGAGTTAACATGGCAACCACTTATTATACCAATATACAGAACAAAGGGCGAGTTCAGAGGAAGGGGAACGAGCTCCGGGAAATAAATTGTTTTTAATATACTGGGAGCAGTTTATCTCTGGCCGGAGTCGCGCTCCCAGCATTTGTATTCATCGCGGTTACAGGGTTTTTTTTTTTTTTTGCACAACGTCGTTAACTCTTTCCTGGCCAGCCGGTACAAACCAGAAACACAGGTTTCCTCTACGGACCGAAACCGTCGCAGCAATTATTATTCTTTTAAACAGTAATAAACCCAAAAGCAAACGTTTATTATATTGCAGCTTAACCAATTCCAATGCCGCGTACACACGACCGGACTTTTCGTCTACAAAAGTCCGACAGCCTGTCCGACAGACTTTCGACGGACTTTTGTCGGACTTTTGGCGGACTTTTGGCGTACTTTTGGCGGACTTGCGGCAGACTTTCTTATGAACGGACTTGCCTACATACGATCACACAAAAGTCCGACGGATTCGTACGTGATGACGTACACCGGACTAAAATAAGGAAGTTGATAGCCAGTAGCCAATAGCTGCCCTAGCGTGGGTTTTTGTCCGTCGGACTAACATACAGACGAGCGGATTTCTGGGTCCGGCGGAGTTACGACGTAAAGATTTGAAGCAAGTTCCAAATCTAAAGTCCGTCAGATTTGCGGCTGGAAAAGTCCGCTGAAAGTCCGGGGAAGCCCACACACGATCGGATTGTCAGCCAGCTTTAGTCCGTTGGCGTCCGTCAGACTTTTGTAGACGAAAAGTCCGACCGCGTGTACGCGGCATTAGATGTGACGGCTGCATTTGTTTTCTTTTTTAGGATTTAATCTTTATTTCCACCTGGTGATCCGGCCAGTAAGTCTGTGTTTTTTTTTTTTGTTTTTTTTTCTCTCAAAAGAACAGGCTCTCTTGCGAATGCATCAGTTACAGGGATGAGATAAACCATTTAACACTGGCCAGGGTGCTTACAGTGATTATTCATTCATGTAAAAAAAACATTTATCACAAAACGAAAATACTATTAGCTGTAACTGGTTAGCTGGAGTTTGGCTTCAATTTATTAGTGAATCTAAATCTGCTAGTACATCTAATGCCGCGTACACGCGATTGGAAATTCGGCCAGCAAAAGACCGATGAGAGCTCTTCGTCGGAAAATGCGACCGTGTGTATGCTCCATCGGACTTTTGCTGGCCAAATTCCAGCCAGCAAAAGACCGAGAGCATGCTCTTAATTTTTCGGTCGGAAAAAGTTCCTATCCGAAAATGCAATCGTCTGTGGCAATTTCCGACGCGCAAAATTCCTACGTATGCTCGGAAACAAAATCGATGCACGCTCGGAAGCATTGAACTTCATTTTCTCGGCTCGTCATAGTGTTGTAAATCACCGCGTTCTTGACGCGTCGGAAGTTCAGCGAACTTTTATGTGACCGTGTGTATGCACAAGGCAAGCTTGAGCGGAATTCCGTCGGAAAAGCCATCATATCTTTTTCAGATGGGAATTCCGATCGTGTGTACGCGGCATTAGACTCCCCCCCCCCCCCCAAGACTGGCAGTGCTGCTGTCCAACGGTGCCCCCTGTGCTCCTTCACCCAGACTGGGGGGCACTCTAATACAGGAGGTTTGTTACTGGCCAGATCACCAGGTTAAAACAGAGAGAAAAAAAGCTTAAAAAAAAGAAAGAAAAAAAAAAGAAAAGAAATGCAGCCACCACATCTAATGATTGGTAAGCTGCAATATATTAAATTGTTGGTTTTGGGCTTAATACCGATTTACTTTCATATATTTGCGATTGTAATAGTGTTATAGCAATGTATACCAGATTTTAGCTTGTTAAATTCCAAATTTTCCTAAAGTCTACCTCCGTATTAGAATCACAATACTCCCCTTGAAACTGCTTGTTTTTCTCCAGAAGGAAGGAACCATCTTTCTTTAGGCATCTTCCAGGGTCATCACTGGATTACCGACTGCTCCGGTAAGCGGCGTAGACAACAGAAACGCGGCGGGAGGGGGGGGTGGGTACCTCTCCCGCTGCTGATAAAACTGATCTAGTGGCAAATCCGCCACGGAGGCCACTTTTATCTGAAAGCCAACCGCCCGCCAATTAAGAATATACTGGGGTTATGGCGGCTATCTGCTGCCATAACAACGGTATTCAACGTCAAAGTACCGAAGTATAACGACGGTGAGCGGTCCGGAAGTGGTGGGCGGGGTAGTAGGTACCTAGTTTTGACAGGTACCCAACTCCCACTTCTGCCCACCCTGCCTAGGCGACTCCTCCTCTCCTCCTCCCTCCCTGCAATCTTCTGGGACACGTCACAGGTCACAAAAGATTGCTCGCCCATTCAGGACGTGCGGCGCGACTCGCACATGCGCAGTGCGCACCCGGCCGTGAAGCCGCAAGCTGTCATAGCCAGGTGCCCACACTTGCCATGCCGGCGCCGTGGAGAGGAGGGGGAGAGAACGGAGGCTTCGGGCGGCCGCATCGCCGGATCGTGGGACAGGTGAGTGTCTGATTGTTAAAAGTCCGCAGGTATGCTTTTTGTAGCTGCGGACTTTTAATAAACAGAAAAACGAGCGGAACGCCGCTTTAATCAGTTAAACTGCCACATTGTTTTTGATATAGTAGGGGAGGGATAAAAGAACAATTTTGTATCCAAAATAGAGCTTTGCGATTAATCGTTAAGAATCGTCATCGCGATTTTTTTTTCGCCGTTGCGATCTTGACAAAGTATTTCCCGATTCTTATTATGCAGAGAATTCTCTCTGTTCTGCTGAAGCCGACAGGCGTCAAAAGAAAGGGAAAAAAAACGGGCAGTCTGCCAAGAATCACAACATTCTTTAGCAGTGGAAGTTAAGTATAAACATTGTAACGATTTGTCCTTTAGATCAAAGGAATACACTTTGGTGTGAAAATGAGGGAAGTTTAACCACTTAAACCCTAAACCTTTTTCAGACATTTGTTGGTTTCAAGTTGAAATATTTTTTTTTTTTGCTAGAAAATTACTTAGAACCCCCAAACATTATATATATATATATATATATATATATATATATATATATATATATATTTTAGTAGAGACCTTAGAGAACAAAATGGTGGTTGTTGCAATATTTTATGTCACACTGTATTTGCACAGCAGTCGTTCAAATGCAATTGTTTGGAAAAAATGACACTTTAACCACTTCCGGACCGCCACACGCGGATATACGTCCTAAGTTTGAAGAGGAATATCGTTGTTATGGCTGCAGCTAGCTGCCATAACCCCGGTATCCTCTTTTTCGGCCGGCGATCCGGTTTTCCGATAATAGCGGTCTCTGCGGCAGATTCACCGTAAGATCACTTTTTTTGGCGGCGGGAGAAGGTCGCCCCTCCCGCCTCGCTCTGGTGCCCTCCGCTGCTTACTTGGAGCCATCGGCAGCGGCGGAGGGGAATCGGATGTTGTTCCATGCTGGGTATGGAGACGAGTGAGGGGAAGATGCCCCCCCCCACCCGTCTCCATACCAAGCGATGTCAAAATGTCACTTCCGCCCATAGCTCTTAAGGGGCCATTTTTTTAAACATTTTTTTAAATGACAATTTTTTTTTTATTGCGTTTTAGTGTAAATATGAGATCTGAGGTCTTTTTGACCCCACATTTAAGAGGCTTTGTCATGCTTTTTTTTTCTATTACAAGGGATGTTTACATTCCTTGTAATAGGAATAAAAGTGACACTTTTTTTTTTAAAAAAAACAGTGTAAAAATAAAAAATAAAAGGTAAAATAAATAAGCAAAAAAAAACGTTTAAACGCACCCCATCCCGCCGAGCTTGCGTGCAGAAGCGAACGCATATGTGAATTGCGCCCGCATATGAAAACGGTGTTCAAACCACACATGTGAGGTATCGCCGCGATCGGTAGAGCGAGAGCAATAATTCTAGCCCTAGAGCTCCTCTGTAACTCAAAACAACATGCAACCTGTAAAATTTTTTAAAAGTCTCCTATGCAGATTTTTAAGGGTAAAAGTTTGTCGCCATTCCACGAGCGGGCGCAATTTTGAAGCCTGACATGTTGGGTATCAATTTACTTGGCGTGACATTATCTTTCACAATATAAAAAAAATTGGGCTAACTTTACCGTTGTCTTATTTTTTTAATTAAAAAAAAAGTGTATTTTTTCCAAAAAAAGTGCGCTTGTAAGACCGCTGGGCAAATACGGTGTGACAGAAAGTATTGCAACGAGCGCCATTTTATTCTCTAGGGTGAAAAAAAATGAAAAATGTTTGGGGGTTCTAAGTAATTTTCTAGCAAAAAAAAACAAAACTGTTTTTAACTTGTAAACAACAAATCTCTAAAAGAGGCTCAGTCCTTAAGTATGTTTATATGGATTATCCCTGCGCTACCTTGGAAACAGCGGTGTGTACGGACAGCTGCAAGCACAGAGTGGGATCAAACAAAGCCCATGAATAGTGCAAAACAAAAGTGGAAAGTGCTGCGCTAATCCAGTGTGATATGTTTGTGTAACAGTGTTTATTTAAGAAAATTAAATCAACAAATGAAAAAATGGGGTGTACAGGTGCTATGTCTGTGTGCACAGTATCCTGTATTTATACACTAAATCTGAGTGAAAAAAACCCAATCCTATATGCTGTTGAACCTGTAGAAGGGATGCAAAAGTGCTCTGTGTGTAGGGAACCAATGCGAATAGTTCTCATACACATCTAGTAGTAACACATCTAGTAGTCAGTCCTTAAGTGATTAATGAATAAAGAAAAAAAAACTAACCAGTAAAGTTAGCCCAATTTTTTTTTTTTTTGTATAATGTGAAAGATTTTACGCCGTGAGAATCGTGATCTTTTTATTCTAAGCAAAAAAAATTGTGATTCTCATTTTGGACAGAATCGTGCAGCTCTAATCCAAAACTACAAAAAAGAAACTTTTTGACTTTAGCTACACTGTAAATAATTGACACACAATGTGAATTATTAGAAAAAACATTGTAAAAATAAATAAATAAGGGAAATTGTAATAGTAAAAAAAGAAATAGTAAAATTAATTATTCATTCAAATTTATATTTATATTTTTTTATATTTTAAAGTCTATAAAGTTTATATTTCAAAGTCTAATTTTGCATCTCGTAATTATAGGAAAAATAAATTTAACACTAAGAATATGATATTACTTTCCTAATAGCATACATTCTGTTTTCACTTAATCTTTGCACCCTAATAGATCATGTATTGAGCGTTGACGAGTGTGAGTGATGGCATACACCCCTGCAGGTGGGATTATCGTCTTGCAGGTGGTCCCTGGAGAGAGCACACTGCCTGCAGGACAGTCACTGCAATCACCTCAGACTGATTTGCCAAAGTTCTCAATTTTCTTTCCAGACGTTTAACCCTTTTGGGGGCACCAACTCATCAAATGCATATAACACTCAATTGTACAATTCCAAAACGTGACCTTGAAGCAACCAATAAGAAACCAGCTTTCACAAGTCTGACTCCAGCAGAAGGAAATGCGGTTGGCTGGAGCGATTTAGGCTTGCTGTAATGATGCCTATATTGATGTTCTCCCTAAAACCGATCAATCTTCCCACATTAACCACTTCAGCCCCGGAAGATTTGGCTGCTGAATGACCAGGCCATTTTTTTGCGTTTCGGCACTACGTTGCTTTAACTGACAATTGCGCGGTTGAGTGGCGCTGCACCCAAACAAAACTGACATCCTTTTTTTTCCCACAAATAGAGCTTTCTTTTGGCAGTATTTGATCACCTCTGCGGTTTTTATTTTTTGCGCTATAAACATAAAAATGCGACAATTTTGAAAAAAAAAAAAACACAATACTTTGTACTTTTTGCTATAATAAATATCCCCGCAGTGCACTGGGCGCGCGCCTGCTATCCCGCTTAAAGGAGCCAAAGTACAGCTACGACGGCTCGCAGGATTGTGCCGACCTGCCGCAGTATAATGACGGCGGCTGGTTGGCAAGCAGATAAAAGGGCACAAGCATGACCAATGTGAATATCTATTATATGGCAACATATGTAGCGCACCCCTTTAAGGGCCGCAAGTAACTGGGATCCCCCGCCCTGCACAGCCAGGCACACCAAATTTCCACAGGAACTTAGAGTCAGAGAACAGTCTTTTATTTATTTTTTTTTATTGAGGGATTATAATTTGGATGGGGATTGGATATTATGGGATGCCCACTTGACTTCAGAACAAGTTCAGGGTCAATTCTTCCTATATACAGTCCTATATACAGTCCACTTCTTCCTCCAGAACTTCACTTGCTTTCAGAAACCCAGCTGGCACACTGTAAAGATCTGACAAATCACTCAGTCAGATTAGAGCAATAAATAGCCTGTTATAGGCAGGAACCCGAGGGCCCCTTGGATGCAAAAGGTCAGTGCCTGGCTTACATTCCTCCTGTGGCTACGGGTCCCCCCAGCACCACCACTTCCGGCACTGCCAACCCTCCTGGCAGCAGCTGCCCCTTCCACTTGCCCTCCAGGCAAGGCTGGTGCAAGGACTTTTGACACCCTAGGCAAAACCTTATTTTGCTGCCCGCTCTTGACTCCACCCCTGGCTCCACCCCATTTGCCCTGCCCATGTATACCCCACATTTATATAGCTGCGCTGTGAAATGATTTGTGATCATAAAAATGAAAAATATTAAAGAATTTAAATCATACAATTGAAAATGTATAAAGAGTTCATGCGATATGATGTCACATCAACATTTATGTTATCACCAGTGATAAGTGCAAAAAATTGTGAAAATAAGGTACATAGCAGGATGCACAAGCAACCGAATCAAGTCCACTCAGATAGGCTGGTTGAAAAAAGCCCACTTAATAAACAATTTTTTAGGTGGTGGCTTTGCAATCTTCCTGCCAGCGATGACATGCAACTTCAACACTATGGGGGATGTGATGGGGTGCAATAAATAAGTGCCTCCACCCACGAAAATACTGCCGCTTACCAGCTCCTTAGATCTCTTGTTTAAGGAGATCATGTGTGCCTGTGGCTCTTAACCCCAGCCTCGGGTCTTTCAAAGCTACAGGGGCTCCTCAGACTCTCTGCGTAAGATGTCATCTCATGTGGCAGATGTATGTTCATTCACCATGAAAGGACATGAAAACTTCCATAGCGTAATACGTTTTAAAAACGGTAATGCACTTACAGTTATGCAGGAAATGTAAAGCGATGGATTAAAAACAAAACCACGAGCCGGCCGGCTCTTGTATGCTGCCCGTAACTTCCGGGACTAGCGCAGTATGTGGTGACGTCAGCACGCCGCTCCTCCCTGCGCTGTTTCGTCACAGATGACGTCTTCCAGGGGCCATCAATGCAGCCTACCAGTGCCCATCAATAAAAGTTTGCTTGCTTCCATTCATTCGGGAGTTGGGACACAGACACAGTCCTCCTCTGGGCCTCTGACACTTTGTGCGAACGGAGCGGCTGATGCTTAGACTTAGTTGCTTGCTGCAGAGAGAAGAGAGCAGGAACACCAGTGGCCGGGCGCCCTAGGCAGCAGTGCGCCCTAAACGGCTGCCTAGTTTGCCTAGTGGTGGCACCGGCCCTGCCTCCAGGATAGCTTCTCCAAACAGTCCTCCAGACTGACACTCACCAGCCCACCCGGCTGACTCTCAGGAGATCTACCGGAAGTGCTGACCTGCTCCTGCTGTCCTTGTTTCGAGGAAGGGCTTCCTCCGTGTGTTTTGGGGGATCCTTCCAGCACCCGAGCCCCAGACCCGAGGTCACCCCCCCCACCCAGACTAGGGGGCATCCTGCAAGGGCCTCCGACAGCCTCCTCAGCACTCCATGTCCATCTTCCACCGACTGCCTTGCTGGCATGACTCATGCCTGTTTATGAGGTGGCCTGCCCCCTGCCTGCCCGTTTTTGCTGGGGATTGGTCGAGGTCCTCATAAATATGCATGACAGCCCCTCCTAGCTTCCACCCAATACATCTAGAACATTCTCCAAGGATCCGGAAAACAGGGGGAGGCACCAGAAGAGCTGTCAGAGCAGCCTCCCTGAGCCATTAATCCCTGACCTAGATTCACAACCCAAGCCTAACAATTTAAGGGCTCTATATAGGGTCCCTGCTGTATTCTGTGTCTCACAGAATATAGCAGGGGAGGACGGGGTAGCCGGTGGAAGTGGCGTAGATCACCGCAATCACCGCAGTGATCTATGCCAGGAAGTGGGAGCAAATACCTGTATTAGACAGGTATCTGCTCCCTCCCCCCCCCCCTGAAAGGTGCCAAATGTGACACCAGAGGGGGGGGGGAATCCAAAAAGTGGAAGTTCCATTTTTGGGTGGAACTCCACTTTAAGTGATAATGGTAAACAGGACAAATAGAGAGGGTGGATCTCCCTAACGGGGGCACAGACAGCAATAAAAACTGACAGGTATTCAAATCCCTCTCCATTTTATCAAAAACTAATAAAGTCTATTAATTGTTATACCTAATAAAAGTCTGCCTATTATTACACCTTAAAAAACAAACATGTTCTACTAACCTGCTCTGTGTAATGGTTTTGCACAGAGCAGCCCGGATCCTCCTCTTTTCGGGTCCCACACCGGCTCTCCTGGCTCCTCCCTCCTCCTGCCGAGTTGCCCCTAGAGCAAGGAGCTTGCAACCCGGGGGGGGCATCTGAGCAGGCCCGCCTCAAGCTGCAGCTCTGCGTGTCCATTCACACACAGAGCCTTGACCCGACCCCACCCCCTCTCTCTCTCGATTGGCTCAGTAGCTGTGATTGACAGCAGCGGGAGGCAATGAGGAGAGAGAGTCCCCCGAAGAGCCGAGGCTCTCGTGCACATCACTGGATCTAGATGGAGCATAGAATGCAAGAACCACTTAAAGACTGGCCATAGATGATTCTTTTTTTTTTTTTTCTCATTCAACCAGCGTGGCGAAGGAAAAAAAAATTAGCTGATTCGCTCATCCACACAATCCTCCCCACTGAAGCTGTTGTATTCTGGCAGCACTGATTGTTCAGGATGTACACAAGTCGATCGATAGTACGCTCCTCCTCCAATAGCACATCTCCTAGTACAGGCATGTAAATGTCAAAACAGAGACCCCCCATAGGGTGACAACTTTTAGCCAAGCTTTGTTAAATAAAAATAGCAATATACTTACGGGCAGTTTAGGGCACAGGCTTCAGAAGATACAAAACACAGGATTGTCGGCAAGATAACGGAGTAATGCAGGGCACCGGATGCATGGATTCCAATGTGGGGGGGGCGGGGTTTTAAAGCACGTGATTTAAGCCAGAGGCTCCAATAGGCTTCATAAAAGGGTGGGCTAGGGGCGCAGAGCACTGCGCTTCCGAGCCCACCCAGTTGTGTGACAATAGCAAATGAATATTCGCTATTGTAACACGGATTCTGCCTCCCAGCCAATCAGGAAGCGGGTCCTGAGACCCGTTTCCTCGATTGGCCGAAAGGAGAAGCTACCCTATTGGCCGAGGGAGGAGACTAGACATGTGCACTGCCAAAAAATGTGTTCGTTTTTGTTTCGTTTATTTATTTATTTTTAGTTTTTTGGGTCATTCGTTATGATCGCAATTCGTACATTCTTAAATTCGTACATTCGCACATTTGTACATTCATACATTCGTAAATTAGAAAATTCGTATATTCGTAAATTCCTTCATTTGTAAATTAGAAAATTCGGAAATTTGTAAATTCGAAATTTAAAAATCCAAGAACCCGAAAATTCAAAAATCTGAAATAGTAGCTATTAAATTAGAGGTAATTTCCTTTCAAATTTGGATTTTAGTGAATGTAACAAATACGAATTTATCCGAAGTTACGAATTATCGGTATCTGTGCATCACTATTTATTCACCTAACCTGTCAGTTGTCTAAAATGTTATCGCTGATCACTGTATACATGAAAGGTGGTGGAGGAGCTGGGCCAGCACAGGCAATAATTAGAAACAAATAAGAGGGCTATGACAAGCAAGGAGGGAGGCGCCTGTACTAGGGAATCTTCATGGAGTAGTCAAATGTTCTTGCAAGTTCAAACGTACATTGCAAGTCAAAAATGTTTACGGAAAGCAAACACGCTTGGGGCGGACATTTAGAATTTTGGATTTTTTTTTTTTTTATGCATTTACATGCAGTTGTTACAGTTCGGTGACAGGGTCTCTTTAACCACTTCATACCCCGCCCATAGTCAAATGACGTCCGCAGGAGGGATCTCCCATCCTGGGCGGGCGCCATATGACATCCTGGGCTTCCCAGCCGTCTAGGGGGGTGCGCGCGCGCACTGCCGCGTCACTCGGGGGGGCGGTGCGCGTGCCCGGCGGCCGCGATGTCTGCCGGGCACCCGCTTTTGCCAGTAACAGAGCACACAGATCCACGTCCTGCCATGGGAGAGGAGACCGATCGTGTGTTCCCAGTACAGAGGAACACCGATTGGTCTCCTCCCCTTGTGAGTCCCCTCCCCCCTACAGTTAGAATCACTCCCTAGGTAACACATTTAACCCCTTGATCATCCCCTTCCCTGCCAGTGACGTTTCCACAGTAATCAGTGCATTTTTATAGCACTGATCGCTGTATAAAAGTGAATGGTCCCGAAATAGTGTCAAAAGTGTCCGATCTGTCCGCCGCAATGTCACAGTCACGATAAAAATTGCAGATCGCCGCCATTACTAGTAAAAAAAAATTTAAAAATAAAAATGCCATAAATCTATCCCCTATTTTGTAGACGCAAACCAATCAATATACGCTTATTGTGATTTTTTTTTTTTTTTTTACCAAAAATATATAGAAGAATACATATCGGCCTAAACTGAGGAAAACTTTTTTTTTTAAATTGGGATATTTATTATAGCAAAAAGTAAAAGATTTTGTGTTTTTTTTTCAAACTTGTCACTCTTCTTTTGTTTATAATTTATGTTTAAAAAATAATAACTGCAGAGGTGATCAAATACCACCAAAAGAACAACTTAATTTGGGTGCAGTGTAGCATGACCGCGCAATTGTCATTCGAAATGCGACAGCGCTGAAAACGGAAAATTGGCCTGGGCAGGAAGGGGGTGAAATTGCCCGGTATTGAAGGGGTTAAAGCCGCACAATCCATAGATCTGCGGCGACTCCAAATTCCAGCACTTGTGGAGTTACCTGCAAAAAAGTACAAAAGGCAGCTGGAGTTGAGGTCTCATTAACGCTTTCGTCTGCCGCCTGCCCATCCGTCATGTGCTGTCAGTGTCAGCGCTGGCCTCGGGGATCAGACAATTTGTATGCATTTTTTAGAAGAAAGGTGACACAAAAAGCAAAAAGCATGGAGTGATGGGGGCCGGCAGACGGTACTTAAAAAATAAAATTAAAAATATCCCCTCCAGTGCAGGATTTTCTGCAGCTGACTGGCGGATGAACACTTATCACAGAGCTCCCAACTTCCAACACATTTTGTTTCTTGCATGAAGATGTTTGAGTTTAAAGAAATTAGAAACTAGAATAATTAATATACGACATACCTCCTAACTTTTTGAGATGGGAATGAGGGACACCTATCAGCAAAAGCATGCAGGTTTAGGACACACCCCTTGCCACGCCCCCTTAAAGGAGAATTGTACAAAAAAACAAGATTGGTTAAACCCACAAAGTGTTTTTTTTTTTTTTTCTACCACTACTATTCCTTTATATTGGCTTTTGTATTTTACAAATGCAACAATTTAGTAATCAGATGAAAGGTTTAGCGCCGGAAAACACTTTTTGATAGATAAAAAGTGCATTTTATATACAACTATATAGATCAGACTAAAATGAGGGACAAATGAGGAGGAAAGAGGGACAGAGGGACATTGCTCCAAATCAGGGACAGTCCCTCAAAATCAGGGACAGTTGGGAACTATGTATACCGTATGCCAGTGTTTCTCAACTCCAGTCCTCAAGGCGCACCAACAGGTCATGTTTTCAGGATTTCCCTCAGATGAAACAGCTGTGGTAACTACTAAGGCAGTGAAACTGATCAAATCACCTGTGCAAAATAGTGGAAATCCTGAAAACATGACCTGTTGGTGCGCCTTGAGGACTGGAGTTGAGAAACACTGCCGTATGCTATATACCAGAGTTTTTCAACCTTATTTCAATAAAGACACCTTTTAGAACAGTCCCAGGGCACATAAGTCTGAGGGTTTGTTCACACCAGGAAGTGCGTCCGAGCGCTCGCTTTTTTTCGCGCACGTCACATTTTTTAATGGGTTGTGAATGTACATACCTTTGCTAGATGTGTGTGTGCGTGTGTGTGTGGGGGGGGGGGGGGGTCATTATTGCACCCACATGCGACTGAAAAAAGGCAAAAGGTACAGGTAACCGTATAACTTTGTATGTGTTATCTCCCTGCACTTGGTGTGAACAAGTCCCCCCAAATAAAGTCTGTGAGGCAAAGTTCAGTGATCCTAGGATGTAAGGCTTCATGTCCACGGGACGTTGTTTAACCTCTCCTGAATGATTTAACTTGACAGGTAGAATCCAACGTCTAAAAAAAAAACGTCCGTTTAGCCCCGTTTACATGCCGCGTTTGCAATTAGAAGCATTTTTAAAATAGTTAAAATGAAAAACGTCAAAAGACCACTGTTGTATTATATTTATTATGATATGTCTTTCTTTTTTATTTTTATTGTTTCTTTTTTGTTAAAAATATTCAATAAAAATCCTATTTGAAAAAAAAAAAAAAAGAAAAACGCCTGTAAACAAAATGCTGCTAAACGTGAGTTACCGCGTCTAGCAGCGTTTACAAGCGGTTACAGGCATTTGGCCTTTTAAATGCCTCTGAACATCTGTCCTGAACGCATTTTCCCAAAAAAAGCCTCTAAACGACTATAAACGCCCCTGTGTACATGTACTGATAACATAACATAGAGGAGAGTTCAGGGGCAGCTGAAAAAAATGCCCAACTGCTCCGTCCGTTTACCAACAGCAGTGTACATGAAGCCTACCTCCTAAAAATTCCCCCTTCAAGCACAAATCCCCCCTCCTAGCATGACCCCCCCCCCTAAATTCCTCCTACCACAAACTCCCTCAATTCTCCCCTCTAGCGCAACCCCCCCCCCCCCCCCAAATACCTTCTACCACAATCCCCCTCAAATCCCCCATCCTAGCACAAATCCTCCACCAAATTCCCCGCCTAGCACAAGCCCCTCCCCCCAACTCCTCCTCCTAGCATGAATCCCCTCAAATTCCCCCTCCTAGTACAACCCCCCCCCCAAATTCCTCCTCCTAGCACAACCACATCCCCCCCCCAAATATCTTTTAGCACTAACCCTTTCAACCCCCCCCCCCCCCAAATTCCTCCTACCACAAACCCCCTCAATTCTCCCCTCCTAGAGCAACCCCCCCTCAAATACCTTCTACCACAATCCCCCTCAAATCCCCCATCCTAGCACAAATCCTCCACCAAATCCCCCGCCTAGCACACCCCCCCCCCCCCAATTCCTCCTCCTAGAATGAATCCCCTCAAATTCCCCCTCCTAATACAACCCCCCCCCAAATTCCTCCTCCTAGCACAACCACATCCCCCCCAAATATCTTTTAGCACTAACCCCTTCAACCCCCCCCCCCAAATTCCTCCTACCACAAACCCCCTCAGTTCTCCCCTCCTAGCACAACCCCCCCCCCCCAATACCTTCTACCACAATCCCCCTCAAATCCCCCATCCTAGCACAAATCCTCCACCAAATCCCCCGCCTAGCACAACCCCCTCCCCCCAATTCCTCCTCCTAGCATGAATCCCCTCAAATTCCCTCTTCTAGCCCAACCCCCCCCCCACCCCAAATTCCTCCTCCTAGCACAACCACATCCCCCCCAAATTTATTTTAGCACTAACTAACTAGCACTCTTTTAGCACAAACCCCATCAAATTCCCCCTCATGGCACAAATCACTCAAAATCCCCCCTCTTAGCACAGAATTTTAGTGGTCATCAAGAAAAAGAAGCAGCCGGGAACTGCATAACATCAAGCGTATTTATTGTAAAGCTTTCACAGTGAGTACAGTTAGCAGCAGACTAGTTTTGACGATAAGCCTTCTTCACAGCACACCTTGAATTTTAATGCAAAAAAAAAAAGGATATAAAATACAATTTTTTGAGTAAAATGTAAACCATGATGTTTCGCTGAGTAAATAGATTCCTAACATGTCACGCATTAAAATTGTTCACGCTCGTGGAATGGCGACAAACTGCAGTACTCTAAAATCTCCACAGGCGACGCTTTAAAAATGTTTACAGTGAAGATAGAGCTTTGCCTCATCTAGCCAACTAAATTGCCTGTGTGTCCCATCCCGGCATGTATTTAAGAACAAGATTCCTCAAGGTTTGGGACTTTAAATGGACGCAAGGCAGTGGTAATATAAAAATACAAAATTTATTTGACAAACAATAAACCAGTCAATAGTGTAACAAAAATATAAATATAAATATGAACAAGTGGCTGATGATAAAAAAACCCATCTATATAGAGGGAAACCAGCTTAAAGAGAGGAGGGAGCTCGCAAAGGAATGTCCGACGCGTTTCAATTGCACGATGAAGTGCGGATCTTCCTCAGGGACTTTACAATTTGCACCACTCCCAATGCTGTAGTTCTACGAGGATAACAAAAATATGCCATCAAAATCATGCACTCGATGAACTTGTACATTTAGTAGATACATATTATCTATACAGCAAATTCAAAAGATCTTTCTTTAAAAGCTAGAAATACTGACCCCAAATATAGTTATTTCACCAGTCGTTGAAGAGACACACTCAAGTAGTGGGCATGAAACATTCATCTATGCCAGACCGAGAAGCACCATCCAAAGGACACCCTGAATTCACCCATGCTCCAAGAGATTGCTCGTACTTGCTTGTGGGGGAGTTTTGTTTAAATAGTGTCAGGATAATGTCCATCTAAATGTGGCGATATAAATATGCATTGCATTCAGAAACTAGAAAGACCTACATAAAGCCAGTATTTAATTGCTATAGAGTGGACTCATACCTTATTAATGAAGGCTTAATTGATATGTGTATATTTCATGGAGGGTGTGTCACATCCAGAAAAGGTTCTCATATCAAACGATGGAGAAGTATCCCACCTGCAACTGTATGCAATGAGACCCTGAAGTCTACATCCTTGAGGAGAATTGCTTGTAGAGTGGCAATTGTTACCACCTAAGGATGATAAAAGACATGTACCGTATATATAAGGAGGAGAGTAAATATTTTGGGGCCCCAAAATATTTACTCTGGTCGTGTGGTGGTGCTAATCATCCATTGGTGAAGATGCTGCTCCGGTACTGGCTTCAGTTACTCACTGTGGTCCTGGTAATAAGGTGGACCCTTACTGGCGACAACTTCCCCTCTACCTCCGGCCACGACAGGTTCTCTGGTCGGCAGAACCGTCACTTTTGATTGGACTGCAAGCCGCAATCCCAACCCTACACTGCTCTCTTGCTTTTGGATAGGCCCACAGACAGCCTAGCAGCCAGATGTGCTAGGGGAATATGACACATGTCCACCCAGACAGCCATCCAGGTGGCACAGAACACCGATCACCTGACTCCATCCAAATATATAGGCTCTCCCAGCAGGCCAAGGGATTCAAGAAGACCCCTTGCCATTGGCTGAGATGCCCCATAAATATATATATACACATAACAAACTTAGGGAGAAATTGACCTATGCACTCCACACAGCCTCTCCAATATTCCTTTTCCTCTCTTTGATCACCACCTTATTAGTTTCACTCTCTCCTTGTCTGCCTCCTCCTTGCCTTCCAACTACCAAACTATTACCACGTAGAAACCTTCGCCATCTTAACCCTTCTCTTCTTTTTTCTGCTATAGATTGTCTCTACGACAAAATCTCATCCTTGTCCTGCCCCAACTTGGCCACTTCTGTCTACAACAGTTCACTGTCATCCACCCTGGATACCTTCGCCCCCCTCACTACACACAGAATCAGGCCCTAACCGCTACAACCCTGGCAGACAGTTAATACCATAAGCCTCAAAAAACGTAGTCGCGCTCTTGAGCATCTGTGGCGTAAGACCAAGTCACAGCAGGATTTCAGCCAATATAAATCTGCCCTCCAAAAATACCATTCCTGCCTCCACACTGCCAAACAGGCCTACTTTATCACTCTCATTAACACCCTTTTACATAGTCCCCATCAACTCTTTTTTACCTTTACCACTCTACTTCGTCCTCCATTACCTCCACTCACTAACTTACTCACTGCCCAGGATTATTGCTAATCACTTCAAAAATAAAATTGAGACAATTCGTCTTGAGATCTCTGCTCTACAGATATCTCCCTCGCTTTACACTCCTTGTCCTCCTGCACAATCACCACTTCCCTCTTTCAACCCAGCTACTATAGAAGAAGTCACCAAACTTTTTTCTAACGCCCACCTAACCTCCTGCCCCCTGGACCCTGTTCCTTCTCAAATACTATGGTCACCATCTGACTCTATCCTACACTCTAACTCATATCTTTAACCTCTCACTCTCTACTGGCATCTTCCCCAACCCTCTAAAACATGCGCTAGTCACTCCCATACCAAAAAAGGCCTCACTAGACCCTCCTCCTCAAAAAACTAAATTTGCTTGGTCTCCATGGCTGCACTCTCCGTTGGTTCGAATCTCACCTATCTCATCGCACCTTCAGTGTCACTTACAGCTCCACTTCCTCCTCTCCAACTCCTCTTACCGTTGGGGTCCCCCAAGGTTCTGTCCTTGGACCTCTACTATTCTCGATCTACATGTCCTCCCTGGGTCAGCTGATAGCCTCCCATTGCTTCCACTACCATTTATATGCTGATGACACCCAAATCTATCTCTCTGCCCCTCAGCTCACCCCATCAATCTCCTTGCACATCACTGATTTACTAACAGACATATCAGCCTGGATGTCAAAACACTTCCTCAAACTGAATCTATCTAAAACTGAGCTCTTAATATTTCCTCCCCCACGTGCCCCTTCCCCTGACTTCTCTGTCAAGATCAATGGCACATCTATCAGTCTGTCTCCACATGCCAGGGTGCTAGGGGGTAAACTTAGACTCTGAACTGTCCTTTCAGGATCACATCCAATCCCTGTCCAAATTATGCCGCCGTAGTCTCCGCAACATTTTCAGAATACGCCCCTTTTTAACTAATGACACCACCAACCTTCTAATTCACTCCCTGGTTATCTCTCGCCTCGACTACTGCAACTCCCTCCTCATTGGATTACCTTTTCATAGACTATCCCCCATTTAGTCCATAATGAATGCTGCTGCAAGACTCATCCACCTTACCAACCATTCAGTGTCCTCCACCCCTCTCTGCCAATCCCTCCACCGGCTTCCACTCACCCAACAAATAAAATTCAAAGGACTAACAATAATTTACATAGCCGTTTTACAACTCTGCCCCCAGCTACATCACTAACCTAGTCCCAAAATATCAACCAAGCCGCTCTCTTCGGTCATCCCAAGACCCCCTGCTCTCTAGCTCCCTTGTCACCTCCTCCCATGCTCGTCTCCAGGATTTCTCCAGAGCTTCTCCCATCCTTTGGAACTCCCTACCCCAATCTGTCCGACTGTCCCCTAATCTATCCATCTTTAGACGATCCCTGAAAACCATTCTCTTTAAAGAATCTTATCCTGCTTCTAACTAATACCGCTTTACTTCCTCCATCAGCTCATCCCCAACAGCTATTACCTTTTGTATCAATTGACCCTCCCTCCTAGATTGTAAGCTCTAATGAGCCGGGCCTTCTGGTTCCTCTTGTACCAAATTGTAATGTAACTAATGTCTGCCTTTATTTTGTTAAGCCCTGCGCAAACTGTTGGCGATATATAAAACCTGTATAATAATAATAATAATAATAATAATTAGCCAAGATGACTATTCCTGGCAAGTAAATTTCAAGGAGCAACCCTGACTAAACTCCAGGGTGCTACACTAAGAATGGAGCAGGTGGTGACACCTACTGCTTCCTTAGCAAACATCGATAGGCAGCTGTCATAGAAACTAGAAACGCCACTACTATTTTTTTATGTTTAGCTCCTACTAAAGGAGTGAAAAATCCAGGGCAAGGCAAATGCTCAAATTTCAGTCCGAACTTAGAGCTCCTACTCCTGAGTTTGCTGGAGGTCCCTTGAGCAGTGTGCAGTGGTGAATTGACCTTCTACCTACACTGATCACCAATTCAACTACACTGAATACAAATGTTAGGAGACACCACATTTTTTACTGTCTGCGTTATTATTATTCATTAATTTCAAGCGTATTACTTGCACACTGCAGGAGGGTGTAAAAAATGATCTGCCCGGGAAGCCAGATATGCTAGGCATGCCATACTATTCATTCTTATATAAAAAAAGCATTCTACAATTTAGTGATCATGCTAATGTACCGCGAACTGTATATGAGACTCAATTGATTTATTTATAGAAGGGGTTCCCTGGGACCTAAAAACTTTCAAGGGTTCTTTGGTGGTAAAAAGCTTGAGAAAGTCTGTTCTAGACAAACCCATTTTGACCATCAGTGTTTGGGCTATAGTATGTTTATACTTCTCTTGGAGGTCACTTTCTCAGTTCTCACTTATCAAGAAATGTGTCCACTTCTGTCTCACCCACGTAACTTCAGCCACCTGATTAGGACAATGTGTAGGAACTTTCGGGAAGGTTGAGTATATAAGAACTAAAAGGCAGAACCATCTATTCAGTCTCAGCAGGGTGAAACTGGGTGTTCCCACTATAAATAGCACATGACTCCATGGCATAAAAGCATATGACTACTGCTAAAGAAAACGATTATTGGCAGCAGGTCACCCACAAGCTGGTGGTAGGAACTGTTTAGCACTTTACTGCAGAGTCTTCAATTCCCCTTCACAATTCTGTGAATATCCATGCAGTAGTCCTTCATGCCAGCTGTGGCAGATTTGCCAGGACAGTCCCACATCTTGGCCCGCTTGCCCTGTTGATGCTTTGTCCCAGGACCATAGCATCAACCTTTTTTAATTTACTGTAAATGCCCAGTAACTCAAAAAGGAATTCATTGCAGGGATCAAGGATACGTGTGGGTGGTCCCCACATATTTAAAGGTGGGGGTCTGGCTGGGACCAACCCGAAAAGTGGATGTGATGGGCAGTCCTCACATATACTGTATAGAGATGGGGTCAACTACTAAAGTGGGCTTGAGTGCCACCCTGGCATATATAGAGGCAGGGTATGTCAAGTGGGTTTGATGGGCAGTCTCTGTGTATTTAGAGGCGGGCTCTGGGTGGGATCAACCAGTAAAGGGGGCATTGTTGACCATTTCTGCATATTTAGAGGCGAGGTCTGCGTTAGGGCCAAACTGTAAAGTGGGCGTTATTTGGTCATGCCCTCCTGGAAAGTAGACAGATGAAATGTGGAGCACGGGCAGAGTTCACAGTGTCCCAGGAGCTGGTTCCATAATGTCGGTAAACATGAATAGTGATGAATGTACTTCTGAAAAAGTTTGATTGGCTGTGGTCCCAAATAGTGTTGTCAGCTCTGCCCAGATGTCTGGTGTTCTGTGGTCTAGCAGGGGAGAATTGAGCAGGGCTGATAGCAATGCTTGGAATTGACTTGCAGCAAAGGCACTGTGTTATCAGCTCCTTTTGGCTATGATCAAGTGTAGTATTTGTTCTTATCACTGTCCAGTAGGGGTGCCCTGCCATCATTTTGGCTTTTAGGCTAGGATGGATGACTGCCAATGACACCTCTTGCTTTCTTCTGCACTTTGCCTTATGGGTTAGGCCTTTTGGCCGAGAACGGGGCAATTTTTGTTATCAGGCCACAAGGCTTATCCATTGTATTGCACTTCGGCACTTTGTATGTGTTTTACTCACTGTTTTGTCATCGCACTTATTTATGTGTCACCTTTGACTCAGGATTGTAGGGTGTGGGTCTTCAGGCCCCCCATGAAGTCTATGTGTGCCTACCAGACTGTGAAGTCTATGTGAGGATGTGGGGCCACCAGCTTCCATCCTTCCCTGCTGTGGTTGGCCTCTCTTCGGGAGAGTACCCATTGTTCGGCTTCGGCTGATCGTAAGGAGTAGGGTCTTCCAGGCCTTTTAAAAGAGGAACTGCAGTCTGCTCACATAATTTGTAATAAAAACATCTTGGCCGTTCTGAAGCTTCCCTCCAACCACTTTGCATATTATTGTATATATACTGTGATTCTGTACAGTGGAACCTTGGATTACGAGCATAATCCGTTCCAGGAGAATGCTTGTAATCCAAAGCACTCGCATATCAAATCGAGTTTCTGTCAGAAACCATGTACCAGACCGAGACAGAAGTACAGTAAAAATAACACTTGTTTATTAATAAAAATAAAAAGGTAAATAGAGTAAGAGTAGTCAAAGCATAGCCAAAGTCCAGTAACCGGATCGGGTAGTCAGCCAAGCCAGAAGTCAGGGATCCAGTCTTTAAACAGGAACGCAGGAGATGGTTTCTTCTGATGTGACCAAGGTGAAGGCAGGAATGAAGTGAGCTGAGATCTTTAAGTAGGTGAGACTGATGAGCAGATCCACAACAGCTCGTTAACTGTGGAGAGAGATGAGAGCTGGCAGTTAGCCAACAGCTGAGTGGCCAGCTCAGAGAAGGAAAGGCTGAGCCAGCCCTGACAGCTTCCCCATAGAAGTCAAGATGATTTGTTCCACATTGACTTCTATTGCATGCAATACCGCATGTGGCCAGAGGGTGGGGGGCGCTGGAGAGCCTCAGAAACACTCAAGGACAACTCGGCTGAACTCGCAAAGCCTCAGAAAGGCTTGGAAACACTCCGTTCCCAAGTGTTTCCGAGTATTTCCGAGTCATTCAGAGTATTTCCGAACGGCTCCGAACCGTTCCGAGTGTCTCTGACCAAATGTGGTACTGCACCGCCCATTATCTTGAATTCTGCTCGTTTTGCGAGACAACACTCGCAAACCGAGTCAGAATTAAAATAAAAAGTTGCTCGTCTTTCAAAACGCTCGTCAACCGCGTTACTCGTAAACCAAGGTTCCACTTGTACTTGCCAAATATGCAGCAGAAATCTCCCTCCACTAAGTCTGCAATCATTTTAACTGTGGGCAGCTGAAGCTGCTGCCTGTTCACTTCCCGGATTTACACGGACACACAGAGGCACACCTCCAGCCCTGCAGCTCTCATTGGCCCTCTTATGACTCACCCCCCTCCCTTCCTGGCAAACTCTCATGAGAGTGAGAGAGAGAGCTGTGCATGATGTCATAAGCCTAGGCTAATGACCAGACAAGAAACAGGAAGTGGGCTGTAGGGATTTACTGGCAGAAAAAAAAAATACTATCCAAAGTTAAAACAACAACAAGGGCAGAAGATTTAATAGATGGAAAGTTAAAAAAAAATGACTGAAGGTTCCGCTTTAAGTAGGTGGACCTGAGTATGCCTTGCCCCTGTCAGAAGTCTTGTGCACCAGGGGGCCAGGGAGGGGTCCCTCCTCTTCGAGAGGGGGCCATGATGCACTAGTGCACCTTTTTGGTTCACTTTTTTTTTTTTTTTTTTGCGCACCACGCCGTGGGCCGGGGGGAAAAAAAAAATGTGTTTAAACAGGAAGTTAGGAGCTCACTGGATTACTGACAGTTTTAAAACAGAGTTTTTAAAGGAATAAACCATAGGCAAATGGACTAAATGTTTTTTTTTTTATTTTGCCCAGACGTTCCCCGTAAACCAGTCCCAGACAAGAAATGTTTAGATTTATCTAATTTAGGAGATCAGCTCTCTAAGCCAACAGATCTTAATCATCATAAGCCAAAAACCCATTTAAAACAAAATTCTCTTGTAACACGGCTCAAATGATCTGATGCGGCCACATGGAGAAAACAATGGCTGGACCGTTGGGACAGGGAAAAATATTGCTTTGTGTTGATATATTCCGCCAATATTATTGCACTTCTCCCAAATAATACAGCGCTCTGTCTGGTTTGTTGTGCTTTCCTCCGTTCACAGAGGAGAGGCGGGGCGGGGTGTCGGGGCGCGGAGGAGAAGAGACAGCGGGGATCGCTGTTCCTCCGGCCGCAGAGATCGGAGGTCCCTTGGCTGCGTGCACAATAGTAAAACACTCGGCAGCTTGTAAAAGAACATTCCAAGAGATACAATAAAAAAAAAAAAAAAAAAAAAAAAGTTCAGAGCACTTAAAAAAAAAAGGCAAAAGTAGCATTTCCATAACGACTGCTAATCGCCTATGGACTCACTGGAGGTAAGAGTAAGGATGAGGCTGGGTTCACACAGGTCCGGCTGCGGTTTGCAGTCCGGTGTCCTCTGCGTTTCTGTTCTGCGATCCAGGTGCAAATTTTTCTTTAAATTTGCACCTGAACCGGACCCAAAAATGCACAGGACCCTTTTCAAATTCGCACCGCAAACCGAACCAGACATGTGTGAACCGGCTTCATTATGCAAATTGAATGCGGTTAAGAACATATCCAATTTTTTCTGGCAACGCTGCATCTTCCCCAAGAAAAAAAAAAAAAAAAAGAACATATCCAATTCACATATACAGTTGTGCTCATAAGTTTACATACCCTGGCAGAATTTATGATTTCTTGGCCATTTTTCAGAGAAGATGAATAACACAAAAACTTTTCTTTCACTCATGGTTAGCGTTTGGCTGAAGCCATTTATTATCAATCAACTGTGTTTACTCTTTTTAAATCATAATGACAACAGAAACTACCCAAATGACCCTGATCAAAAAGTTTACATACCCTGGTGATTTTGGCCTGATAACATGCACACAAGTTGACACAAAGGGGTTTGAATGGCTATTGAAAAGGTAACCATCCTCACCTGTGATCTGTTTGCTTGTAATTAGTGTGTGTGTATAAAAGGTCAATGAGTTTCTGGACTCCTGACAGACCCTTGCATCTTTCATCCAGTGCTGCACTGATGTTTCTGGATTCTGAGTCACGGGGAAAGCAAAAGAATTGTCAAAAGGATCTGCAGGAAAAGGTAGTTGAACTGTATAAAACAGGAAAGGGATGTAAAAAGATATCAAAGGAATTGAGAATACAGTGTTCAAACTCTAACCAAGAAGTGGAAAATGAGGGGTTCTGTTGAAACGAAACCACGGTCAGGTAGACCAACTAAAATTTCAGTCACAACTGCCAGGAAAATTGTTCGGGATGCAAAGAAAAACCGACAGATAACTTCAGGTGAAATACAGGACTCTGAAAACATGTGGTGTGGCTGTTTCAAGATGCACAATAAGGAGGCACTTGAAGAAAGTTGGGTTGCATGGTCGCGTCGCCAGAAGAAAGCCATTACTATGCAAATGCCACAAAGTATCCCACTTACAATACGCCAAACAGCACAGAGACAAGCCTCAAACCTTCTGGCACAAAGTCATTTGGAGTGATAAGACCAAAATTGAGCTTTTTGGCCACAACCATAAACACTACATTTGGAGAGGAGTCAACAAGGCCTATGATGAAAGGTCCACCATTCCTACTGTGAAACACGGAGGTGGATCGCTGATGTTTTGGGGATGTGTGAGCTACAAAGGCACAGGAAATTTGGTCAAAATTGATGGCAAGATGAATGCAATATGTTATCAAAAAATACAGGAAGAACATTTGCATTCATCAGCCAGGAAGCTGCACATGGGGCGTACTTGGACATTCCAACATGACAATGATCCAAAACACAAGGCCAAGTCGACCTGTCATTGGCTACAGCAGAATAAAGTGAAGGTCCTGGATTGGCCATCTCAGTCTCCTGACCTCAATATCATTGAGTCACTCTGGGGAGATCTGAAACATGCCGTTCGTGCAAGACAGCCCAAGAATTTACAGGAACTGGAGGCTTTTTGCCAAGAGGAATGGGCAGCTTTACCATCTGAGAAGATAAAGAGCTTCATCCACAAATACCACAAAAGACTTCAAGCTGTCATTGATGTTAAAGGGGGCAATACGCGGTATTAAGAACTGGGGTATGTAAACTTTTGATCAGGGTAATTTGGGTAGTTTCTGTTGTGATTATGATTTAAAAAGAGTAAACATAGTTGATTAACAATAAATGGCTTCAGCCAAACACTAACTATGAGTGAACAAAGTTTTTGCGTTAGCATTCATATTCTCTGAAAATTGGCCAAGAAATCATTAAATTCTGCCAGGGTATGTAAACTTATGAGCACAACTGTAGGTGAACCCTGCCTGAGCCAGCCTCTGAAACATTTGATCGGTTGTTGTTTTTGGCTGAAATTTAAAAAAAATTGAGAATTTGGAATTTCTGAACCAGAAGTTCAATTCAAGATAATAGAAATTACAAGGCAGCAAATGGTTCAAAATTAGTTTGGGGCAAGAATGGTTTTGAGAAACCCCTGAGAGCCCTGCCTGACAAGATGACTCAAAAATAGCATGATCTACTTGCTTTGAAAACCCTACCAGGGAAACCAAGATAGAAGGGTGGAACCTGGAGGTACCAGCAGTCAAGCTAAGGGATGTATTTATAAAACAAAATCGCATTGATCCTTCACCATGTGACCTGCATCGGTTCATGTGATCTGCGGTGCCACCGGATATATCTGAATTTGGAGAGGAATACGACTTATTTCCTTACCTCATTTAAAATGTTGGGGATTCTCTTAGTGGTGTCACATAGGGTCATTGAGACAGTCTTCTGTTTTGGAGCTTACTAGGGTTGCTTTCCTTAATCCCAGACAATGGCGTCCCTAGGGGGGGCCATATTTTCTTGGTATGCTGGCGACATATATCTCTTGTTTTCTGCCACCCTGGGGGGGGGGGGGGAATACAGTAGGAAGGGAGCTCACTGCAGAACATGTGAAAGGGGCGTTGTGGGGTCGTAGTAAAGGGCCCCAGTATATATATATATATATATATATATATATATATATATATATATATATATATATATATATATATATATATATATATGTGTGTATATATATATATATATATATATATATATATATATATGTGTGTATATATATATATATATGTGTGTATATATATATATATATATATATATATATATATATATATATATATGTATATATATATATATGCGTTTTATAGTTGCCCCTCTACTTTTGTCCCTGTCCCCCCAAGCTGGAGACGCCACTGATCCCAGAGCTGCAAAGGAGTGAAGAAAATGTAAGCACTTGTTGCTGGGAAGGGAGGGATTAAGCTAAAGAACTTCAGCCAAAAATATTAAGATAAAAATGAATAACTCAATAAAAGATAAGCAAGATAAAATAAATTTAAAAAATGAAACAGCAAAACTCACCTTCAATCCAGAGATTTTCCTTGCAGTACTTTTGTCTGCCTCTAGATGTCCTCAGTCTGATACCCAGCCCAGGTCATCTGGCCTGTGACTGGACAGTGAAAGGGGGAGCAGTGCACTGATGAGCTCATCTTACTGCTCCTTGATCTTATCAGCATACCAGCAGGTTCCTTGTCACTGATTGGCTGCTTGTGTTTCTTCCTCTTTGCACACTCCAGCCCCGCTGTACAGGGACTGCAACAGGCTGATGCCAGGTCAAATTCAGGTACTTACACTGCATTTATAAAAGAAAAAAAAATGAATGATGTATTAATGATTACAAAACTGCTTTCATTTCCGTCGTTTATACCGTATGTTCCTAGAGTTCAGCTTTAACTTGTTGCCTCGCCCCTGCACGGAGACAGCTGTGGTAGGCTCAGGTTAGGATACATTGCGCTAATCTCATTTTTTGTCTTTCTTTTACGGATTTGGCAGGGCAGTTGGAAGCCCCCTGGTGATGGACCCCAACAGCATATGCCGCAAAACCAAGCGCCTGGCGGGCAAGCAGGCTGAGCTCTGCCAGACCGAGCCGGAGATCGTCAACGAGGTGGCTAAGGGCGCCAAGATGGGAGTGCGCGAGTGTCAGTACCAGTTCAGGTCACGGCGGTGGAACTGCACCGGTCACAACAAGTACTTTGGAAAGATCCTTCAGCAAGGTAAGCGCAATGTCTTCTCCACCCCTGAGAGGCGTCAACGGAGAGGATTAGGAAATGAGCCAAGTTACCAGTCCACGGTGTTAATTAGCAGCATACTGTAACTCAACATTACTTATTAGGGAGCTCCATGTAGCCCCGGGCTAGAATAATTTAAGCTATTTTTGCAGTGCTTGTTATCCTGTGTTCATGTTATCATAATTAACAGCTAGAACAGGCTCAACAAGCAATGACATGAGATATCTGTGGAACATAAAATGGTATTGAGGTGAGAAGGGTCACCACGGGAGGGATGGAGATGACGTTACAAGGCATTACCGATGTTCATTTACTATGACATGGACCTTATGATCATTATAACATTATTTATAACATTATTATAAATCTATGTATCATACTTGCTGGCATTGGTGAAAACAGGTTCATAAAGGAGCTACTCCATGCTCTTTCCAATGCAACTCACATAATGAAAAGTCTAAGCATTTGGTTGTGTGATCTTTGCTGAGGGACGGTGACATTTAGAGTGGCCAATGCTCTGCTCAGATAACACGTGACCAAATGCTTAGGCAAGTATGTGACCAGCACTGAGGAAGCACTAGCTTATATTTCAGACTTTCTATTAGTTTATCCCAACCTTTCTCAACTAGGGTTCTGTGGAACATTAGGGGTCCTCTAGAAGTTGCTAGGGGTTCCTTGAGCAATGAGATAAGCAAACACTAACACTAATTACCTTTTTGCTATCAATAAGGGGGCATTCTTCCCTATGACCACCAAAAGAAGGAGTATTGTACCCATTGATCACCAATATAAGGAGTCTTCTTCCCACTGATCACGAATGTAAGAGACATTCTTCCCACTGATCACCAATGTAAGGAGCATTCTTCCCACTGATCACCAATGTAAGGAGCATTCTTCTCACTGATTACCAATGTAAGGAACATTCTTCCCACTGATCACGAATGTAAGAGACATTCTTCTCACTGATCACCAATGTAAGGGACATTCTTCCCACTGATCACCAATGTAAGGAACATTCTTCCCACTGATCACCAATGTAAGGAGCATTCTTCCCACTGATCACCAATGTAAGGAGCATTCTTCCCACTGATCACCAATGTAAGGAGCATATTGTAATTGAATACTATTAAAAATTAACTTTCATTTTCAAACTTAAGTGCTGTT
This sequence comes from Lithobates clamitans, assembly GCA_037952925.1. Taxonomy (NCBI): domain Eukaryota; kingdom Metazoa; phylum Chordata; class Amphibia; order Anura; family Ranidae; genus Lithobates; species Lithobates clamitans. The sequence continues at coordinate 1,391,702 of JBBGZY010002323.1, forward strand.
ATTTTCTGTAAAAATGCAATATGGCAACCTGGAGGTGTTCTGTTCACAGATGATGTACAGAATGGCCCCCCAGATATGTAATTTCCTGCCCCTGTGATTGGCTCACTGATTCTCCAAGACGTCTGCACTAAGACACAAGTCAGATTTTGGGCATCCCCTGCAACAAAAATGTCATTTTTGGTGGGATACTACCTAAAGGGATGCAGACCCTGCCACCTTCCTCGTTAGAACCCTGCAAGTGCAGCAGCTGATTGATAACGATAAAAATAATTTCCATTAGATTCATTTTACCTGTGGACACAGACAAACAAACGGCTATTTCTTCAGAATAGCAAAAGGTGGGACTCTGCAACAAACCTTGTTAGAATACTTGAAATGTACATAGATCACCCAGAGGAGAATGTTTTTTTTTTTTTTTTTCTCTCAACAAAAGTTAATTTGTTTAGCACAACTTGGCTTCCTCGCCATGCCCCGGCTGCGAGCTTTGCCATACCAAGTAAGCGAACATGGGCATTGCCGCTCGGGACCCCGGAGGTCTACTGACCACCACAAGCCACTTGTTGGTCTGCCCAGGCAGCTGTGAACACAACACACAGCTTGTTCCGGGATCTCAGGGATGTTTTGTTGTTGGAGGGGTGGACGTTCCTTTGCACGCTGCGTTCTCTTTCCCCTGCAGGCAGAAGTCAGATTATTGCGATGTTCTACATAAGTCCCCGGCTTTATTGCTTAGACATGTTCCCCCGGTGTGTAATGCAGTAATTATGAATGCTCCGAGACAATGTGTGGGTTTAATAAAGAAAAAGAATGTTTTGCTGTCTGACGCATGATTTACTGCGCAGATCCCCCCCCCTCCCCCCCGGCCAATCAGAATCCTCGGTGCTCGGAATTTGTGTCCTCCATGGTGTCCCATACCAAGTCCCAGAATTCCCTGGGAGCTCTCACTTATGATCCTAATGGGTCTAAGTGCCGTTTAGCCGCCATTTACACATCAAAACACACTCATTGGGGATTTATGGCCGTCTGATGTGTAAAATCCCATCGTCTTTATTGATTGACTTTTGAACTTGAAACAATTAAAGCGTTTAAAAAAAAAAAAAAAGGGAAACCCCTTAGAGGCTTCTGAAGAAGTAATTTAAAGGAGGACCACCCTGATCTCCATAGCTATGTACAGTCTACAGAACGCCCAACTGGAACTCTTTTAGGAACTCATTCCATGGCGGAGACTTAGGCTCCAATCACAATAGTGTGACTTGTGATGTGATTTTGGACACAGAAAGTCGCACGACAAATCGCAGCCCATGTGTTTTAATGGAAGCCGTTCAAATCTATGTGACTTAAAGTCGCAGCGACTTTTAAAAGCTTCCTGCACTGCTTTGACGTAACTCGAGTGCCATAGACTGCAATGTAAAGTCTCAAAAGTTGCATGAAAGTCACATCTGAATGCTATAAGTACAACAGTCAAAGCCAAAGTCACATCCAAGTTGCACCCATCCAAAGTTGCATCGGAGTCGCAATGTAAATCGCAGGACTTTGGAGTCGCACAAGTGTGAATGGAGCCTTACTAACACTGGAGCACTAAGAATCTGGTGCAGCTGTGCATGGTAGCCAATCAGCTTCTAACTTCAGCTTCTTCAATTAAAGTGGTGGTAAGACCCCTTTCACACTGAGGCGCTTTTCAGGTGCTTTCACGTTTAAAAAAGCGCCTGAAAAGCTCATGAAAACTTAGTTCCATTAAAATCAATGAATGCTTTCACATTGGGGCAGTGCACTGGCAGGGCGGTGAAAAAACACCCCTCCTCATTGAAATGAATGGAAAGCTCTTCAAAAGCACCTGAAAAGCTCTTCAAAATCGCCAGAAAAGCTCTTCAAAAGCACCTGAAAAGCTCTTCAAAAGCGCTCAGTGTTTTACTGGTGGTTTAGAAGCGCCTCAGTGTGAAAGGGGCCTTAAGGTTCGGCTTTTAGAAAAAAATAAATGTCATACTTCTCTGCTCTGTGTAATGGTTTTGCACAGAGCAGCCCCGATCCTCCTCTTCTCGATTCCCCCGCTGGCACTCCTGGCTCCACCCACTTGACCAGTGCCCCCAATAGCAAGCTGCTTGCTCTGGGGGCACTGGTGCGTGCTCACTGCCAAGCCCTGCTCTATGCACCCATCAGACATATAGAGCCACTTCTCAGCCCCGCCCCTGCTCTCTCCTCATTGGCTCACTGGCTGTGATTGAGAGCAGTGGGAGCCAATGACTCCTGTTGCTGTCTCAGCCAATGAGGAGAGGGAGTTCCGGGACAGCCGAGGTTCTTGTGCACATCGCTAGATCGAGAGGGGGCTCAGGTAAGTATTAGGGGGAACAAAGAACAGCTGGACGGCCGCACTCACTTTTATTGAAATTAATTAGAATCAATGTAGTCACAAAGATCACATAGATACAGGAACAAAGTCTGATGGATGCATAGAGCAGGGCTTTAGAGCAAGCACGCAACAGTACCCCCAGAGCAAGCAGCTTCCAGGTTTTATTGCCAAAGCTTAAAGTAATTCCCCTTTACACCAGAGGCCACAGTGTTCCCCCTTACATGAGAGTCCTCTCCATTCTCAGTGTTCCCCCTTAAATTCGGGTTCCAAGAGCATCCCTTATGTTAGAGTCCCCAGAGTTCACCCTTACCTCAGAGTCTGCAGAGTCCCCCCTTACAATGTAAGGGAACTCTGTAGATTCAGATGTAAAAGGAGAACTCTGTGGACTCTGATGTAAAGGGGGACTATTGTGATTAGAAATGTTATTTAATTGCAAAATATATGTATAGTTTATACTGTAAAAAGAAATGCTGTGCGCTAAAGTGTCCTGGTTTGACTTGAAGAAAAGGTGGCAACCCTAGTCTAGAGGGAAGCCAGAGGTGCTGTCCAATTGATAACACTGAGAAGGGAAGCGGCAGCGTGTTACCAGCTCAGTAACATTCTGTCGCTCGGGTTCCTCTGTCTTTCTGAGTGACAGGCTCAGCCAGGAGATCGCCCGACACTCGCGGGTGTCCGTGAGCCCGCAGCCAAATGAGGGAGTCTCCCGCGATTTGCAGGAGACTTGGGATGTCTGAGTTTTAGTAGATAACCCCCACCCAAGGCCGGTGATAGGGCAGTACAACCGGCCCTGTTGTACCAGGGCCAGGCCCCGTCAGCAACACAGCGGGGCCCGGGCAACATTACAGTCCATTGCTGCATTAAATAAAAGAAAAATTTAAAAAATTGAGCTTGCTAAGATCAATTCTATTAAATTTATTCATAAATGATAGAGAGGGTGGGATAAATAGCTCAATCTCAGTTTTTGCGGATGACACAAAAATAAGCGGGGCAATGACTTCCCATCAGGATATAGAAATTTTACAAAATGACCTCAACAAAATAATGAAGTGGGCAAATGCATGGCAGATGAGGTTTAATGTGGAAAAAATGTAAAGTAATGCACTTGGGGGGCAAAAAACATAAATGCAAACTACTCACAACAGGGGGAACCTCTGGGGGAATCAAGGATGGAGGTCTGGGGGTCCAAGTAGATGACAGATTGAGCAATAGCATGCAATGTCAAGCTGCAGCTACCAAAGCCGGCAGACTATGAGCATACATAAAAAATATACTCCATGGATGAAACTATAATCCTGACACTTTATCAAACTCTGGTTAGACCACATCCGGTAGTATTCCGTCCAGTTCTGGTCACCAGTCCTCAGAAGGGATGTGCTGGAGCTGGATAGAGTTCAAAGAAGGGCAACAAAACTAATAAGGGGATTGGAGGACCTCAATTACGAGGAACGACTTCAAACGCTTAATCTATTCTCGCTGGGGAAACGACGCTTGAGAGGGGACATGATAGCGATTTACAAATACCTCAATGGCGATCCCAGCATAGGAAAAAAAACTATTCAGTGTCAAGGAGTGTAAGGAAGACACGGGGACACACTATGAGATTGGAGGAGAAGCGGTTCAACCTTAAACTGCGTACAGTGTTTTTCACTGTCAGGGCAATAAGGATGTGGAACTCTCTTCCACAATCGGTGGTGGTTGCGAAGAGAATGGATATTTTTTAAGAGACTCTTGGATGTGCATCTTAAAGAGCACAACATACAGGGATATAGGAAATAATTATAGACACTGACACACGTGCACCTACACAGGTTGAACTGGGTGGACTATTGTCTTTATTCAACCTTACCTACTATGTAACTGTTCGCCCGCTCCTACTTGTTTATGGAGCATGGTTATACTATTTCCCAGGGCCCCATCAGGTCAACACTGGAGGGCTCTTACCTTCATCTTACCTTCATTTAACATAGTCCATCTTTTATGTCTATTGATCTTTTAAATGACTAGTTATCCTAAAACAAGCAATGTTGTGTTGTATAGGAAGTATGAAATTATTTAAGTGAATATCTTGGGAAAAAAGAGGGAAGAAACCTCTCCAACCCTTTAAATATCCTGAGCTCTGATAAGTTCTTTGCGTTTTACCACAGTTAATAATGACAGTCCCTGGAAAGCACCCTTGCAAGTTAAATTGTAGTGCCCCTTTAACAAGGGCCCCAGGCCCCTGTACACATTGGGTTCCCAGGTTAGCCTGACCCCGGAGTTACGGATGGCACAGCTTTTACTATGGCATTTAAATGGCCTAATAGCTCCGTAATGGAGGCAAACCACTTACTTTTCAAGCCACCGCTTCCTCCGCTGCTCCCTGCAAAGCTATAATTTGGGATATTTTTAGCTGCATCTACTAAATGATTTGGCAAAGGTAGTATTTGATTTGGATGACAAAGCAAAGGTGTACGGCACAGCGGAAATGCAGCCCGTACACCGGGAGACAGGAAAGATCGCTCTAATGAGCAGAGATGGCTTCCGTCCCGCGACGGCTAAATTATGTCATTTATACGGTGGCAGGGGGAGACGGGACCTTTATTAAATCTGATGGAGTCTATGAGGGAAGGAGACTTAGAAAACACACAATGATTTCTGCAGGTGAAATAAACTGTAATGCCACGTACACACGAGCGGACTTTACGGCAGACTTTGCCCGGCGGACGGGATTGCGTCGGACAATTCGATCGTGTGTGGGCTCCAGCGGACTTTGTTTTCTCAAAAGTTGGACGGACTTAGATTTGAAACATATCTTAAATCTATCCGTCGAAATCGAGTCCGGTCGAAAAGTCCGCTCGTCTGTATGCTAGTTCGTCGGACGTCATCACGTACGAATTCGACGGACTTTGGTGGATTGTCTGTAGGCAAGTCCGTTCATTCGGAAAGTCCGTCGTAAAGTCCGTCAAAGTCCGCCGGGCAAAGTCTGCCGTAAAGTCCGCTCGTGTGTACGCGGCATTATATTAACATTATCAAACATCTATCTATGTATTCATCCACCCACCCCTTCATCCATCCACCCACCCCTTCATCCATCCATCTACCCATCCATCCATCCACCCATTCATCCATATCTATCTATCAGAGTGGGGAGCTCCCTCAAGGCCCCAACAGCCTCCACACTCTCTCACTCCAGCTCTTCCATCCGACAACTCCTCCCCAGCTGGGCTGACCCATGGGTATTTAAGGATGCCTGCCCCCTGCCAATCCAGGTTAGGGATTGGTCCGGGCTCCTCAGAATACCCCAGGCTCCATCTCTCCTCCTCTCTTTCCAGAATCCTCTGCAAAGAAGAGGGAGGTCTCAGTGATGCTGCCTGTGAGTCTCCAGCTGCTACCCTAATCCACTCCCATCCCGGATCAGATAAGACCAAAACAAACAGGCCTGGCGGCTGGCCAGGCCTGCCTGAATTTACCTAAACCTAACCAGAAAATCCTCACTCTAACACCTACCTATCTAGAGGGTGCTACATATCTATCTATCTATCTATCTATCTATCTATCTATCTATCTATCTATCTATCTATCTATCTATCTATCTATCTATCTATCTATCTATCTATCTATCTATCTATCTATCTATCTATCGGGGCTGCTAAGAATTTGGGTATGTCTGTCACTCTGCCCTGATTTAGTCAGTGAACTTTGTTTTTTTTTTTTTTGTTTCATTGAGGGATATAACTTGGATGGGATTAGGAGATATGGGATGCCCAGCGTGAATCAATGCAATTAGGTTTGTACATACTCCTTCAGCTTCCTTTCTGAACTCTCAGGAGCAGCTTAGCACAAAGTAGTCAGGCTTGACACTGGCTCAGCCAGGCCCTAGCAATTGCCTTTTGCAGACAGGGACCGCAGGCCCTTATAGTATAACAAGTAGAAAGTCTCTGGTGCTAGCTGTCCTAACATGCGGCTACTGAGCCCACTAACCCATCTTCAGGCCCTGCCAGCCCTCCTAGCTGCAGCTGCCCTTCTCCACTGCCCCTTTCACCACAGTACACACTTCTGGCTCTGCACCCATCTTTAAACTGCACTATCCCAGTCCTCCTGACTGTGCCTCAGTCACCAGCCTCCTGGCTGCGACCAGTTGTCCTCCCTGGTGTCTCTTAGCAGTGCTCTCTCCCGCTGTCCTCTACTTGCTTTCTGTTGTGCCTCTGGTCCAGGACCTTTTCATGAGTTCTTGAAGATGGTCCCAACTGCACCCGAGCCCAGGCCCAAGGTCACCCCCCAGAGTGGGGAGCTCCCTCAAGGCCCCAACAGCCTCCACACTCTCTCACTCCAGCTCTTCCATCCGACAACTTCTCCGCAGCTGGGCTGACCCATGGGTATTTAAGGAGGCCTGCCCCCTGCCAATCCAGTTAAGGGATTGGTCCGGGCTCCTCAGAATACCCCAGGCTCCATCTCTCCTCCTCTCTTTCCAGAATCCTCTGCAAAGAAGAGGGAGGTCTCAGTGATGCTGCCTGTGAGTCACCAGCTGCTACCCTGATCCACTCCCATCCCGGATCAGATAAGACCAAAACAAACAGGCCTGGCGGCCGGCCAGGCCTGCCTGAATTTACCTAAACCTAACCAGAAAATCCTCACTCTAACACCTACCTATCTAGAGGGTGCTACATATCTATCTATCTACAGTATCTATCTACAGTATCTATCTATCTATCTATCTATCTATCTATCTATCTATCTATCTATCTATCTATCTATCTATCTATCTATCTATTCTATCGCCTTGTCCACAGAAAAAGATAGGGTTGCTGCACTTTTCTGATGGTACTTGTAGATGGCATTTACAGGTACATCACATAGACCTACTATCCAGGGTCACTTGTCAATCTATTATAGTGGACGATCCGCAGCAGTCACATGTGAAAGCAGCACATGGTAAACTTTAGTAGGCTGTCTCCCCTTACTCAGTCTCACTCATGACATCACTACAGGAGAATGTTAGCTAGAAGGGACCTAGCACCTGATTACACCATTCTCTGCTACTACACACTATTCTGGGTCAGAGCCACCTAGTGGCAGACTTCCCTCTAGGGCTGCAGTTGTAGCCAATCACAGTAGCCTTTTTCCTGCTGGTGACAGTCTGTCTCTTCCCTATCCCTCCTGGCGCAGCTGCTCCGCACACTTAGCATGGGTGGCTGTTAGTGCCTGGGGCAGGGTGGCTGCACAGAACAGCACTGCGACCCGGGATACATATCTATCTATCCACCCAATCTCCCTCATTGCCTTTCAGCCCTACAGCTACACAGGGTGGCACAGACCTGACTGTTTCTTTCCAGTGACAAACCCTGACACAGGCACGTTTTTTCCCCCACTGACACCGACGCATTTGGTATTTTTCTTTCCAATGACGCCACGGATATAGCAGCATTTTTTCCCCCACTGACACCGACGCATTTGGTATTTTTCTTTCCAGTGACGCCACGGATATAGCGGCATTTTTCCCCCACTGACACCAATGCATGGGGTAATTTTTCCTTCCAGTTACACCATCAACATAGTGAAATTGTTCCCCCCACTTCCACCAATGCATGGGGTATATTTTCCTTCCAGTGACACCGCGGACACAGGGGCGTCACTATTAAGTCCTCCAATTTGCTTCACTATACCACAACCATTACATACATTTTGGCACAGCACTCATTATTACCCCAGTCCCCAATTCTTCACCTTTGTCCCAGCCCCATTCACAGGCCCATTGATTATTAAAAGTTCCCAGGTATGCTAATGGTGTCCCTTTTCTAGTGCTGCTCTATGAGGGATTACATGAGACCAATACCAAGACAGATTCAGGTACTTACACCTTCTGCTATTAAAAACACATTTCATAATGTCTTAAAGTAGAACTAAAGGCAAAACTTTTTTTTTTATTCCCCCTCTCTATTTGTCCCGTTTACTATTATCATCGAAAGTTAAAGTTAACCACTTCAGCCCCGGACCATTTGGCTGGCCAAAGACCAGAGCACTTTTTGCGATTCGGCACCGCGTCGCTTTATCTGACAATTGCGCGGTTGATGCGACGTTGCACCCAAACAAAATTGACGTCCTTTTTTCCCCTCAAATAGAGCTTTCTTTTGGTGGTATTTGATCGCCTCTGCGGTTTTTATTTTTTGCGCGATAAACAAAAAAAAAGCGACAATTTTGAAATTATTGTTTACTTTTTGCTATAATAAATATCCCCCAAAAATATATAAGCATCTTTTCCTCAGTTTAGGCCGATACGTATTCTTCTACATATTTTTGGTAAAAAAAAAAAAAAAATCGCAATAAGCGTATATTCATTGCTTTGCGCAAAAGATATAGCGTCTACAAAATAGGGGATAGTTTTATGGCTTTCTTACTATTAATTTTTTTTTTTTTTTACTAGTAATGGCGGCGACCTGCCATTTTTATCGGGACTGCGACATTATGGCGGACACGTCGGACAATTTTGACACATTTTTGGGACCATTGGCATTTTTACTATAAAATTGCATTGATTACTGTAAAAACGTCACTGGCAGTGAAGGGATTAACCACTAGGGGGCAGTAAAGGGGTTAAGTGTGTCCTAGTGTGTGTTCTAACTGAAGGGGGGAGGGGACTGTGCAGGGGAGATAACAGATCGCTGTTCATACTCTCTATGAACAGACGATCTGTCTGTTCTCCCCTCAGAGAACCGGAAACTGTGTGTTCACACACACACAGATCTCGGTTCTCGGTGTGCCCCGTGCGATCGCGGGAGCCCGGCGGTAATCGCGACCGCCCGGCACTGGCATCGGCTCCATGGGCGAGCAAGGGGTGCCTCCAGCGGTGTGCACACGCCCCCTAGGGGCCGTCTATGTTACCGACGTAACATGACGGCGATTCGCGCAGCCGAGCCATGTTGCCGCAGTACAACTGCGGCGCCTGATCAGCATACGGTTAAAGAAATTCCCAAATTTTGGGTTGTCCCCAGAAAAATAAAAGAGTGGAAATATTCCAATGGGGGCACTAGTTATGGTGACCTTGGGGGTTCCCAAGGAATTCCCTTAATTTGCACAAATTTCTTCTCACTTCCTGTTTGGCTATGGGACAGGAAGTGAAAGGAAATCTCCCCAATGAGATAACGATGGCAAAAAAAACTGACCCTTCCTTACTCTATCCAAAATGAAATAAAAAGTTTGCCTATATTGTGAAATATGTTTTTTTTTTTGAGGCACAACTATTAAAAAATATACTGTATTCAATTAAAAAAAAGTATAAAAACATTAAAATCTATCATACAATATTCCATAAAATAGATGCTGGGCCCTCAGGTCAAGATGGTATTTTATAATTATGACACATGTATAGTATATGTATACATTTTCTTATCCAGATCAATTTTGATACAATATTAGACTGGCGGCTCCTGAAGAAGTGGATTATTCCATGAAACGCGTTGGTCCATAAAAGACCAGTATAAATGTATATCACTTTTACAAAAAGTTTTGGTGAAACTGATGAATAAGATAGCATTATGGATCAATTTTATGGAATAATGTATGTGTCAGAAACCATGAATCAGACAGAAGTACAGTTAGATCACACTTGTTTAATAATAATAATAATAAAAAAGTAAACAGAGTAAACGTAGTCAAAACATAGCCAGAGTTCAGGAACCGGAACGGATAGTCAGACAAGCCAAAACGTCAGGGAGCCAGAGATGAGCGTAGTGGAACAGCAAGCAGGATCTGGAGCCAGAAGGGATGTCAGCCAAGCAAGTCTTAGAACAGGACCGCAGGAGATAGTTTCTGTGATGTTGACCAAGGCGAAGGCGGACATCATCTGGACTGGACGGCTTAAGTAGGCAGGACTGACGAGCAGGATATCATCAACAGGTGAGTCACTGTGGAGAGATAGAAGCTGACAAATAGCCGACAGCTGAGAGGCGAGCTCAGAGAAGGAAGGGCTGAGCCCAGCCCTGACAGTATGGAATATATTAGTAGGTTTTTATACTTTATTAAATAATGTATATTTTTTAATAGGTGTGCCTCAAAAATCCCATATTTCACAATACATTACTAGAAATTTACAATACAGGGGTGTGACACTTTACAATAAATTTAGGATTAGGTTTTGCCTTTAGTTCTAATTGAATGAATATATAACTGCAATATCTGATGTATTTTCTGATCTGCCTGGATGTTAGCTTTAATAATGAAAATATTCAAAGGAGATTTAAACCCATTCAGTAAAATCTCATATGCACTATATTACCAAAAGTATTGTGACACCTGCCTATACACACACATGAACTTTAATGGCATCTCAGTCTTAGTCCGTAGGGTTCAATATTGAGTTGGCCCCGCCCTTTACAGCTATACCAGCTTCAACTCTTCTGGGAAGGCCGTCCACAAGGTTTAGGAGTGTGTCTATGGGAATGTTTAACCATTCTTCCAGAAGCGCGTTTGTGAGGTCAGCCACTGATGTTGGAAAGAAGGCCTGGCTTGCAGTCTCCACTCTAATTCATCCCAAAGGTGTTCTATCAGGTTGAGGTCAGGACTCTGTGCAGGCCAGTCAAGTTCCTCCACCCCAAACTCGCTCCTCCATATCTTTCCTGACCTCAACCCAATAGAACAACTTTGTGATGAATTAGAGCGGAGACTGCGAGCCAGGTAGTGCATGTTGTGCTTTTCGTCAGCGCTGGGCAAATGCAATGCAACACGATGCGCTGGTGTGAACTGCATTCATAAGAACCTTTTTTTTTTTTTTTTTTATTGCCGTGCATTGGGAATGCGCTCACAAAATGCATCTGGTGTGATTATACACTAAATCTGCAGCTTTCATTAACCACTTCAATACCCGGCACTTATACACCTTCCTGCCCAGGCCAATTTTCAGCGCTGTCGCACTTTGAATGAAAATTGCGCGGTCATACAACACTGTACCCACACTACATTGTTATCATTTTGTTCCCACAAATAGAGCTTTCTTTTGGTGGTATTTGATCACCTCTGCGGTTTTTATTTTCTGCTAAACAAATAAGAAGACCGAAAATTTTGAAAAAAAACTTTTTTTTTGGTTTCTGTTACAAAACTTTGTAAATAAGTACGTTTTCTCCTTCACTGACGGGCACTGATAAGGCGGCACTGATGGGCACCGATGATGGGCACTAATATGTGGCACTGATAGGTGGTACTGATATGCGGCACTGATAGGCACTGAAAGGCGGCACTGATAGGCGGCACGGATGGGCAGTGATAGGTGGCACAGATGGGAATGAATGGGCACTGATAGGTGGCACTGATGTACACTAATGGATGGTACTGATGGGCATCACTGATTTGGTAGGCATTATTGTTCGGCACTGATTGGCATCCATTGTGGGCACTAAATGGCATCCATTGTGGGCACTAATTGGCATCCCTGGTGGTCTAGGGTGGAATACCTAATGGTGACTAGTGGTGGGCATCCCTGGTGGCGTCCCTGGTGGTCCAGTGTGGGCATCCTCGGGGGGGCTGGAGCTATGGTTGCCACCTCATCCCTTTGAACCCAAACTCATATTAATTACACAGGTTCTGTGGCTGATTAAGGTGGTAATTAAACTCACTTGGTGCCTTATCTGTATTTTATTAGCCTCAGAACCTGTGTAATTCATATGTGTTCGGATTTAAAGGGATGAGGTGGCAACTATAGGTTGCGCTGATAATCAGTTAGCACAGACCTCCCCTGCCAGAGGAGCAGCCGATCGGCTCTCATCTACTCATGTCTGTCAGACGCGAGTGAGGAAAAGCCGATCAATAGCTCTTCCTGTTTACATTGTGATCAGCCGTGATTGGACACGGCTGATCACGTGGTAAAGAGTCTCCGCCAGAGACTCTACCTAGATCGGAGTTACGGTGTGTCAGACTGACACACCGCAACAGCAATCGCCGCGATGCGCACCCCCAGGGGTGCGCATCGGCTTGATATCCTGGCAACATCATACAACGTCTGGTCAGGATATCGCAACCACTTTGCCGCCGTCATATTGCTATATGGCGGGCGGCAAGTGGTTAAAAAAATACCCGTTGATCCTGCCATGAACGTCTTTGTTCATGCACTTCCTTTTATATGGTGACGACAACGCTGTGTCCCTGTCTCCCATTTGCTCTCCTGCATTGTCACCCCGTCACATGGAAACTTTAAGCGTCCACACCCACGCGCATCGCGCGGGCGCGGTCTACCGATGTCACCGTGGGGGGGAAGCTGGTCCAGAACAATGATGTGCAGCTGACGATCATCAAGCGAGCGCATGTAGATGGGAAGCGGCTGAAAGAGGCTGGAGGCGATCAGCAGCACTGAGATACAACAACGTATTGGAAAAAAAAAAGTGAAAATAAATGTTACCGCGTTTTTGCAAAAAAACGAAATATCATCCAGTTTGGGGGTTGGCATCTAGTTCTACACAAAAAAAAAAAACGTGAACGATCCGTGGCCCCTGGGCCCTGTTTTTTTTTATCTGGCAGTGACTCTGCATTTCACAGGCTTAAGTCAGTTTTTTTTTTTTTCCCCTTCGCCTCCCCTTAATGTAAACCCATTCTGTCGCTGATGAGGATTTTCGCCTTTTTTCACCGCGGAATTTGATGGACACGCAGAGTGAGTCTCTTAAGTGAGCATGATGTGTGTGGAATGTCCCTGACGCCTTGCGATATGTCTGACTCCTGAGTTATATCTTTGCCTGGGGCACCTGCTGAAGGATCCCTGCAAGACTGAGAACCTTTCAGAGGCAGCAAGAAAGACAAACAGGGGCAGAAGATGAGGGCTGTCCAGACCGCCCCCCCCCCCATCACCGGCCGGCGTGGAGCCCAACGTTGCACAACGTTCGATGTTCTAAGGAACGTGATTGGAATCATTTCTGCTGGATAAGGCCGTTAACCAGAAAAAGGAGGCTTTCCGATAACCTTGGCGTGATATCTGCATTACATGGTGTGAAACAAAGAAAAAAAAGAGGAATTATTGGGGGGCTCTGAGCTACGTGTTAAAGCAGAATTTTCACACCGTATTTGCGCAGCGGTCTTACAAGCGCGCTTTTTTGGGAAAAAATTCACTTTTTTGAATAAAAAAATAAGACAGCAGTAAAGTTTGCCCAATTTTTTTTTATATTGTGAAAGATAATGTTACGCCGAGTAAATTGATACCCAACATGTCACGCTTCAAAATTGCGCCCGCTCGCGGAATGGCGTCAAACTTTAACCCTCAAAAATCTCCATAGGCGACGTTTAAAAAATTCTACAGGTTGCATGTTTTGCGTTACAGAGGAGGTCTAGTGCTAGAATTATTGCTCTCGCTCTAACGATTGCGACGATACCTCACATGTGGGGTTTGACCACCGTTTTCATATGCGGGCGCTACTCACGTATGCGTTCGCATCTGCGCGCGAGCTCGTTGGGACAGGGTTTTTTTTAAAAAAATAAATTTTATTTTTATTATTTATTTGACATTATTTTATTTATTTTTACACTGTTTAATAAAAATTGTGTCACTTTTATTCCTATTACAAGGAATGTAAACATCCCTTGTAATAGAAAAAAGCATGACAGGACCTCCTAAATATGACATCTGGGGTCAAAAAGACCTCAGATCTCATATTTACACTAAAATGCAATTAAAAAAAAAAAAAGGTCATTAAAAAAATGACATTGAAAAAAATGTGCCTTTAAGACGTATGGGCGGAAGTGACGTTTTGACATCGCTTCCGTCCAGCAGTGTCATGGAGACGATTGGGCGCCATCTTAGCCTCACTCGTCTCCAGGCACAACACTGAGAAGACAGCGGGACGATTCAGAAAAAGCAGTGTGACTCGCGCATGCGCAGCAGGTAAGAGGCTGTGGAGCCGCAAGCTGAAGATGCCGGTGCCTGCACCCAGGGGTTGGACGGATCGACTTGGGGGGGCCGACATCATGGGATCCCTGGATAGGTAAGTGTCCTTATATTAAAAGTCAGCAGCCCACAGTATTTGTAGCTACTGACTGTTATTTTTTATTTTTTTTTTCACAGGCCTGAACTCCTCTTTAAGTAACCTGTACAAATCTTGTGCCACCCCCAGCCTATGATTGGACATTCTCTGTCCCCCTCCCCCTGGATCACACTGCTGCCTTATACACACACAATGCTCCGGTTCTCTGCCCCCCCCCCCCGATCACAAAGCTGTCTTATACACACAATGCTCCGGTTCTCTGCCCCCCCCCCCGATCACAAAGCTGTCTTATACACACAATGCTCCGGCTCTCTGCCCCCTCCCCCTGGATCACACTGCTGCCTTATACACACACAATGCTCCGGCTCTCTGCCCCCCCCGATCACAAAGCTGTCTTATACACACAATGCTCCGGTTCTCTGCCCCCCCCCCCCGATCACAAAGCTGTCTTATACACACAATGCTCCGGCTCTCTGCCCCCTCCCCCTGGATCACACTGCTGCCTTATACACACACAATGCTCCGGCTCTCTGCCCCCCCCCCCCATCACAAAGCTGCCTTATACACACAATGCTCCGGCTCTCTGCCCCCCTCCCCCTGGATCACACTGCTGCCTTATACACACACAATGCTCTGGATCTCTGCCCCCCTCCCCCTGGATCACACTGCTGCCTTATACACACACAATGCTCCGGCTCTCTACCCCCCTCCCCCTGGATCACACTGCTGCCTTATACACACACAATGCTCCGGATCTCTGCCCCCTCCCCCTGGATCACACTGCTACCTTATACACACAATGCTCCGGATCTCTGCCCCCCTCCCCCTGGATCACACTGCTGCCTTATACACACACAATGCTCCGGCTCTCTGCCCCCCTCCCCCTGGATCACACTGCTGCCTTATACACACAGTGCTCTGGATCTCTGACCCCCTCCCCCTGGATCACACTGCTGCCTTATACACACAATGCTTTGGATCTCTGCCCCCCCTGCACTCTGCATCACACTGCTGCCTTACACAGACTCATCTTTGGCTCTCACCTCCTTATCCAGCTATGTGCTCGAGCTCTGTGCTTCCATAGTCTGTGATCAGAGCTGCCATTGGAAGTTCCCTCCTTCTTCACCTCCCGCTCTCTGCACTACTCCCGGCATCTGCCTCCGAGTTCACAGGAGCCAGAACTACATAAGAGGCATCGCGTATCAACGTGCGCTGACAGTATTGATTGTCAGCGCACATTGAGAACAACACTGGACACAACATTGGACGGTATATATCTGCCACAATGTTCACTTGCGGCAGAGTCCCTGGGAAGCACCAACATTTTCTCGTGGATCATCAGTGGTGTGCCCGGGATAGGCCCAAACTCTGGCCTAGCAGCCCGGGCAATACAAGACAACCGTCCAGGTGGCACAGAACCACGATCACCTGACTCCACCCAAATATATAGGTTCTCCCAGCAGGCCAAGGGATTTAGGAAAACCCCTGCCCATTGGCTGGGACACCCCATATACCCATAACCTAACCTGGCATTGCCCTTCTCATATCTAATGCCACCAGGTACCCGGCTACCTAGGGGCAAAAGAGAGAAGTTCAGCAATTACAGACAGAGTGAAATTAATTGATCCTCAACAATCAGCCAAGGTAGCTATACCCAGCAGGTAAATTTAGGAGCAACCCTACCTAAACACCAGGGTGCTACACAATCAAAAAATGTAAAAAAAAAAAAAAACACTTCGCCAGAGTAGTACAATAAGTAGTAACACTTTATTGCTCTGGTGACAGTGTGTTAAAAAATTATTGAAAAACTTTTAAAAAATGTAAAAAAATTAAAATTCAAAAAACAACTTCAATGCCTCTTACTTAAGACTGTCTACTTTCCAAAAAGGGATCATTTGGGGGATATTTGTACTGTCCCGGCGTTTTCAGGCCTCAGTACATCAGGATTGATCAATTTTCAGATATATCTCATAGTTTGTGGACTCTATAACTTTCCTACAGACTAAATAATATACACTGATTTGGGTTATTTCCACCAAAGAAAAGTAGCAGAATGCAGTTTGGGCTAAATTTCTGAAGAAAGGTTATTTATTTGCAAAATTGTATAACAGAATTAAAGAAAAACTTGTTTTTTTCCCAACATTTTCAACCTTTTTTTTTAGTAAAAAAACAAAACAAACTGTGATTAACCCCTTCCCAACCGCTGCACGACGATATACGTCGGCAAAATGGCAGGGGTGGGCAAAAGGCCGTACCTGTACATCCCCTTTAAGAAGCGACACTGTGGGCGCGCATGCCTGCCGCGTGCTCCATGACCGTGACCGCGGGTCCCGCGGACTCGATGTCCAATGGGTGCCTGCAATCGTGTCACGGAGCGGAAGAATGGGGAGATGCCTTTGTAAACAAGGCATTTCCCCGTTCTGCCTTGTGACATGACAGAGAACTGCTCACTGTCATCGGGAGCAGTGATCGCTGTCATGTGAGTCAAAGCCCCCCCCCCACAGTTAGAATCACTCCCTAGGACACACTTAACCCCTTGATCGCCCCCTAGTGTTTAACCCCTTCCCTGCCAGTGTCATTTACACAGTAACCAGTGCATTTTTATAGCACTGATCGGTGTATAGATGACAATGGTCCCAAAATAGTGTCAAAAGTGTCCGATGTGTCCGCCATAATGTCGCAGTCACGATAAAAATCGCAGATCACCATTTCTATTTTCTAATAAATAAAAAAACATTCATAATAAAAATGCCATACAACTATCCCCTATTTTGTAGATGCTATAAATTTTGCGCAAACCAATCAATATACGCTTATTGTGATTTTTTTTTTTTACCAAAAATATGTAGAAGAATACATAACAGCCTAAACTGAGGAAAAAAATATTTTTTCTATATTTTGGGGGATATTTATTATAGCAAAAAGTAAAAAAATATTGCATTTTTTTCAAAATTGTTGGTCTTTTTTTGTTTATAGCTCAAAAAATAAAAACCGCAGAGGTGATCAAATACCACCAAAAGAAAGCTCTATTTGTGGGGAAAAAAGGACGTCAATTTTGTTTGGGTACAACGTCGCACAGCCGCGCAATTATCAGTTAAAGCGACGCAGTGCCGAATCGCAAAAAGTGCTCTGGTCAGGAAGGGGGTAAATCCTTCCGGGGTTGAAGTGGTTAAATATCGCCAAAAGGAATATCCTATTTGTGTGAAAAAAAATAAATAAACAAATGTGGGTACAGTGTAGCATGACCGCGCAATTCTCATTCAAAGTGTGACAGCGCCGAAAGCTGAAAATTGGCCTGGGCAGGAAGGGGGTGACAGTGCCCGGTATTGAAGCGGTTAAATAAAACACTCATGTGAATATTCTAAGTTCTGTTAATATTCATTTGTACCCGGACTGTTCAGATAGATGCTTTTGTCTCCTCCAAATGAGAACAGTGTTATTAGTGGGGAGATGAAATAAAGGAGTCAGTGGCTGGCACTATATTATGTTACATTTACTACACTGTGGCTGACAATGGGCTGCAGTTGGCAAAACCAAAACCCCCAAAGCGTATGGACTTCGGCCAAGAGAGGGGAGCTATCGCATGACACGGGAAAATTGGCAATTTGCTCCCGTTTAGTTCCGGCGCTTGTAGAGAACATATCATTTCTACAGGATGATTAGACTGAATGACAGGTGAATATTTCCCAATGTCTCCAGCCACGTTATGAATTTAATTTTGACTTTCTGTGATCTGTTGCCTTGCAGATATCCGGGAGACGGCGTTCGTCTACGCCATCACCGCCGCCGGAGTGATCCACACCGTGACCCAGGCCTGCAGCATGGGAGAGCTGATGCAGTGTGGATGCGAGGTGACGCGAAACTGGGGGCCCCCTCCGCCGCTGGCCATCGGACCCGGGGCTGACGGCTCGGCCTGGGAGTGGGGGGGCTGCGGAGACGACGTCGAATACGGCTACGAAAAGTCGCGACAATTCATGGATGCCAAGAGGAAAAAGGGGAAAAGCGACATACGAACCCTCATAGACCTCCATAACAATGAGGCTGGGCGACTGGTGAGTAAGGAAAAATGTGAGAATTGACGATTGGTTCATTTTACTCGGATGTGCCAGAAAAATCCACCAAGATTGGCATAGTTTCATACCGTAGACCGGGGGTCTCCAAACTTTCTAAACAAAGGGCCAGTTTACCGTCCTTCAGACTTCAGGGGGGCCGGACTGTAGCCATTGAGAGTAGAAAATGTCCCAGTATAAGTGGGTGTAAACAATGCAACCATCTTTGGTGTCAGTGAGAGAAATTTTGCCCCATCATTGGTGTGGTTGGGAGGAATTGTGCCCTATCATTGGTGTCATTGGGCCCCATTGTTGGTGTCACTGGGAGGAATTGTGCCCCTTCATTGGTGCTCATTGGGCTCCATTGTTGGTCTCACTGGGAGGATTTGCGCCCCATCGATGGTGTCACTGTGCTCTATTGTTGGTGTCATTGGGAGGAATTGTGCCCCATCGTTGGGGTCTTTGGGAGGAATTATGCTTCTTTTGTTGGTGTCAGATAGGGGAATTGTGCCACATCATAGGTGTCATTGGCCCCATTTGGAGAAACTGTGCCCCATCGTTGGTGTCATTCGGCTCCATTGCTGGTGTCATTAGGAAGAATTGTGCCCCATTGTTGGGGTCATCGGGAGGAATTGCGCACCTTTGTTGGTGTCAGATGGGGGTATTGTGCCACATCATTGATGTCATTGGCCCCATTGGGAGGAATTCTGTCCCATCGTTGGTGATATTTGGCCCCATTGCTGGTGCCATCGGGAGGAATTGTCCACCTTTTTTGGTGTCAGATGGGGAGAATTGTGCTCCATTGCTTGTGTCAGTAAATTAAATAGTGCCCCAAGGGCCAGATAAAAGCAAGCAAAGGGCCACATCCGGCCCCCGGGTCGCAGTTTGGAGACCACTGCCGTAGACCGATCACAAGCCTGGGATATTCAGACTAACCATAGGCAGAGGTTACCTCCCGAAAAAAAAACATAAATTCAATCAGAAGGACCAGAAATACCGGCAGCTGAAGTTAGGCTCATTTCTCGACTTGTTCAAAGTCAAGTCAAGCTTAGCCCAGCCCCCTTCCACCTCCCAGGGTTTTCTATTGGTCCTGTAATGCAGTGCTTCTCACCCTTTTTCAGTAAATGCATCCTTTAGGTAGTCTTGCAATGGCAGCATTTTCTTCTCTCCCTCTAAACACCTGTAAAGCCTATGTGTGCCCACATTGAGGGGCATTTCGATGTCAAACTCTTCTAAAAGTGGCGTTTTTAACGCCCAGTGTACCCGAGGCCGCTCCTTCACGCTTGCTTTGGTCTCTGAAGAGTGATTAACCTCTTCACGCTGGCTGCACACATACAGGTGCATCACAAAAAATGTTCAAAAAATCATCAAAAAGTTCATTTATTTCAGAAATTCAATTCAAAAAGTGAAACTCATATATTATATAGATTCATTACACACAGAGTGATATATTTCAAGCATTTCTTTCTTTTCATTTTGATGATTATGGCTTACTGCTAGTAAAAAAAAAACAAAATTCTGTATCTCAGAAAACTTGAATATTATGAAAAAGTTGAATATTGTAGACTGGTGGTGTCACCCTCTAATCAGCGAATTAACTCAAAACACCTGTAAAGGTTTCCACCCAAAAGGGGAAGCTCCACTTGTCTGCCTCCCCCCCCCCCCTCTGCTGCCTCATTTGGCACCTTTTGGGGGGGCGGTACATGCTTTCGCCCCCCCCCCATCTCCTTTCCCACCCATTCACAGAGCGCAGTGTGCTTCACGCATGCGCAGTAGGGAACTGGCTGTTAGCAGAGATCGCGGTGGCAGCACCTGATAGCGGATTGAAAAATCGGCTCGAGTGAGGACACCACTGGATTCCAGGACAGGTAAATGTCCTAATATTAAAAGTCAGCAGCTGCAGTATTTGTAGCTGCTGACTTTAAATTTTTCGTGGGGGGGCGTCGGAACTCCTCTTTAACCACTTGCCGACCAGCCACCGTAATTATACTGCAGCAAATTGGCACGGCTGCGTGAATCGCCGTAGGTGTACGTCAGCCACTTTAAGAGCGATAGAGGGCTCGGGGGCGCCGCCGGAGCCGATGCTTGTGGCCGGCGGCCGCGATGTCCGCTGGCCACCTGCGATCGCTCAACAGAGAGCCAGAACAGCATCTGTGTATGTAAACAAAGAGATCCCCGTTCTGACAGGGGAGTAGAGTGAGATTGTCTGTTCCTCGTGATCAGGAACAGCGATCTTTCTACTCCTCCAGTCAGTCCCCCCCCCCCCCCCCACAGTTAGAAACACCTCCCAGGGAACACATTTAACCCCTTGATCGCCCCCTAGTGTTAACACCTTCCCTGCCAGTGTCATTTATACAGTGATCAGTGGATATTTTTAGCTCTGATCACTGTAATAATGTCACTGGTCCCAAAAAAAGTGTCAAAAGTGTCCGATGTGTCCGCCACAATATCGCAGTCCCGCTAAAAAGCACAGATCGCCGCCATTACTAGTAAAAAATAAATAAAAATGAAAAATGCCATAAATCTTTGCCCTATTTTGTGGACGCGATAACTTTTGCGCAAACCAATCAATATACGCTTATTGCGATTTTTTTTTTTTTACCAGAAATATGTAGAAGAATACATATTGGCCTAAACTGAGGAAAAAATTAGTTTTTTGGGTTTTTTTTATATTTTTTGGGGGATATTTATAGAAAACGTAAATAATATATATTTTTTTTTTTGTTTATAGCGCAAAAAATTAAAACGCAGAGGTGATCAAATACCACTAAAAGAAAGCTCTATTTGTGAGAAAAAAAAGCACATTAATTTTGTTTGGGTACAGCGTCGCACGATTGCGCAATTGTCAGTTAAAGTGACGCAGTGCATGGCCTGGTCAGGAATGGGGTTAATACTTCCAGGGCTAAAGTAGTTAAAGAGGAGCTCCAGGATCCTGCAGAAAAAAAATTAAAGTCAGCAGCTACAAATACTGCAGCTGCTGACTTTTAATATATGGACACTTACCTGTCCAGGGAGCCCGCGATGTCGGCACCCTATTCCTGGCTTCACAGCCGGTTCCCTACTGAACATGCGTGAAGTGCGCTGCACTTTTTAATTGGTCCGGGCAGCGGAGGGGGGCCAAACTTCCAAATGGACAACGCTGCGGTGCTGTCTCCAGAAGTGGGGAAGGGGTACCTGTAAAAAACAGGTACCCCTTTCCCCCTTCTCCTCTAATGCCGCGTACACACAAGCGGACTTCTCGTCGGACTGAACTCCTGAAGGACTTTTCAATGGAGTTCCAACGAAACTGTCTTGCCTACACACGATCACACCAAAGTCCGATCATTTTGAACATGATGACGTACGACTGGACTAGAATAAGGATGTTCATAGCCAGTAGCCAATAGCTGCCCTTGCGTAGTTTTTGGTCCGTTGGACTAGCATACAGACAAACTGATTTTTTGATAGGAATCAAGTCCGTCGGAAAGATTCGAAACATGTTCTATTTCTAAAGTCCGTCAGATTTGTTCCGTCTGACCTTTGATGCCGAAAAGTCTGGTCTTGTGTACGCGGCATTAAAGGTGCCAAATGGGGCACCGAAGGGGGGGGGGAAACATCTCCTGAGCCCTTAAATGGTCTCTCAGTCTTGTTCAGTAGCTTACACAATCATGAGGAAGACTGTTGACTTGACAGTTTTCCAGAAGACAGCCATTGACACCATCCACAAGGAGGGTAAATCACAAAAGGTCATTGCTAAAGAAGCTGGCTGTTCACAGAGTGCTGTATCCAAGCATATTAATGGAACGTTGAGTGGAAGGAAGAAGTGTGGTAGAAGAGGGTGTACAAGCAACAGGGAATAACGGCAGCCTTGAGAGGATTGTAAAGCAAAGGCCATTCAAGAATTTGGGGAAGATTCACAAGGAGTAGACTACGGTTGGTGTCAGTGCTTTAAGAACCACCACACACAGACGTATCCAGGACATGGGCCACAACTGTCACATTCCTTGTGTCAAGCCACTCCTGAACCAGAGACAATGTCAGAAGCCTTACCTGGGCTAAGGAGAAAAAGGACGGGACTGTTGCTCAGTGGTCCAAAGTCCTCTTTTTGGATGAAAGTAAATTTAGCATTTAATTTGGAAATCAAGATCCCAGAGTCTGGAGGAAGAGCGGAGAGGCACAGAATCCAAGTTGCATGAGGTCCAGTGTGAAGTTTCTACAGTCAGTGATGATTTATGGAGCCATGTCATCTGCTGGTGTTGGTCCGCTGTGTTTTATCAAGTCCAAAGTCAGTGCAGCCCTCCACCAGGACATTCTAGAGCACTTCATGCTTCTCTCTGATGACCAACTTTATGGAGATGCTGATTTCATTTTCCAACAGGACTTGGCACCTGCCCCACACTGCCAAAAGTACCAATACCTGGTTTAATGATCGAGGTATCACTGTGCTTGATTGGCCTAAACCCCATAGAGAATCTGTGGAGTATTGTCAAGAGGAAGATGAGAGAAACCAAACTCAACAATGCAGATGAGCTGAAGGCCGCTATCAAAGCAACCTGGACTTCCATAACACCTCAGAAGTGCTACAGGCTGATCACCTCCATGCCACGCCGCATTGATGCAGTAATTCATGTACTGAGTGCATACTATACTGTACATGGACATACTTTTCACTAAAGCCAACATTTCTGTATTAAAAACCTTTTTTTTGGTCCTATGTAATATTCAAATTTTCTGAGACACTGAATTTTGGGTTTTCACGAGCTGTAAGCCATAATCATCAAAATTAAAAGAAAGACATGCTTGAAATATATCACCCTGTGTGTAACACATCTATATATAATATATGAGTTTCACTTTTTGAATTGAATTACTGAAATAAATAAACTTTTGGATGATATTCAAATTTATTGAGATGCACCTGTATATGCGGCCTCTCGGCACGTGGGCCTTCATATATGCAGCCCTGCGTGAATCACTTTCC
Source organism: Lithobates clamitans (assembly GCA_037952925.1). Taxonomy (NCBI): domain Eukaryota; kingdom Metazoa; phylum Chordata; class Amphibia; order Anura; family Ranidae; genus Lithobates; species Lithobates clamitans. The sequence goes on from JBBGZY010002323.1 coordinate 1,414,988, forward strand.
GTGCTGAGAGCGCGCTCCCTGCAGGCTCCAAGCGTGGTAGCCGGCGGGTACCGGAAAGCTCCTGGTACATACTAGTGATCGAGAGTTTTTTGATCATGTGACCGCTGTGACAGCCAATCACAATCAGCCAATCTTGAGTTGTTGTGCTAAGCCAGTGTGAATGAAGGAGTAACACAGGGCTTCAGACTGAACTTGTTAGCAACACAAATAGCTAGACATGTACAATTCGTTTCGTTCCAAACTTTGTTAACTAATTTCAACAAATTCATTAATTCGGAAATATCCGAATTAACGAAAACCCGTTTAATGAATTTTTCTGCATATTTTCTGCATATTCGTAAATTCGTAAACCCGAAAATGTGAAAATCTGATATAATAACTAATAATAACTAACTATTAAATTATAGGTATTGGAATTTCCTTTCAAATTTGGCTGTTAGTGAATGTAACGAATACGAATTTATCCGAAGTTACGAATTATCCGAAATAACGAATGCCGCATCTAAACGAATGGAACTAATTAATAATAATAAATAACAATAATAATAATAAAAAACTTTTTATTATTATTATTATTTATTCTTAATTTGTTCCATTCCATTTGTTTAAGTGCGGCTTTCGTTATTTCGGATAATTCATAACTTCGGATAAATTCGTATGCATTACGTTCACTAACAGCCAAATTTGAAAGGAAATTCCAATACCTATAATTTAATAGTTAGTTATTATGAGTTAGTTAGTTATTAGAAATTTTCGGATTTCCTTTATTATTTTCAGATTATCACATTTTTTGAATTTACGAATTTTTGAATTTACGAATTGCGATCATAACGAATGACCAGAAAAATGGAAAAAAAAAAATAAAAATGAAAAAAACGAATGAAACGAAAACGAACAATTTTTTTTCGGCAGTGCACATGTTTACAAATAGCCACTGCAGTTAGGCCCCTTTCACACTGGGGCGGTGGGTGCGTCGGCGGTAAAGCGCTGCTATTTTTAGTGGCGCTTTACCATCAATTTCACGGTGCTATTCGGCCGCTAGCTGGGTGCTCTTACCCCCCCCCCCCCCCCCGCGACCAAGAAAGAGTTAAAACCACCGTAAAGTGCTGGTGGTGGTATAGCCGTGCTGCCCCACTGACTTCAATGGTCAGGAGCGGCGGAGGAGCAGTATACACACCGCTCCTGAAGTGCTGCTGGCATCCTTTTTTTAGCATCCTGCCAGCGCACCGCTCCAGTGTGAAAGGCCTCGGGGGCGAGAGACAGCAGCGGCTCTTTCAGGGCGGTTTGCAGGCGCTATTTTTAGCGCTGTAGTGCCTGCAAAGCGCCCCCAGTGTGAAAGGGGTCTTAAAGCCGTTAACCACGGCCCTGAAAATATGGAACAGCAAAGCAGTAAAAATGTGCAAATCACAGCAAAAATGCAACTTTACAATGGTAAAGTGCGCACTTTCCTAAAATTCGCCGTTCCTCTTTAAAACAGATTTTCTGCATGTACGGTATTTTTTTTCCATATCTGTGTGTCATTTTTGCCTCTGTCCGTTTGGCACATTCCTCTGTCAAGCGCTGTCAAAATAGGTGATGTCATGACGAGGGGCGGGCGTGTTTGTTTGGTACTAGCAGACAACTATGTCAAGTATTTAGTTTTCTGTTTTCTCTAATGTACTTTATACATTCTAAAATAGAAGCCTCAACTTTTCCTATCGCCTTTCTATGTGATCGAACGTGACACGGTATATCCAGCTTAATCTGTGTACTTATCGGCGGGGGGACGCCGCTTTTACCGCACCGCCTCGTTAAGTAAAGAGTTCTGATCCAGTTCTAAAGGCGAACTTCGGGAATCAGACAAAAATCTACCCTTGCAGTGCCCCCCCCACCCCCAGAATGGCAAAGGGGTTTTAAATGCTCCACTGATGCGGTGCGAATTGATGCGATTTCACAGTGCGATTTGTGTTTTGACGATTTGTGTGAATTGAAAGCGATTTCTGAGGGGGCGGGGCATAGCTGGGAGATTTAATTCACACTAAACATTCACAGGACCCTTTTTTTTTTTAACCAGATCAAAATCGCAAAATTGCAGTGTGAACGTCCTTCATAGAAAGCTATGGTATTTTTGGGGGGGTATTTACTAAACCTGGAGAGAGTGCATAATCTGGTGCAGCTCTGAGGATAAACCAATCAGCTTCCAGGTTTTATTGTCAAAGCGTAAAGCGGAGCTTGCTCCACTTGTCTGCCTCCTCCCCCCCCCCTCTGCTGCCACATTTAGCACCTTTTGGGGGAGGGGGAGCGGGTACCTGATTTGACCCCCCCCCTCCTCCTTCCTCACCCATTCACAGAGCGCACTTGCCGACCAGCCGCCGTCATCATACTGCGGCAAATTGGCACGGCTGCGTGAATCGCCGTAGGTGTACGTCAGCCACTTTAAGAGTGATAGAGGGCGCGGGCGCACCGACGGGGCTGATGCTTGTGGCCGGCGGCCGCGATGTCCGCTGGCCACCTGCAATCGCTCAACAGAGAGCCAGAACAGAATCTGTGTATGTAAACAAAGAGATCCCCGTTCTGACAGGACAGGAGAGAGAGATTGTCTGTTCCTAGTAATCAGGAACAGCGATCTCTCTCTTCCTCCAGTCAGTCCCCTCCCCCCCACAGTTAGAAACACCTCCCAGGGAACACCTAACCCCTTAATCGCCCCCCCTAGTGTTAACACCTTCCCTGCCAGTGACATTTATACAGTGATCAGTGGCTATTTTCAGCTCTTACCACTGTAATAATGTCACCGGTCCCCAAAAAGTGTCAAAAGTGTCAAATCTGTCTGCCACAATGTCGCAGTCCCGCTAAAAAGCGCAGATCACCGCCATTACTAGTAAAAAATAAATAAGTAATAAAAACGCCATAAATCTATCCTCTATTTTGTAGATGCAATAACTTTTGCGCAAACTAATTAATATGCGTTTTTTTGCGTTTTTTGGGGGGTTTTTTTTGTTACCAGAAATATGTAGAAGAATATATATTGCCCTAAACTGAGGAAAAAATTTGTGTTTTTTTTAAATATTTTTTTGGACCTTAATTTGTAAGCTCCTTGAGGGTAGGGACTGAATGTACAATGTATATGTAAAGCGCTGCGTAAATTGACGGCGCTATATAAGTGCCTTAAATATTAATAATGATAACAACTTCGGATAAATTTGTTACGTTTGTTAACAGACAAATCTGAAAGGAAATTACAATACTTATAATTTAATAGTTAGTTATTGTTAGTTATTATTTCAGATTTTTTTCGTATTTTCGTTATTATTTTCAAATTTTTCCGAATTACCGAAATAACGAAGACCGCATCTAAATGAATGGAACATAACGAATTCAAATTTTTCTCAATTTATGAATTTATTCGAAATAACGAATTGCGATCATAACGAATGACCCAAACAACGAAAAAAACAAACAAACAAACAAATGAAGTGAAAATTAAAACGAACACATTTTTCAGCAGTGCGCATGTCTACTGGGGGGTTTACTGGCTGTAGAAAAAAACACCTGAAGCCAAAAACAGAGAAATTTATTATAGCAAAAAGTTAATAATATCGTTTTTTTTCAAAAATTGTCGCTCTTTTGTTGTTTATAGCGCAAAAAATAAAAACCGCAGAGGTGATCAAATACCACCAAAAGAAAGGTCTATTTGTGGGGAAAAAAAAAGGACATCAATTTTGTTTGAGTACAGCGTCGCACGACCGCGCAATTGTCAGTTAAAACGACGCAGCGCTGTATCGCAAAAAATTGCCTGGTCAGGAAGGGGGATAAATAGTTCCGGGGCTGAAGTAGTTAAAGAGGAGCTCCTGCAGAAAAAAAATTAAAAGTCAGCAGCTACGAATACTGCAGCTACTGACTTTTAATATAAGGACACTTACCTGTCCGGGGATCCCGCGATGTCGGCCCCCCATTCCTGGCTTCACAGCCGGTTCCCTACTGAGAATGCATGAAGCGCGCTGCGCTTTCTAATTGGTGCAGCTGTACCAAGCGATCTGATGCAGGAAAACGCATTGCATTTGCAATCTTCGTTTGGGATGTTGTTAGGAATATATTAACGGCCGCAGGAGATTGCGCACCCGGTGTGTGTTTTTTAAATGCGGTGTGGGAAACGCGCATGGAACGCGGGTTTCCTGCACTGCCTTCTGAATGAGCCCTTGGGGTACATTCACACCAGGGGGCGGTGGGACTGCAGTGTCGCTATTAGACATGTGCAATTCGTTTAGTTCCGAATACATTTTTAACAAATTTTGACAAGTTCCTTAATTCCGAAATGTCCGAATTTTTCAATTTCCGAATTTCCAAATTTCTAATTTCCGAATTTCGAATTTCCGAAAATTCGAAATTTCGGAAATTGGAAAATTCGAAATTTCAGAAATGTGACATTCGGAAATTCAAAATTTTGGAAATTGGAAATTAGGAAATTCGGAAAATATCGGAAATTCAAAAATTCGTAAATTCGAAATTTCATAAATTTGAAAATTCAAAAATTTGGAAATTTGATAGTAAAAAAATAAGAATAGAATGAAAATCTGAAAATTTGAAAACCCGAAAATCTTAAATAATAACTAATAATAGATATTAAATTTTATTGGAATTTCCTTTAAAATTTGGCTGTTGGTGAACGTAACGAGTACGAATTGATCTAATAATAATAAATAACAATAATAATAATGAAACCTATTTTATTATTATTATTTATTATTAATTTGTTCCATTCCATTTGTTTAGATGCGGCATTCGTTATTTTGGATAATTCGTAACTTCGGATAAATTTGTATTCGTTACGTTCACAAACAGCCAAATTTAGAAAGGAAATTCCAATACCTATAAATTTAATAGTTAGTTATTTCAAATTTTACTGATTTTCTTTCTTTTTTTCAGATTTTCGAGTTTTCGGATTTCCTAATTTTTGAAGTACCGATTTTCGAATTCCGAAAATTCCGAAATTCAGAATTTGAAAATTCCGAAATTTGGAAATTCGGAATCCGAAAATTCGGATATTTGCAAATTCGGAAATTCAAAAATTTAGTATTTAGAAAATTTGAAAATTCAGAAATGAGAAATTCAGAAATTAGAAAATTTAGAAAGTTAGAAAGTAAAGTTAGAAAATGTAAAAATTAGAAAATTCGGAAATCCCAAAATTTTTAATTTGGAAATGTTAAAATCCGGTACATAAACATGCAATCACTTTTTGGCCCGAGCATGGCGGGGGGGTAGTTGGGGGCGCTTTAAACTTTTAAAAATGTTATTATTTATTTTATTAAAAGCGTTTTATTTTCACACTGTCTCTTTCATTTTTATTTTTTTAGCAACTTTATTGCTATCAGAAGGGATGAACAACTCCTGCGAGAGCAGACTTTCCTGATCGATTCAATAAAAGCTCTCTCAGGCTCCTCCTGTTCATGTGGGACCTGTAGTTCAGAAAGCTGGTTATATCAATACATGGTTGTGGCTTCAAACTACAACTCCCAGGGTTCCAAGCATCCCGCATTGAGGTCTGTGAGTTCACTGGACTTGGATTTCCCCCTGCTCCCACAAGCTCTTTCTGTAGTGCCCCAAAATTGCAAGGGCTCCTTTTTGCATATCTTTTGGTCCTGATTAGTTATACAGGTTTCTGAAACTGGGTAAAAAACATAATTTTCCTCCATTTGACACTGTCGTCAATAAAACGCTACAATTTAAGGTAGGGTTGCCACCTGTTTGGGATTTACCCGAACAGTTCGGGTTTGGAATCATGCGTCCGGGTTTCTGACTGTCTTACACCCCGGACACATTATTCAGACCGGACTATAGCTTCCCAGCAAGGTTGCTGGCTGCAGTTGTCTAAACTGAGAGTGTCTGTTCTCTCAGCTCTTTTTCACACTGCCCAAAGCCAGCACTTACAATCCCCCCCCCCCATATACACACAGATGGGAGAGGATAGAGGACTCGATCTGCACCTCTTTCTCCCACCCCTACCCCTCTGTGTCTGCCCAAACTCCAATCCCCAGGGCTGTGCCTCAAAAAAGGAAAGTGGGGATGGGAAATTTGGAGTCCAGCAGCCTCAGATACATCTGGATGAGAGGTGCTGACTGCCAAGGGGTGAGTGAGCTCACCATCCATCCCTGTCTGTGACTGATTGTGAAATATAGCCACAGAAGGGCAGTTTGGAACAACAGCTAACATAGGCACCATGACAGACTGGAGGCAGAATCTGAAGCGACCAGTGATTGACACCTGGAAGGCAGGTATCAGGCAGGAGAGAAGGCAGAGGCATGGTCAGGGGGCAAGCTGAGATAAGCAAAGGGTTGGCAGTAGGAACATGGTCAGGAAGCAAACCATGGTCAGCAATGGGTTATCAACAGGTTTGTGGTCAAGAGGCAAGCCAAGGTCAGCAACAGGTAGTCAGCAGTGTCATTGTCAGTAAGTAAGCCGAGGTCAGCAACATGTAGTCAGCAGTGTCATGGTCAGTAAGTGTCAGAAACCATGAAATCAGACCAAGTCAGAAATACAGTTGAATGAATGAGTGAGTGACTTGTATAGTGCTACCTATGTGAACTGAATCGCCTCAGTGCGCTTTTTGCCGCTGGTATCCATCTGCGGTATAGCGCGGTCCTTACCCCGTCCTGACTCGCTTACAAACACATACAACATACAGATTTTTGGGCAATTTTTTTTTCCGACAGTATCTAATTAACCTACCAGCATGTCTTTGGTGTGTGGGAGGAAACCGGAGTACACGGAGGAACCCACACAGGCACAGGGAGAACATGCAAACTCCAGGCAGATGGTGTCATGGTTGGGTCCATGAATTACAGTTAAATCACACTTATTTAATAATAAAAATACATAGAACAAACGTAGTAAAAACATAGCCAGAGTTCAGGAACCGGAAAAGATAGTCAGATAAGCCAAGCGTCAGGGAGCCGGAGATGAGCGTAGTAAAACAGCAAGCAGGATCTGGAGCCAGAAGGGATATCAGCCAAGCAAGTCTTTTAACAGGAATGCAGGAGAGCATCTCTGTGATGTTGCTGAAGGCGGAGGCAGAGATCCTCTGGGCTGGACGGCTTAAGTAGACAGGACGGACGAGCAGGAAATCATCAACAGCTGAGTACCTGTGGAGAGATAGGAGCTGGCAATTAGCCGACAGCTGAGCGGCCAGCTCAGAGAAGGAAAGGCTGAGCCCAGCCCTGACAGTAAGCCAAGGTCAGCAACAGGTAATGTGATGATGATATGGGATCCTCCGCTCAAAGAGGGGCTTAAACCAGAGTGCTTGTGTCTCATTACCTCCAGAAAGAGAAGGTGCTGGCTAAATGCTGATGCAAGTAGAAGAGAACAAGAAGAACTGGACAGCCGCACACCGGAATGGATAAATCCGTCTTTTTATTCAAAATACAGGATCATGGGGTACACAAAACACGACTGTGGGGTGGTACAAGAATAGCTGACGTGTTTCGCACTTACACCAAGTGCTTACCCATAGCAGCAACAGGTAGTCAGCAGTGTCATGGTCAATAAGCAAGCCGAGGTCAGCAACAGTTAGTCAGTAGTGTCATGGTCAGTAAGTAAGCCGAGGTCAGCAACAGGTAATCAGCAGTGTCATGATCAGTAAGTAAGCCAAGGCCAGCAACAGGTAGTTAGCAGTGTCATGGTCAGTAAGTAAGCCGAGGTCAGCAACAGGTAGTCAGCAGTGTCATGATTAGTAAGTAAGCCAAGGTCAGCAACAGGTAGTCAGCAGTGTCATGATCAGTAAGTAAGCCAAGGTCAGCAACAGGTAGTCAGCAGTGTCATGATCAGTAAGTAAGCCAAGGTCAGCAACAGGTTGTTAGCAGTGTCATGGTCAGTAAGTAAGCCGAGGTTAGTCAGCAGTGTCATGATCAGTAAGTAAGTCAAGGTCAGCAACAGGTAGTCAGCAGTGTCATGATCAGTAAGTAAGCCAAGGTCAGCAACAGGTAGTCAGCAGTGTCATGATCAGTAAGTAAGCCAAGGTCAGCAACAGGTTGTTAGCAGTGTCATGGTCAGTAAGTAAGCCGAGGTTAGCAACAGTTAGTCAGCAGTGTCATGATCAGTAAGTAAGCCGAGGTCAGCAACAGGTAGTCATCAGTCTCATGGTCAGTGATTAAGCCGAGGTCAGCAATGAGTAAACAAATAAGCTAAAGTCAGAATCAAGCCGGGTGACACCAGAAGATCAGAGCAGAGAAGAATCCAGAGAAAGGCCAGATCAACAAGGGGAAATCAGAAGGGCAGATTCGGGACACAAGGAACAGTTAAAGATCCTCCAGAAACTTCCTGTTTCAGTACACTTCATAAAATAGGCTGTCTGATGCCAAGTCTTTAATCAGGTGTGCACGTCCATGCGCCTGCATGTAAAGACGTTCGCACAACGTCCACTCATGCACTCTCACACAATTGAACCTTCCCACATAAACTTCTGCCAACGATCCTTATTTCTGCATATTGGCGCACTAGCACATCTTTTGAAGCCGTCCTGGCGCTGTCGCTCGACATTATATTGTAACGTTTGAAATGTAATGAAGGAGTCGCTTCTTGTAACCATGTTATGACCGCAAAAACCTAAAATTAGAGAATTATTTAAAAATAAAAAAACTGAAGTGGAAGCCACCGTGACCTCTCCAGCGTCTGGTCATACCCAGAATAAGGTGACCAGATTTTCAAAATGAAATCCGGGGACATTTTTTTTTTTTGGCAAATGGTAAACGATTTTATAAGCATATATTCCTCAAATTATATATTCAGTGTATGTGGTATATGTTTATGGAAGGATTATATGATATATACGTTATTTCTCACATTTCGTCCATGAGATAAAAAAAAAAAGAAGATTCTTACAATTTTTTGGAATACGACTACCAAATGTTAAGACGATAAGATGGAGATAAAACTTTTCATATTTTGTATTTTATTCTTGCCAAAGAATTTTGGTTCAACAATAACAATAAATTAACAATTCAGAACAGTAAAAGATTGCATGGTAACAACACGTAGGATACCTTCAAACATATATAGATATCTATATATCTCTCTCTATATATACCATAGCAGCACCAGGATTTGCTGCTACAAAGTTTACCACTTACCTCAGTTTCTCCTCCCTGGCACCACTTTCCCTTCCTGTCCCCGCCCTTAAATGACGTCATGTCAGAGGCCGGTGTAGAAGAAGAATGTAATCTGTGTACGGTAGTTTAGACTGCTGCCGGGTGCAGGAGCGCACTCGGCACCCCGCTGCAGCTCTGCTTTTGTCTGTCAATCTTCAGCCGGGAGACATTAGCCCCGGCGCTGCCTGCACACCAACACTTCACTTCAAAGGGGTTTCTGCTCCTTCTGCACACTCTAGTCCCGGTCCTGCTGCCTGTCACTGTGCTCCGCCAGTGGCATCACTAGGGTTGGTGTCACCCGGTGCCGAAAAAATTGGTGTCACCCCTCCTCCACCAACTACCTCAGTACAGACCCCCCTCCACTAACTACAGACCCCACTCCATCAATATAGCCCCCTCCCTCAGTACAGACCCCCTTAAATCAATATAACCCCCCTCCCTCAGTACAGACCCCCTTAAATCAATATAAGACCCCCCACAAAGTACAGACTCCCCTCCCTCAGTACAGACCCCCGCTCAGTGCAGACCCCCTTTCCTCAGTATAGACCCCCCACTAAGTACTAACCCCCTCCCTCAGTACAGACCCCCCCATCAGTACAGAAACCCTCCCTCAGTGCAGAGTCTGCAGACCCCCTCCATCAGTATCAACCTCCCACCTCAGTGCAGACCGCCCCATCAGTACATACACCCCCCCCCCAGTGCTGACCCCCATCAGTATAGAATCCCCCTTCAGTGCAGAGCCCCCATTAGTATAGAATCCCCCCAGTGCAGAGCTCCCATTAGTATAGACACCCCCTCAGTGCAGAACCCCCATTAGTATAGAATCCCCCCAGTGCAGAGCCCCCCCCCATTAGTATAGAATCCCCCCAGTGCAGAGCCCCCCCATTAGTATAGAATCCCCCCAGTGCAGAGCCCCCATTAGTATAGAATCCCCCCAGTGCAGAGCCTCCCATTAGTATAGAATCCCCCCAGTGCAGAGCCCCCCATTAGTATAGATCCCCCCAGTGCACAGCCCCCCCCATTAGTATAGAATCCCCCCAGTGCAGAGCCCCCCCATTAGTATAGAATCCCCCCAGTGCAGAGCCCCCAATAGTATAGACACCCCCTCAGTGCAGAGCCCCCAATAGTATAGACACCCCCTCAGTGCAGAGCCCCCAATAGTATAGACACCCCCTCAGTGCAGAGCCCCCATTAGTATAGGAATCCCCCCAGTGCAGAGCCCCCCCATTAGTATAGAATCCCCCCAGTGCAGAGCCCCCCCCCCATTAGTATAGAATCCCCCAGTGCAGAGCCCCCATTAGTATAGAATCCCCCCAGTGCAGAGCCCCCCCATTAGTATAGAATCCCCCCAGTGCAGAGCCCCCATTAGTATAGAATCCCCCCAGTGCAGAGCCCCCATTAGTACAGAATCCCCCCAGTGCAGAGCCCCCCATTAGTATAGAATCCCCCCAGTGCAGAGCCCCCAGTAGTATAGAATCCCCCCAGTGGCAGAGCCCCCCCCATTAGTATAGAATCCCCCAGTGCAGAGCCCCCATTAGTATAGAATCCCCCCAGTGCAGAGCCCCCATTAGTATAGAATCCCCCCAGTGCAGAGCCCCCCCATTAGTATAGAATCCCCCCAGTGCAGAGCCCCCCCCCATTAGTATAGAATCCCCCAGTGCAGAGCCCCCCATTAGTATAGAAATCCCCCCAGTGCAGAGCCCCCCCATTAGTATAGAATCCCCCCAGTGCAGAGCCCCCCCATTAGTATAGAATCCCCCCCAGTGCAGAGCCCCCCCCCCCCCCCATTAGTATAGAATCCCCCCAGTGCAGAGCCCCCCCATTAGTATAGAATCCCCCCAGTGCAGAGCCCCCCCCCCCATTAGTATAGAATCCCCCCAGTGCAGAGCCCCCCCATTAGTATAGAATCCCCCCCAGTGCAGAGCCCCCCCCCCCATTAGTATAGAATCCCCCCAGTGCAGAGCCCCCCCATTAGTATAGAATCCCCCCAGTGCAGAGCCCCCCCATTAGTATAGAATCCCCCCAGTGCAGAGCCCCCATTAGTATAGAATCCCCCAGTGCAGAGCCCCCCATTAGTATAGAATCCCCCCAGTGCAGAGCCCCCCCATTAGTATAGAATCACCCCAGTGCAGAGCCCCCCCATTAGTATAGAATCCCCCCAGTGCAGAGCCCCCCCATTAGTATAGAATCCCCCCAGTGCAGAGCCCCCCCATTAGTATAGAATCCCCCCAGTGCAGAGCCCCCCCATTAGTATAGAATCCCCCTGCACATGTCCACCACACACTGTAAATAAATGAAGTTTACAGACCTCAGAACAGCGCGGATGATACACACAGCCGTGTGTGTCCCTCGGGCTCCTCCTCCTCCTGTGTGAATGTAAACAGAGAGGAGGGGGAGGCGGCTTCAGTCCGCTGTGCTGCGGGACACAGCGCAAGTCCCGTGGCACAGATCAGGGCGAGGGCCAGTGTTAGCGGTACGTGCCGCTACGTTCCTGAGTGCCGCCCCTGCAATCCGGGGACAAATCCGGGGACAGACGGGCTCCGGGGAGAGTGTCCTCAATCCGGGGACTGTCCCCGGAAAACGGGGACGTCTGGTCACCCTAACCCAGAACCCTCCTCACCGTCACCCAGGAGCACCTCCAACTATTGTTTTTGGCTGCAGTCTCCTGGGCTTGTGGTTTTTTCCATTTAACTGTCGCACAAAACTATTTTAATTAAAGAGCCAGACGAGGAGAGAGCCTTCCATGAATCATGAATTAATTAGCGAGGAGGGATAGAGGGGAGAAGGAGGCAGCCGTGTAGAATTCCTGGGGGTGGCGAGTTTGTGCCTGCAGGGAAGGAAGACACATTCCAAGGGGAGAAGCATCTAGTCTTATCTAACCCATCTATCTCCTTCTCCACCTCCTCCCCATGACTCTCACCATCTCACCTTCTTCCTTCTCTCCTTGTTCTCCTGTCTCTTTCCGAACACTTCTTACCTTCTGTCAATTATCATTGTCTCTTCCAATGCAGTGTTTCTCAACTCCAGTCCTCAAGGCGCCCCAACAGGTCATGTTTTCAGGATTTCCATTATTTTGTACAGGTGATTTGATCAGTTTCACTTCCTTAGTAATTATCACAGCCGTTTCATCTGAGGGAAATCCTGAAAACATGACCTGTTGGGGCGCCTTGAGGACTGGAGTTGAGAAACACTGTTCCAATGCATCATACTGCTCTGGCCTAAAGGAAAAGGGTAGGTATTGTTCTCCTATAATCGGAACTGTTTAAAACACTAAACAGACCAAATGATTGACCTCCTTGCCTTGAAAGAAATCCAAATACCACAATCTGAGACCCTCACACACAATAATCCACGAATTAACCCCTTCAATACTGGGCACTTTCACCCCCTTCCTGCCCAGGCCAATTTTCAGCTTTCAGCGCTGTCACACTTTGAATGACAATTGCGCGGTCATGCTACACTGAACCCACATTTTTATTTATTTTTTCACACAAATAGGAGATTTCTTTTGGTGGTATTTAATCACCACAGTTTTTTTTTTTTTTTTTTTTTTAACTAAATAAACGAAAAAAGGTTGAGAATGTTGGAAAAAAACTATTTTTTCTTTATTTCTGTTATACAATTTTGCAAATAAATAATCTTTCTTCAGAAATTTAGCCCAAACTGCATTCTGCTCCATTTCTTTGGTGGAAATAACCCAAATCGGGTCATGCCACGCGGCACCCATATGAAATTTTTAGCATTTTTTTCACACAAATACAGATTTCCTTTGGTGATATTTAATCATCGCTGTTTTTTTTTTTTTTCTTTTTTTTGCTAAATAAACATAAAAAGACCAAAAAAGATTTGAAATAACGCTTTTTTTCTTTGTTTCTGTTAAAAAAATGTTGCAAATAAATAATCTTTCTTCATAAATTTAGGCCAAAAATGTATTCTGCTCCATTTCTTTGGTGAAAATAACCCAAATCAGAAAAAAAGAGAACCCCCCCGCCCTTCGTTGGGACTTTGAAGGCAACAACTACACATATGTGATTTAGAAAATAGAATTTATTAGGTATACATAAAATCATTCGATCATGAAATGAGCGATAATTAAAAAGGACATAGCAAAAATGAATATACAAAAAAAAAAAATAAAGAGAAACAAAGAAAAGACAAACACGACAGGTTACATGGTTTGCATGACAAAAAGGTTGTTGTTAATCTCCGGTATATAGTAGTCTGCGGTACCCACTGGTCTGACACGGTGAAATCCTCTTTTTTGCTATAACCCAAATCAGTGTATATTATTTAGTCTGTAGGAAAGTTATAGAGTCTACAAATTATGGGATATATATATCTGAAAGTCGATCGATCCTAATGTACTGACGGTCGATCTCATTTCTTGAGACCCCAAAATGCTAGGACAGTACTCCTTTTTTGGAAAGTAGACAGTCCAAGGTGTTTAGTGGGAGGCATGGTGAGTTTTTTGAAGTTTTTTGTTACGATTTTTGGGAAATTTAAGAAACTAAAAAAAAAAAATATTTTTTTACAATTTTTTTCACATACTGTCACTGGTGTAGTACAGCCTTTTTATATAACTGGTGTGGCGGTGATCAGGGACACTGACGGGTGACAGTATGTAAAAAAAGAACAAAACATTTTTTTATAATTTTTTTTTTCATTTTTTTAAATATTTTTTCCTCTTTTTCATTACATTTTTTTCTTTTCTTTTTTTTTTACATACAGTGACCAGAGCAATACAGTGTTACCACAGTAACGCTGTACTACTCTGAGGCATACTTCCCAACTGTCCCTGATTTCGAGGGACTGTCCCTGATTTGGAGCAATGTCCCTCTGTCCCTCTTTCCTCTTCATTTGTCCCTCATTTTGGTCTGATCTATATGGCTGTATATAAAATGCACTTTTTAATCTTTCAAAAAGTGATTCCCAGTGCTAAACATTTCATCCACATTCTAAATTGCTGCATTCGTAAATTTTAAAAGCCAATATAAAAGATTAGTAGTGTTAAAAAAAAGCACTTGTGGAGTTCATTAACCTTTTTTTTTTTAATTTCTTCTCCTTTAAGGGGGTGTGGCCGGGGGCATGTCCTATGGCTACATGCATTTGCTAGTAGGTGTCCCTCATTCCCATCTCAAAATGTTGGGAGGTATGCTCTGAGGAGGTGATCAGAATTTTTTCTTACACACTAATGCCCCGTACACACGGTCGGACTTTGTTTGGACATTCCGACAACAAAATCCATGGATTTTTTCCGACGGATGTTGGCTCAAACTTGTCTTGCATACACACGGTCGCACAAAGTTGTCGGAAAATCCGATCGTTCTGAACGCGGTGATGTAAAACACGTACGTCGGGACTATAAACAGGGCAGTGGCCAATAGCTTTCATCTCTTTATTTATTCTGAGCATGTGTGGCACTTTGTGCGTCGGATTTGTGTACACACAATCGGAAATTTCGACAACGGATTTTGTTGTCGGAAAATTTTATAGCCTGCTCTCAAACTTTGTGTGTCGGAAAATCCGATGGAAAATGTGTGATGGAGCCCACACACGGTCGGAATTTCCGACAACAAGGTCCTATCACACATTTTCCGTCGTAAAATCCGACCGTGTGTACGGGGCATTAGAGTGCTTATAACTGTGAATTTTACAGTTAAAAACAACCATTTTTCTGAATGAAAGCTATTTATTTAGTGTTTACTGTTAGCTGTGATTGGCCACAGATCACATGGTACAGGTTGGCTGTGATTGGCTCTGTCTGTACCACGAGATCACTGTGACCAATCAAAGAGCTCATCACAATAGTACACAATGAATGGCATAAATCAAAGCTATTCATTTTGTACAATAGTCCTGTGATCTGCTGTGATTGGCCACAGCGATCACATGATACGGGCAGCCGGTAATTCCAATAATTCCATGTCTGTTCATGGGAAAGAGACCTTATAGTGTACTGGGGTGACACTCGTTGTTCGTTACCATAGCTTGTGGTAAAATGTGCGGTAAAACCCTGCAGTTGAGACATGCTTTTACTGCCCCCCCCCCCCCCCCACTGCTACCCCCTTTAGCTGCAGAGGCAGTGGACAGGGGTGTACACATTCCACTGCTGAGGCAGGAATTATACTCACTGTTGCTTTCAAGTGAATGAGGTTGCTCTGCAAGTGTCCCGCAACTGCATGCAATGTATGCGGTTGCGATGTACTTGTGCGAAGTTCAAGGAGGTTAAAGTATAACTAAGGGCCAGTTCACACAGTGGAAACGCTTTTCTGATGCGTTCCTGAAGCTTTTCTGCATGCGTGTTTTTGATGCGCTTATGGCAACATCCTTAAAGGAGCGGGAACCTTAACATTTTTCTTATGTATTGGAGTTAAAAAAAAAGCTTACTGATGCAGAAATTTGCAACGCCCTCAAAACAGTGTGTACCGTCCAATAGAGAGACACCCATATTGTTGGGAGGAGGTAGGGTGTTGCCAATTATCCACTTGCCGACCCACCACAGAACACATATACTGCGGCGGGGCGGCACATGCAGGCACAATAACGTACATCATGTGCCTGCTCCGGGTTTTAAGACCGGGGTGTCCGGTGTGCAATGCAGATACCGATACTCGGGGCTCGCCGATCCCCAGGATCACAATCTCAACAAAGCTGTTATGAATGAATTCACTGATAACAACTCTGTTACCTATTCTGTGATTGACCAACAGCTATCACATAGTACATGGCAAAAAAATAAAAAACCGCAGAAGTGATCAAATACCACCAAAAAAAAGCTCTATTTGTGGGGGAAAAAAAAGGACGTCAAGTTTGTTTGGGAGCCAAATCGCACGACCGCGCAATTGTCAGTTAGACCCCTTTCACACTGGGGCGGTTTTCAGGCGTTATTGTGCTAAAAATAGCGCCTGCAAACCGCCCCTAAACAGCCTCCGCTGTTTGTTCAGTGTGGAAGCCCGAGGGCTTTCACACTGAAGCGGTGCGCTGGCCGGAGAAGAAAAAATCTCCTGCTAGCCGCATCTTTGGAGCGGTGAAGGCGCGGTGTATTCACCGCTCCTAAACCGTTCCTGCCCATTGAAATCAGCCGCGCTATACGAGGGGTTTTAACCCTTTTTCGGCCGCCAGCGGGGGGTTAAAACCGCTCCGCTAGCGGGCGAATACAGCAGTAAAACAGTGCTAAAAATAGCGCTGTTTTACCGCCGACGCCCCCTACCGCCCCAGTGTGAAAGCAGCCTTAAAGTGACGCAGTGCCGAATCGCAAAAAGTGCTCTGGTCTTTGGCCAGCCAAATGGTCTGGGGCTTAAGTGGTTAATATACGCCTATTGGGATTTTTTTTTTTTTTACCAATTTTTTTTGGGAAATTGTTTTATAACAATAGAAACTATTGTGTTTTTTTTTTTTACATTTTCATTTTTGTTTTGTTTATAGCGCAAACAAAAAAAAAACAAAACAAAAAAAACTGTGGTGATCAAATACTACCAAAAGAACTCTCTATTTGTATACAGTGTTGTATGAACGCGCAATTTCCAGTTAAAGTAGCGCCGTGCTGAATAGCAAAAAATGACCTGATCATGGAAGGGGGGGGGGGGGGGTAAAACCTTTCCGGAGCTGAGGTGGTTATACAGAGGCAGCAATTTATTTATTTTTATTTTTTATTTTGGATAGAGCGAGGGAGGATTGGAACATTTGTCAGGCATTTTGTGTCCCCATTGGTGAGTACTCTTCACTTTGTACCCTTGTTGCAGGTGTCACCTTGACAGGAAGTGAGGGTAATCTCACTAATGGGGGACATAGAAATTAAAACCTGGCAAAGAATATAATCGCTCCCAAGATGATCTAAAACGAAACATGCACAAAGCACAACAGGACATTGCTAAAACAGACGCTATCCGCGTGTCTCCATCACAATTTCCAAAAATAAAGGGAGCGTTCTCCAGGGTGGTGGTCCTGCACAGTGACTTAGTGATTAGCCCCTTGTAGTAATGGGGGGTCTTTGGTTTGAATCCAAGGCAGGACATTATCTGCATGGAGTTTGCATGTTCTGAACTTGCTTGGATGGGTTTCCAATGGAGAACTCAAATTTTCTCCCATCCTCCAAGCACATGCCGGGAGGTTAATTGGCTTTTGTCTAAATTGGTAATAGTGTGTGTGTATACGGGTCTAAAGATCCCAAATCTACTCCCTGGTGACACTCTGATTAGCTGATGCATTTCAGGCATGGGGGGCCCCAGAAAAGTAAAGTGCACCAAAGATTGCAACATGGTCAGGAGATGGAATCAGGCCATGCAAATGGTTCCTTTATGCCCCCTGGGTCATCTGTGCACCAAGCACGCCCCCATAAGCGGCCTTTGACTGGCGGAGGTGGGGCCTTATGCTCCACCTATCCTCCTCCACACTGCTTGACTCTTCTCCTTGGCACTGGGGCGGGGTCTGCCAGTGACGTCAGGAGGAGAGAGAAAGATAGAGAGAGAGAGAGAGAGAGGCACAAGGGAACCCCCCAGGACAGCAAGTAAAGTTATTTAATAAATTATATCAGTGTTATGGGAACAGTGTTGGCATTTGATGGGCACAGTTACAGCGTTTGAGGGCACAGTGGCTGCAATTGATGGGCACATTGGCTGCGTTTGGTGGGCACAGTGGCTGCGTTTGGTGGGCACAATGGCTGCGTTTGGTGGGCACAGTGGCTGCAATTGATGGGCACATTGGCTGCGTTTGGTGGGCACAGTGGCTGCGTTTGGTGGGCACAATGGCTGCGTTTGGTGGGCACAGTGGCTGCAATTGATGGGCACAGTGGCTGCAATTGATGGGCACAGTGGCTGCAATTGATGGGCACAGTGGCTGCAGTTGATGGGCACAGTGGCTTCTTTTGGTGGACACAGTGGCTGCGTTTGATGGGGCACAGTGTCTGCGTTTGATGGGCACATTGTCTGCATTTGGTGGGCACAGTGGCTGCAATTGATGGGCACAGTGGCTGCGTTTGGTGGGCACAGTGGATGCGTTTGATGGCCCAGTGGCTACAATTGATGGGCACAGTGGCTGCAATTGATGGGCACAGTGGCTGCTTTTGGTGCTTTTGGTGGGCACAGTGGCTGCGTTTGATGGGCACAGTGGCTGCGTTTGGTGGGCACAGTGGCTGCGTTTGGTGGGCACAGTGGCTGCGTTTGATGGGGCACAGTGAGGCTGCAATTAATGTCTTTCTTTCTGAATTTTTTAGTTTGTTTGCACCCCCCCAAAAGTTTTGAGCACCAGCCGCCACTGGCATGTGCAAAGTGCTCCATGCATGCTAAAATCAATGCAAACCCTTTACACTGTCCACATTTAGTGAAAGTGCATTAATATGCAGATCATTATATTGCAATAAAGTGCTCCATCAATGCAAACTCATTAAAGAGGAGTCCCGCCTCCACCCCGTGAAAACATTAAAACTCAGAAGCTACAAATACTGTAGCTGCTGACTTTTAATAATAGGACATTTACCTGTCCAGGGATCCAGCGGAAGGGGTGTGGCCTCGGCAGCAAGGGGTGGGTCGTAGTTAAATTAGGGGGGTGCATGAGTTTAGTCAGGCCTAGGGCAGCACAAAACCTAAATACACCACTGGTGACATGATAGCCTCACGCAGTTGCTGCAGATTTGTCGGCTGCACATCCATGATGGGAATCTCCCGTTCCACCACATCCCAAAGGTTCTCTATTGGATGAGATGTGGTGACTGTGGAGGCCATTGGAGGACAGGGACCTCATTGTCCAGTGGTGAGATGATTGGAGCTTTGTGACATGGTGCATTATCCTGCTGGGAGGAGCCATCAGAAGATGGGGACACTGTAGTCATAAAGGGATGGACATGGTCAGCAACAATACTCAGGTAGGCCGTGGGGTTTAAATGATGATCAATTGGTACTAAGGGGCCCAAAGTGTGCCAAGAAAATATCCCCCCCCCACCATTACACCCCCACCACCACCAGCCTGAACCGGTGATACAAGGCAGGATGGATCCATGCTTTCATGTTGTTTACACCAAATTCTGACCCGACCATCTGAATGTTTCAGCTGAAATCGAGACTCATCAGACCGGGCAACGTTTTTCCAATTTTCTATTGCCCAATTTTGGTGATCCTGTGCGAATTGTAGCCTCAGTTTTCTGTTATTAGCTGACAGGAGTGGCACCCAGTGTGGTCTTCTGCTGCTGTAGCCCATCTGCTTCAAGGTTCGATGTGTTGTGCATTCAGAGATGATATTCTGCATACCTTGGATGTAACGAGAAGTTATTTGAGTTACTGTTGCCTTTCTATCATCTGGAACCAGTCTGCCCATTCTCCTCTGACATCAACAAGGCATTTTCCTCCACACAACTGCCGCTCACTCACGCGGAAAAACACAAAAAAACGCTATTGCAAAAAAATAAAAAACGTTGAAAGACTCACTGCAAAGCTACTGCCATTTTTATAAGGTTATTTTAACGTCCAATGTGCATGGAGCCTTCCTGCACGCGATTTTATGGCGTTCAGAAAACAGCACATAAACTCCACTGCTGATAAACATCCAAAAACGTCCATGTGTGTATGGACACATAGGATAACATAGAGGGGAGTTTATGGGCTGTTAAAAAAAAAACGCCCAAACTTCCAAAAACAGCCGTTTATGAGCTTCAGTGTGCATGGAGCCATTGACCACAATCTAACGCTCAAAAACGTGGCTCACCAGCGTTTTTTTTAACGTTTTTGATCCATCGAAAAAAAAAAAAAATTTTCTAAAAAAAATTAAAATGCTAAAAACTAGGGTTGTCCCGATACCGACACTAGTATAGGCATCGGCACCGATACCGAGCATTTGCCCGAGTACTTGTACTCGGGCACATGCTCCCGATGCTTCACCCGATTCCTGGACAGTCAGCAGTGATCGGTGAGTGGGGGAGTTACAAGCTTCTCTCCCAGCGGCTTTCAGCTGGTGTAGTGAAATCTATACAGCGGTGATCGGTGCTTGTAACTCCCCCACACACGATCACCGCTGACTGTCACCGCAACCTCCTCCATGCCCCCTCCGTTCTGCTGTCCCACCTCCGTTCTTCCTTCATGTCCCCCTCTGTTCTGCGGCTGTCCCCCTCCAGTTTTCCTCCGTGTCCCCCTCCATTCCTCCTCCATGTCCCCCTCCGTTCCTCCTCCATGTCCCCCTCCGTTCTTCCTCCATGTCCCCCTCTGTTCTGCGGCTGTCCCCCTCCGTTCCTCCTCCATGTCCCCCTCTGTTCTGCGGCTGTCCCCCTCCGTTCCTCCTCCATGTCCCCCTCCGTTCTGCTGTCCCCCTCCGTTCTTACTCCATGTCCCCCTCCATTCTGCTGTCCCCCTCCGTTCTTCCTCCATGTCCCCCTCTGTTCTGCTGTCCCCCTCCATTCTTCCTCTATGTCCCCCTCCGTTCCTCCTTCATGTCCCCCTCCATTCCTCCTCCATGTCCCCCTCCGTTCTTCCTCCATGTCCCCCTCTGTTCTGCTGTCCCCCTCCGTTCCTCCTCCATGTCCCCCTCTGTTCTGCTGTCCCCCTCCGTTCCTCCTCCATGTCCCCCTCCGCTCCTCCTCCATGTCCCTCTCCATTCTCCCTCCATGCCCCCTCCGTTCTGCGGCTGTCCCCCTCCAGTTTTCCTCCGTGTCCCCCTCCGTTCTGCTGTCCCCCTCCATTGTGCTGTCCCCCTCCATGTCCTCCTCCTTCCTTTTCTGTATTGACAGAGTCAGCTGACTGTCCATTCACATAACTGAAACATTGAAACCTCCTGTGATTATAATGTCTCAGTTTTTCAGTGCAGCTGAGGCTGCAGAGAAAGGGACTGGGGAATCTCTATCCTCGGTCTCTTTCTCTGTCTCAAGGGGGAGCTATCAGAGGTCTGTTAATACCGCTGATATCTCCTGATATCTCACCAAAGCCACCCAACAGGGCTGATTAAAAAAAAAACACACAAAGTATTGCAATAAATAAAAGAAAAAAATTATTGTAAAAAATAATAAATATTTAAATAGGAAACACACAGACGCCGTCCTACCGCCCCCCCCCCCCCCCCCTAAAAAAAAAAAAGAAAAAGAAGGAAGCATTGTAAAAAAAAAATGTAAAAAAAAAAACAAAAAACAATGCCACGTGACATTAAAAAAAAAAAAAAGTATCGGTAATCGGTATCGGCGAGTACTTGAAAAAAAGTGTCGGTACTTGTACTCGGTCTTAAAAAAGTGGTATCCGGACAACCCTACTAAAAACGCTAATGCGGAAAAACGTTAATAAACGCTATTGCAAAAAATGTTAAAAATCGTTGAAAGTCTCACTGCAAAGCTACTGGCGTTTTTATAACGTTATTTTAGCGTCCAGTGTGCATGGAGCCTAAATTTAGATACTTTTTTTTTTTCTTTTGGGTGTTTGCCGGTAGTGACCGGGCAGAATGTGGCCCAAAAATAATGACCATAGATGTGTTTTCTGCTTGGAAAGTTTTCTGTAGTTTTCAGTATTCCACCGAATTTCCTGATAGTTCATCATCCAGGCAAATTCTGCCCTAAAGTCATCTGCGTGTTTTTCTCTTTTTTTTCTACTGTAAGATACATTTTGGAAGACGCTCACTTGGCACGGCCGCCGTACCCCCCTGCAGGCTGTCTCTCTCTCTTCCAGTTTTCAAATTTGTATGTCAATATAATTGTAGGTTTAGAATTGTTCAAACTTGTCTGACGGAGAATATGAAAAGTGCAGGAACTCGGCTTTCCACGGGACGCGGCAGAACTTCACGTCTGAAAGAATGAAGGAAGGAAGGAAAGGGAATGGCGCAATCGCGGGTCGCGTCCTTCACTGCCGGCGTGAGATCTCAGCGCTATATCCACATTACAAAGGGGCTGAGAGCCATTCGGTCACACGTTGTACTTATATCATGTGAGGGGGTCAGCCCAACCCGGTGGTAATTTCGTCGCGAAAATATTTTCGTTAACTAAATTAACACTATTTTAGTCGACTAAAATACGACTTAAAACGAAAAACAATTCAGGTGACTAAAATATGACTAAAACTAAAATGGCATTTTTGTCAAAAGACTAAAAATATGGCTAAAACTAAAATGGCATTTTTGTCAAAGGATTAAAACTAAATCAAGCATTTTCATCAAAATTAACACTGCACTACCACATAAGAATAAATAGGGGGCATCTACTAAGCTGCTGAAAGAAAAAGGCTTTTTTTTTCTTAATATTAATAACCACTTCCTACCCCGCCCATCTTCAGATGACGTCCGCAGGAGAGATCTCCCATCCTGGGCGGGCGTCATATGACGTCCTGGGTTTCCCAGCCGTCTAGGGGGCGTGCACGTTGCTTGGGAGCCGGTGCGCGTGCCCAGTGGCCGCAATGTCTGCCGGGCACCCGCAATTGCCGGTAACAGAGCCGGGACGTGGATCTGTGTGTGTAAACACACAGATCCATGTCCTCCTGTCAGGGGAG
Source organism: Lithobates clamitans (assembly GCA_037952925.1). Classification (NCBI taxonomy): domain Eukaryota; kingdom Metazoa; phylum Chordata; class Amphibia; order Anura; family Ranidae; genus Lithobates; species Lithobates clamitans. Next base: position 1,437,549 of record JBBGZY010002323.1, read on the forward strand.
AGGAAACCGATCGTGTGTTCCCAGTACAGAGGAACACTCTCCTCCCCTTGTGAGTCCCCCTCCCCCTACAGTTAGAATCACTCCCTAGGTAACACATTTAACCCCTTGATCGCCCCCTATTGTTAACCCCTTCCCTGCCAGTGACATTTATACAGTAATCAGCGCATTTTTATAGCACTGATCGCTGTATAAATGTGAATGGCCTCAAAATAGCATCAAAAGTGTCCGATGTGTCCGCCGCAATGTCGCAGTCACGATAAAAATCGCAGATGGCCGCCATTAGTAGTAAAAAAAAATTAAAAATAATAAAAATGCCATAAATCTATCCCCTATTTTGTAGACGCTATAACTTTTGCGCAAACCGATCAATATACGCTTATTGCGATTTTTTTTTAAATCAAAAATATATAGAAGAATACATATCGGCCTAAACTGAGGAAAAAATTGTTTCTTTTTTTTAAGAATTGGGATATTTACTATAGCAAAAAGTAAAAAATATTGTGTTTTTTTTTCAAACTTGCCACTTTTCTTTTGTTTATAGTGCAAGAAATTAAAACCGCAGAGCTGATCAAATACCACCAAAAGAAATCCCTATTTGTGGGGAAAAAAAATGATAAAAATTCATTTGGGTACAGTGTTGCATGACCGCGCAATTGTCATTTAAAATGCAACAGCGCTGAAAACTAAAAATTGGCCTGGGCAGGAAGGGGGTGAAAATGCCCGGTATTGAAGTGGTTAATGTTGGTAATATATTCAGTAATATGTGCAATCACATTACAGCCAATAGAGTTTACAGGTTTTTTTTTTCTTGTTTTTTTTTTTAAATATTATTCTTTATGAAACTTGGTCACAATGGCTAAATCGGTGTCTGTAGTGCGTGTTCAAACCTTAACCACTTGGCGACCAGCCGCCGTACATTTACAGCGGCAGGTCAGCTCTCCTGCGCGAACCGACGTACCTGTATGTGGGTCCGTACAGGTGAGATTGTAGGCGCGTGTCCGCTGCCAGCCGTGGGAGCGTGCCCGCGGGTCCGGCAGGCTCGATATTGCAGTAAATAGATACCCAACATGTCAAATCTTAATATTGCGTGTGCGTGTGAAACGGCAACAAAATTCGATACCCTGTATTTTCTAGGGATGCACTAATGCTGCTTTTTTTTTTTATAGACGAGTACGAGTACTGATAGTTTGCGATTTGCGTCAATACAAAAAAAAAAAAGGCGCAAATTGCTCTGCAAAGAATCGCATGCAATTTGAACAAGAATGCAGTTTGATTCCTGTCTAAATCAAATGCGATTTCCCCCACTGTTCCTGTGTGTGTATAGAAAGAAAAAAGCGCCATCTAGTGGGCAGTTTATTAGAAATGTTAGAACTCACAGTATAAATCTGGCCAAATACAAAGTCTGCATAGGTGTCTTATTCCCGCCAATGATAGCAAATCACGGTCGCTGGAGGAGAAGTTCCAGGACCCCGTGGGTATAGGGCGGAAGTGATGTCCGCTTGGGGGCGGACTGCCTCTACATCTCCAGCCCTGTAAGCACCTCCAGCGGCCGTGATTTGCTATCATCGGCAGGACCGGGACACCTATGCAGACTTTGCATTTGGCCAGATATGTACTGTGAGTTCTAACATTTTTAATAAACTGCCCAATAGATGGAGCTTTTCCTATTTCTACACACACAGGACCAGCGGGGTAAATCGCATGCGATTCGGACAGGAATCGCACCGCATTCCTGTTCAAATCACATGCGACTCTTTGCAGTGCGATTTGCGCCCATTCATTTTGCATTGATGCAAATAGCACCACAAAGCACTGGTTTTGGTATCGGAAGCGTTTGCGTGAATAACAAAACTCGTGCAAATGCTTGGTATCGGCACCAATTACGGTATTGGTCCATCCCTAATATTTTCCATTGGTGATGCTTTAAAGGCCCCTACAAGTCATCCCTTTAGAGATAACTGCTGGGAGTGTGTGTAAAACCCCCCGTTGTTACGATGCAGTTTCCATGTCACTGGCAGCGAAAGGCAGGGGAGTACCTGCAGGGGTTGCAATTGCAACCCGGCCCCATGCTGCAGGGGGCTGCGCGGCCCCCCTGTACACCTGGATAGGAGGAGCAGTGCTGGATATCTATGGGAGGAAGAGGAGGAGAAGCCAGCATTCAGCTGCTGCAGAAGGAAAATGGAGAGATCGGTTCCTCTATATGCACTATATCCACTCCTCCTATCCAGCTTCTTTCTGCTGCCCCCGTGTGCTCTCTAGCCACCCCCCCTGTGTGCTCTGCTGCCCCCCTGTGTGCTCTACTGCCCCCCCTGTGTGCTCTCCAGTCCCCTGTGTGCTCTGCTGCCCCCCCCGTGTGCTCTGCTGCCCCCCCGTGTGCTGTGCTGCCCCCTGTGTGCTCTCCAGCCCCCCTGTGTGCTCTGCTGCCCCCCTGTGGGCTCTCCAGCCCCCCTGTGTGTTCTCCTGCCCCCCTTGTGTGCTCTGCTGCCCCCCTGTGTGTTCTCCTGCCCCCCTGTGTGCTCTCCAGCCCCTCTGTGTGCTCTGCTGCCCCCCTGTGTGTTCTGCTGCCCCCCCTGTGTGTTCTGCTGCCCCCCCCTGTGTGTTCTCCTGCCCCCCTGTGTGCTCTCCAGCCCCCCTGTGTGCTCTGCTGCCCCCTGTGTGTTCTCCTGCCCCCCTGTGTGTTCTCCTGCCCCCCTGTGTGCTCTCCAGCCCCCTGTGCTCTCTCCTTTCCCCATTTCCCCATCTGCGTCAAAAAAAGGTAAGCAGACAAAGGACTAGTCACTAGTATCATAGCTCCCAACTGTCCCTGATTTTCAGGGACTGTCCCTGATTTGGAGCAATGTCCCTCTGTCCCTCTTTCCTCCTTATTTGTCCCTCATTTTGGTCTGATCTATATAATTGTATAGAAAATACACTTTTTAATATTTCAAAAATGTTTCCCAGAGCTAAACCTTTCACCCAATTTTTAAATAGCTGCATTTGTAAATTTTCCTTAAAGACCGCCTACCGCAGATATTGGCGCAGATATATAGCGGCAGGTCGGTTTTATTGCGCGAAATCTTGTACCTGTACGTCGTTTCATGCAATAGAAACTGGGGGCACGCATGCGCTGATTGGACAGAGGGGGAGCCAATCAGCGGGTCCGCGATCGTTGCCCAGAGAGGCAGAATGGGGATCTGACGGGAGAGAAGAGATCTTATGTTCCTGCTAAGCAGGAAAACCAATCTCTGTCTTCGCCCAGTCAGAGCACCTCCCCCACACAGTTAGCAAGCACCCCCCTAGGGACACATTTAACCCTTTGATCGCCCCTGGTGTTAACCCTTTCCCTGCCAGTGTCATTAGTACAGTGACAGTGCATATTTTTAGCACTGATCACTGTAATAATGTCACTGGTTCCCCAAAAAAAGTGTCACGAGTGTCAGTTAGGTGTCCGATTTGTTGCAGTCCCGCTAAAAATCGCTGATCGCCTCCATTACTAGTATAAAAAAAAAAATTTGATAAATATATCCCATAGTTTGAAGCTGCAATGACTTTTGCGCAATCCAATCAATATACACTTATTGGGATTTTTTTAATCAAAAATATGTAACAGAATACATATTGGCTTAAATTTGTCAAGAAATTGGATTTGTTACATTTTTTTAATTGGATGTGTTTTATAGCATAAAGTAAAAAGTATTGTTTTTCTTTCAAAATTGTCGCTTTTTTTATATATTTTTATGTTTATAGCGCAAAAAATAAAAACCGCAGTGATCAAATACCACCAAAAGAAAGCTCTAATTGTGGGGAAAAAAATGACATACATTTTATTTGGGTACAGCGTCGCACGACTGCGCAATTGTCAGTTAAAGTAACGCAGTGCCGTTTTGCAAAAAATGGCCTGATCATGGAGGGGGTAAACCTTCTCGGGCTGAAGTGGTTAAGGGGGCGTGGCAGAGGGTGTGTTCTATGCCTACATACTTTTGCTAATAGGTGTCCCTCAGTCCCATCTCAAAAAAGTGGGAGGTATGACCGGTTTTGTCCATGGTCTTCCTGCAGCTTTCCCCCCCAATATTGAATAACAATGCCTGTCCAGCACTGTGTCTCTGTGTGGAGGAGCCATCTTGGTAAAGGCAGGACTTTGCTTCCTTCTGTCATATTTGCCTCCTGATGACTGGGGATCTAATGACTATTGGGGGAATACATAAGAAACAGCAAGAGGGGTGAAGGAAGCACAGATTCACTGAATGAATGAAACAGAAGCAGGGAGATCCTTGCACTGCAGGTCCTCAGGTGCAGCTTCCCCTCCAGCTAGGAAAACAGTGAGCAGCCTAGTCACCAAATCTCAATTCAAATCTCCTGTGTTCTGTTTCAAATGGCGCTTTCTGCATTGACTTACCTCCTTAGACCCCTTTTTTTTAAAAAGACTCCTTTTTTTTTAAACAAACATGTGATACTTACCTCCACTGTGCAGATAAACAGGTACCACTTATATAGGAGGATTTGTTTCACCTCCTGTGTATCACCTGGTATATGTGAGGGTTTACAAGGCTTCTCTAACGCTCTTCCGTTTTCTTGTCCGCAGGCGGTGAAAAACTACATGAGGACGGAGTGCAAATGCCACGGCCTGTCCGGCTCCTGCACCCTGCGCACCTGCTGGAAGAAGATGCCGCACTTCCGGGAGGTCGGGGACCGGCTCTTAGAGCGCTTCAACGGGGCCTTCAAGGTCATGGGCGGGAACGACGGCAAGACCATCATCCCCGTCGGCCACAACATCAAACCCCCCGACAAACAGGACCTCATCTACTCCGCCGACTCCCCGGACTTCTGCCAGGCCAACCGAAAGACCGGCTCGCCGGGGACTAGGGGCCGCGCCTGTAACAGCACGGCGATGGACGTGGGAGGGTGCGACCTCCTGTGCTGCGGCAGGGGGTACCGGGAGGAGACTGTGGTGGTGGAGGAGAGCTGCCTGTGCCGCTTCCACTGGTGCTGCGTGGTGAACTGCAATAAATGCACGGTGAAAAAAGAACTCAGCGTGTGCTTGTGAAACGGGCGGAGAAAACGCGAGCGCGGCACGCGTTGTCTATGTGGACCGCCAATATGGACTCCGCCCCCCCCCCCATGTTTAAAAAAAAAAAGCTTTTGCTGGGCACCGTGTGATCCGCAGAGGCACGGCCAGTCACATGACCTCTTCAGCCATGGCGAAATGCAGAACAAGGTGGATCAATAAAAAGGGGGGAAGATAAAAAAAAGGGGGGGGGGGGCGATCAATAGCATTGTATAGGTTATCTCCAGGACAGCACATATATACAGAACAATATCCATATACAGAGAGAAAAGACTTTTGCAGATAAATCTGATTTACTGAACTGAAAAAAACCTCCACATTACTCCACCCACAATACAGATTTCACTTCCGGTTGGACCCATAATGGAATTTGCTCCCGTATCGGCTTTTTTTTTTTGCAGTCTTCAGTGGGTCTTCCTGCCGCATGCCGACCTTATCGCTCACTTTCACAGCGTTTGTCACAAATCGCTGTGCCAACTAATAGAAGAAGATGGGCTAATGAACCCGACGCGCTTCTGCTGGCCCGTACTAGACATGACCGGGGGCCACCCGGACCTTACTAATGCAGGACGCTGCATAGAGAACTTGAGTGTCTGGGTACTCCATCAGAACCAGGCCTACAGCTTTAAGGCGGAGCTCTTGTTTAAAGGGGTGTATTTATGAAAAAAAAAAACATGTGCAGAGCTATTTGTCCTGTGAAAATTCATTTTTTGAAATTTGAAATTGTTCTGTGCGAATAGGGGCCCATAACGAATGTTATTAGGCTACTTTCTCTCCAGGTTGAATGTTTTTTTCATTCATGCAAAAATAGATTGATTTGGGAAAATACTGCATTATGGCCACTAGATGGTTAGATGGCGCATGATGATCATAGGAGGTAAATATTTATTTGCTATGATCGTCAGCTCCATCTAGTGGCCATAATGTGCGATGCATCTGTATACACTAGGGCAGTGATGGCGAACCTTGGCACCCCAGATGTTTTGGAACTACATTTCCCATGATGCTCCTGCGCTCTGCAGTGTAGTTGAGCATCATGGGAAATGTAGTTCCAAAACATCTGGGGTGCCAAGGTTCGCCATCACTGCTCTAGAAACTCATTTTATTAGGCATTATGCCCACTAGATGGTGCCGATTGTTGGAATTTAATACAGTAATACAATGGAACCTTGGTTTACGAGTAACGCGGTTAACGAGCGTTTTGAAAGACGAGCAACTTTTTTTTTTTTTTTAAATCCTGACTGGGTTTGCGAGTGTTGTCGGGGTGTGCAGTACCGCATTTGGCCAGAGGTGCGGGGGGCGCCGGTGACACTCGGAACGGTTCGGAGCTGTTCGGAAATACTCGGAATCACTCGCAAATACTCGGAAACTCTTTCCGAGGGTTTCCGAGTTCAGCCGAGCTGTCCCTGAGCATTTCCGTGGCTCTCCGGCGCCCCCCCACCTCTGGCCGCATGCGGTATTGCATGCAATAGAAGTCAATGCGGAACTAATTTATCTTCGTTTCCATTGACTTCTATGGGGAAACTCACTTTGATATGCAAGTGTTTTGGATTATAAGCATTCTCCTGGAATGGATTATGCTCGTAATCCAAGTTTTCACTGTACCTTGGATTACGAGCATAATTTGTTCCAGAAGCATGCTTGTAATCCAAAGCAGTCATATATGAAAGCGAGTTTCCCCATAGGAAATAATGGAAACTCAGATAATCCGTTCTACAGCCACTACTGAGTCTATGCAGTGCTGCATGTGGCCAGAGGTGCGGGGGGGGGCACCGGTGACACTCGGGAACCGTGTCTCTGAGCGTCTCCGAGCGTCACCTCTGGCCAAATGTGGTACTGCACACCCCAGCGGCTTGAATCCTGCTCGTCTTGCAAAACAACCCTCGCAAATCGAGTCAGCATTTAAAAAAAAAAAATAGCTGGTATTGTGAAACGCTTTGTAAAGCGTTCTACTCTTTACTATGATCATCAGCTCCATCTATTGGCCATATTGTGTGATACGTTGGTGTATTTTGGAAACAGATATAATTATTAATTTCTCTCCAGGTAGAATGCTTTTTCATTCATGCAAAAATAGAGTGAGTTGGGAAAATACTGCATTATGGCCTCTAGAGGGTGCTGCTGGTGATCATAGGAAGTAAATACTTGCTATGGTCATCAGCTCCATCTAGTGGCCATAATGTGTGATGCGTCGGTGTACCCTTTAATACTGTATCCAAAAATATAGTTTTTTTAAATTATTATATTTATTATTATTATTATTAATTTTATTAATAATAATAATAATTAGACATGTGCACTGTTGAAAAATGTGTTTGTTTTCGTTTCATTTGTTTTGTTTCTTTTTTTTGCAATTCGTAAATTCATAAATGCGAAAATTCGTAAATCCGTAAAATTGAAAATTCATAAATTTGAAAAATTGAAAATCCGAAAATCCAAAAATAAGAAAGAAAATCCGAAAATTCTAAATAATAACTAACTAACTAACTAATAATAACTAGCTATTAAATTATAGGTATTGGAATTTCCTTTCAAATTTGTCTGTTAGTCAATGTAACGAATACTATTTTATCCGAATTTATGAATTAGCCGAAATAACGAAAGCCGCATCTAAACAAAATGGAACGGAACAAATTAATAATAAATCATAATAATAAAAAGTTTTTATTAATATTATTGATGTTATTTATTATTAATAATTCATTGCGTTCCATTCGTTTAGATACGGCATTCGTTATTTCGGCTAATTCGTAACTTCGGATAAATTCGTGTTGACGTAACAAATTAATAATAATAAAAACTTTTTATTATTATTATTTATTATTAATTTGTTCCGTTCCATTCATAGATGCGGCATTCGTTATTATGGATAATTATAACTTCGGATCAATTCGTTACATTCACTAACAGCCAAATTTGAAAGGAAATTCCAATACCTATAATTTAATAGTTTAGTTATTATTTCAGATTTTAACATTTTCGGATATTCGAATTTCGGATTTTTGAATTCCGAATTTCCAGGAAAAATTAGTTAAATGGGTTTTCGTTAATTCAGATCTTTCCGAATTAACGAATTTGTCGAAATTAGTTAGAAAACTAATTTGGAACGAAATTAATTGCACATGTCTAATAATAATAATACAAATTTTTGGCTTGAGATACACCATATATGGAAGGTAGGGCATAATATCACCCTTCCCCAAAGGCTCCTACACACGGGCACCTGCAGCCACGTACTATGTACAGTATTTTCATACCCAGGAAGCCCAAGGACCGCATACAGCTGCCCCTAGAAATGAATGGTTGTACTCATGTGCACATGCGCATAGCATGGGGCATATCCCCCGAACACAAAAATTCTGCATTTGCGGAATATGCCCATACTCTGTACATGTGTATATTGACGTAAATCCGCACGCAGCCATTCATCTCTATAGGCAGCACCTAAACATGAAAATACGCCTGATTTTCTGCCATACATGGCCTTATACGCACGTTGTGCATGAGACCTAAAACCTTCATTGCTGGAGAAAAAAAAACAACAAAGGTAATAGTGCCCACTGCTTTCTATGCAGAATATGACCCGGTGTGAAATGAGACCGGTGCACTTCATTGACACATTTCAGACCACACAGGAGACCGGAATTCTCATTGGGAGGCTGAGCGAGTCTGGACAGGGGTAACCTTTGACCTCCGTTTAACCTGAGAATGTTCAGGTCACCTGATGGGAGATTTACAGCCAATAAAATGACATCATCCGTCTAGAATCTTCGGTACAGGCCCTTCAAGGCGTTCTATTCAATGGAGGCGCTTATACATAGGGAAGGGGTCAGAAATCTTTTCTGTATCAATGACTGATATGGATTGTGGGGGGTAAGTAATGGAAAAAAAAATATTTATAATAAAATAAAAATTCCAGGAGTCCAGCCACCACAGACCGACTAGTGGAACATTGAAAGTCTATGTTTGGGCACAATAATAATATAAATAAAAAGTACATTTCTACAATACATGTATTTTTTTTCCCCATGTATTATATAGTTAAAGCCCAACTCCGAGCAAAATTTTCTCCCCCATGCATTGGGGCCGTGCTCGTACTGCATGGGTCAACTAGACATGTTTCATTGGTTTTTTTTTCAGTTTTTCATTCATTATGATCAAAATTCGTAAATTGGACAATTCAGAAATTCGTAAATTCAAAAATTTGAAAAATACTTAAATTTGAAAATTCGGAAATTCGAAGATTCGGAAGTTCGAAAATGCGAAAATGTGAAAACCTGGAAATTTGGAAATTTGAAAATTCGAAAATAAGAAAGAAAATCAGAAAATTCGAAAAAACAAACATCCAAAATTCTAAATAATAGCTAACTAACTAATGATAACTAACTATTAAATTATAGGTATTGGAATTTCCTTTCAAATTTGGCTGTTAGTGAACGTAATGAATACGAATTTATCCGAAGTTATGAATTATCCGAAATAACGAATGCCGCATCTAAACAGATGGAATGGAACAAATTAATGATTAATAATAATAAAAAGATTTTATTATTATTATTATTGTTATTTATTATTATTAATTTGTTACATTCCATTCGTTTAGATGCGGCATTTGTTATTTCAGATAATTCGGAACTTTGGATAAATTCGTATTCATTACGTTCACTAACAGCCAAATTTGACAGGAAATTCCAATACCTGTAATTTAATAGTAAGTAATTGTTATTATTAGTTATTATTTCTGATTTTTTAATTTTCTTGTTTTCGAATCTTCGTTCTTTCGAATTTTCGTTCTTATTTTCGAATTTCCGAAAACTCAAATTTTTGAATTTACGAATATTCGAATATTCAAATTTACGAATATTCAAAAAAATTTGTTAAACGGGTTTTCGTTAATCGGATACTTCCAAATGAATGAATTTGTCAAGAAACGTATTCGGAACGAAACTAATTGCACATGTCTAGGGTTAAATGCTCGTGCATTTTTCTGCGGGTGAGCACAATGTTCATACTCACCTGATCCTTCAATCCTCTGTAAAACGACCCCCCCCCACGGTTCAACTGTGGAATGTTCCTGACTATGGAGCATGCTGACGTCAGGAACAGTCCATTTTCAAGACCGCTGGAGCGCGGGGGTGTCGGACCGGTCTTGCGCAGAGAGGATTGCAGGATCGGGTAAGTATATCTCCAATGCCCTCTCCCCTCCCCCCCCCCCCCGAAAAAACAGAAGGGAAAAAACATTCAGCTTTAAAAACACTGCAAGTACAGAAAACACCCATTGATCTGCCTGAAATGTACTCAGCTCCTAAAGAAGAATTAAAACCTATAAATTAAAAAAAAATATATATATATATATATATATATATATATGTGTGTAATTCTGGGTACGTACTGCATGCTCTCAGCTCATTCCCCGCTTCTGTAGGATATCTGGAATGGGCCGGGTGCTGGGGATGACGTAACTTCTGTGTGCATGCACAGGAATCATGTCACCAGTGGCCACCCAGTGGCTAAATAGGTTCATTGCAGGACCCTGAAGAATCAGTACCGGTGTCAGGGAACGTGGCGGTGACATCGCCTCAACCCACTATCTCTGGAGGACAGCACAGCAGGAGGTAGGCATGCACTATAATCTGCAAGTATGCCCCAGGTGCAGTGTTTTCTGTATGTTGGGCTATGCTCCGTTTTTGTAGGTTACCCTTCCACCAGGGATCATCACAACTCACGTTTTAAAGTGTTACTAAACCCCGGACCCTGCATTCACTATATCTGGTCTCCCACAGTACACAGAACATGGAAATGCAATTATTAGAAACCTTTTCTCATCAGCAGTATTTAGCAGTCTTGTGACGTCTATCAGTGTCTGGTTGACCACTTCAGCTCCGGAAGGATTTGCCCCCTTAATGTTCAGGCCATTTTTTTTCGATACGGCGCTGCGTCGCTTTAACTGACAATTGCGCAGTCGTGCGATGCTGTACTCAAACAAAATTGACCTCCTTTTTTCCCCACAAATAGAGCTTTATTTTGGTGGTATTTGATCACCTCTGCGGTTTTTATTTTTTGCGCTATAAACAAAAAAAAATAACCGACAATTTTGAAAAAAACTGAATGTTTTGTACTTTTTGATATAATAAATATCTCATAAAATAAATAAAGTTTCTTTCCTCAGTTTAGGTAAAAAAAAAATCGGAATAAGCGTATATTGATTGTTTTGCGCAAACGTTATCGCGTCTACAAAATAGGGAATAGATTTATGTCATTTTTATTATTATTTTTTTTTTACTAGTAATGGCGGCGATTTTCATCGTGATTGCGACATTGCGGACACATCGGACACTTTTGATACTATTTTGGGACCATTGTCATTTATACAGTTATCAGAGCTAAAAATAGCCACAGATTACTGTATAAATGTCACTGGCAGGGAAGGGGTTAACACTAGGGGGCCATCAAGGGGTTAATTGTGTTTTAACTGTGGGGAGGGGGGTGGGACTGCCTGGGGTAGGAGACCGATCGATGTTCCCACTTAGTAGGAACACACGATCGGTCTCCTCTCCCCTGAGAGAACCACACACGTCCCCCTTCTCGTTCTGTCACGAGCGATCGCGGGTGCCCGGCGGACATCGCGCCCGCCCACAAGTAGTTGTTAAGTTATTATTAGTTATTATTTGAGATTTTTTTCACTTTCTTGTTTTCAAATTTTCGGATTTTCGTTCTTTTGAATTTTCGTTCTTATTTTCGAATTTCCGGATTTCGCATTGGCTCCGGCGGACATGCGGTGGGCGCGCCTGCTATGACGTCTTCAAGGAGCGACGTATAGCTACGGCGATTTGCGCAGCAGTGCCAACCTGCCGCAGTGTAACTGCGGCGGCTGGTCGGCTAGCGGTTAAAGCTTGTAGGAGGAGTTTTCATTCTCCTCTGACTGTCCTGTGAGGCTGCATGACCCCCTGTCTTTATGTCTGGACAGTGCCGATTGGCCCTGTGCTGATCACAGGCACCCTTCCAAAACCAAACCAATCGGAGTATGTGTAGAGTGACCCCAATGCTCTGTTCTATCAGGAGATGGATTGGGGACAGTATAAGAAGGGGAGGATCAGAGAAGGCAGGAAGGGGTTAACACTAGGGGGCGATCAAGGGGTTAACTGTGTTCTCCCAGGTGTGTTCTAACTGTGGGGGGGATGGGACTGCCTGGGGGAGGAGACCGATCGGTGTTCCTACTTAGTAGGAACACCGATCGGTCTCCTCTCCCCTGAGACAACCAGGATTTGTGTGTTTGCACACACACACCCCCATTCTCGATCTGTCACGAGCGATCGCGGGTGCCCTGCATATGCAGACTGATTTGACTGTTGTGGGTTTAGTAACACTTTAAGCAGGAATGGGACGGGGGGGGGGGGGCAGGAGGGGCAGGTGCCCCGGGTGCAATGTTTTCATGTGGGGGGGGGGGAGGGATTATGCCATGTCGTTCATTTTGCTTTTGCCTGGTCCGTCGGTAATCCGGTAATCACCGTCAGCACAAGGAGACTACCGGAGGCAGAGAACACACAGCTGGAAGGTGCCACAAAGCCGCTGTGCACTTCCGGGTCCACGTTATACTCAATTGGTGGACCCGGAGCTGCGCAGTGACACTGTGACCAACACAGGGTGGCAGCAGAGAGTGAGATCCCAGCTGCAGAAGTCAATCAGATATGTATATCATGGAGAGATGGGGGGGGGTCACAATTCGGCATTTTCACCCCGGGCGTTGGATGGCCACGGGTTCTAAGCACTTATAATTCAGATTCAGGGTCGGAGGTCCTTTTAAACAAAGCACCGTGTTGTGGCGTCCCCTTGGCTTTTAGTGGTACCTTCCATCATTCTGGTACGATCGATGCTTCATAAGACCGCACCATGGACTGTGATCACAAACCTGGTAATATTCGTGTTTTGTATTCCTATCTCCCGGACAGTTTTGTCAGCCATCGCTTCTGATTTTCACATCATAAAACGGTCAAACAAAATCTTCGCACGGATGTAGAAATAAATCGGAAAAAAATATAGAAAGAGACAAAGAAAAAAAAAAAGCCTGTAACCCGGGACGAATGAAATGCATTTGGAGGTGGAAACCCCCTTTAAGGAGGAATTTCCTCTTCATATTATTACCGATCGATGTACAGCTTCACCCAACTGTGCTAGGAGGGAATGTGTGTATCATAATATTTTATTTTTTACTAATAAAGTTATTTAAGAAGGCGCCTCTGATATTCACTGGTTGAAGTGTCAGTAACCCCAAAATTGTTTTTTTTTTGTGTCATTGGCTCTAAACTTTTATTGCTTCTTTCATTACTATATTCTTAAATATTCACCTGATTCTGTCATTGCTTTCTATTTCCTTTTTCAGAGCGGCAACTCTATTCCAGCTGATCCTCCGTCTTCCATGTTGCACACGCTCCAGTTTTCCCATGGAAGGAAGTCCTGCTCTGCTCTGAGCATTATATGAAAAGAACACATCCCTGGCATCCCTTTAGAGGTGCATGTTCTTTCCCTGTGGCGACTGGGTGCTGCAGATATTAGTTATGAGATCTGTTCCAGAGGCAGCTCCGAGAGAGAATAACCAAGCAACTGATCAGCTAATGTGTGCGGCTTGCCAAGCAGGGAGGCACAGTCACATCTAGAGGGATGCCAGGGATGTGGTTTTTTCATTTTACATTTGGGCTCAAGCAACTGATCAGCAGATTGCACAGCTAATGCAGCAGCTTGCATTGGCCAACAGGGAGGAGCATTCACATTTAAAGGGATGCCAGGGATGTGTTCTTTCATATTACACGCGTGCTCAAGCAACCGATCTGCAGATTGCACAGTTAATGTCAGCAGCACGCTGTGACAAGCAGGGAAGGTACAGTCACATCTAAAGGGATGCCAGGGATGTGTTTTTTCATATTACATTTGGGCTCAAGCAACTGATCAGCAGATTGCACAGCTAATGCTGCAACATGCATTGGCCAACAGGGAGGAGCATTCACATTTAAAGGGGTGCCAGGGATGTGTTTTTTCATATTACACTTGTGCTCAAGCAACTGATCTGTAGATTGCACAGCTAATGTCAGCAACACGCTGTGGCGAGCAGGGAGGCACAGTCACATCTAAAGGGATGCCAAGGATGTGTTTTTTCATATTACATTTGGGCTTAAGCAACTGATCAGCAGATTGCACAGTTAATGTCAGCAGCACGCTGTGGCAAGCAGGGAGGCACAGTCACATCTAAAGGGATGCCAGGGATGTGTTCTTTCATATAACATTTGGTATGAAACTCACTTGGTGTTTTATCTGCATTAAATTAGCCTCAGAACCTGTGTGATTCATATGTGTTCGGGTCTAAAGGGATGAGGTGGCAACCCTAACATTCAGGCTCATGCAAATGATCTGCAGATTGCACAGCTAATGCAGCAATATGGGAGCAGTCACATCTAAAGGGATGCCAGTGATGTGTTCTTTCATATTACACTAGGGCTCAAGCAACTGATCTGCAGATTGCACAGCTAATGTCTGTAGCATGCAGTGTCCAGCAGGTAGGAGCATTCACATCTAAAGGGATGCCAGGGATGTGTTCTCTCATATTACATTCAGGCTCAAGCAACTGATCAGTAGATTGCACGGCTAATGCAGCAGCATGCAGTGGCCAGCAGGGAGGAGCATTCACATCTAAAGAGATGCCGGTGATGTGTTCTTTCATATTACACTCGGGCCCAAGCAACTGATCTGCAGATTGCACAGCTAATGTCTGTAGCATGCAGTGGCCAGCAGGGAGTAGCATTCATATCTAAAGGGATGCCAGGGATGTGTTCTTTTATATTACACTCAGGTTTAAGCAAATGATCAGCAGATTGCACAGGTAAATTCTGCAGCCTACAATGGCCAGCAAGGGGAATGTGTTCTTTCAATCTGACACTCGGGCTCAGAGCTGTGTCACACACTAAAACATATCTCTGCCCCAACTATTGGTCAGTGAGGTGCAGAGGTACACGAGGTACATCACGTGACCGCAAGTTAAAAGGCATTTATAAAAAATGTGGCACGGGTAGAGGTCTCCTTCTTTCTCTTGCATTTATTAAAAAAATTTGCAAAGCTATTCATCCTGTAAAGCTACTTGTACATTTGTCCTGTGTGGATGCTGGCAAAATCAAATGTTACTAGGCTAATTTCGGCCAGATGTTATTCATTCATAAGAATAATGTGAATCAGGAAAATAATGCATTATGATGATTGGATGGAGCTGATGATTATAGGAAATGAATACTTATTTACTGTGATCCACAGCTCCATCTGGTGGCCATAAGCAGGATTTTCCTGGTTCATGCTATTCCTATGAATGAATAACATTTGACCTGGAGAGAAAATAGCCCAATAAAATTTGACCTTGGCATTCACACAGAATGAATGTACATACCAGTTTTGCAAGATGAAAAGCTCTGCAATTTTTTTTTTTTTATAAATACACCCATATGTGTTATTGTTTGATTCTGCCTGTTGTTCCCTTCCTGGGAAATGAATCAGTAATCTAATCAAAGTAACTGAGAGCAGAAGAACTACTACAACCAGCATATAACATTATTATTATTATTATTATTATACAGGATTTATATGGCGCCAACAGTTTACGCAACGCTTTACAATATAAAAGGAGACAATACAGTTATAATACAATAAAATACAAGAGGATTGAGAGGGCCCTGCTCAGAAGAGCTTACAATCTAATAGGGTGGGGCAGGTGGTACAAAAGGTTGTAACTGTAGGCAATGAGCTGGTGGAAGTGGTAGGAGATTAGTTGGAGACGTGATAGGATTTCCTGAAGAGATGAGTTTTCAGGGATCGCCTGAAGGTAGCAAGAGTAGGGGATAGCCGGATAGATGGAGGTAGCGAGTTCCAGAGGATGGGAGAGGCTCTGGAGAAATCCTGGAGACGAGCATGGGAGGAGGAGATGAGAGAGCTTGAGAGTAGGAGGTCTTGAGAAGAGCGGAGGGGATGATTTGGGTGATATTTGGAGACAAGATTAGTGATGTAGCTCGGGGCAGAGTTGTGATTGGCTTTGTATGTTGTGGTTAGTATTTTGGATTTAATTCGCTGGGTGATTGGGAGCCATTAAGCATATAGATGCACACCAGCAGCCCTCAAAATTTCCACTCGCCTGCTCGCATTTGGCGAGTGGAAATTATGTGAGGGCGAGTACTCTGGCACGGGGAGGGGGGTGGGTCCGGTCGGCTCAGGCAAGTCAGGTCCACTCGGTTCGGGTGGGGAGACTGGGCGACTCAGGCCAATGTCAGTGTCCAATCCACTCAGCTCGGGTGGGGGGGCGGGCCCTGCTTGTCTCGAGCCAGTGTCGGGTCCGCTCACCTTGGGCCAGTGTCAGGTACACTCGGACGGACTGAGGCGGGACGGATTTGGGTAGGCACTGATGTCATTTTAGATGACTTTGCCTCCATCTCCCTTTGCAAGTTTATTCTGTGGGCGTGGGGAGTGGCTGTCAAATCAGGGAATAGCAATGGCTTATATGGGGCCACCCACTCTCTCTGCCGGGTTCTGACTGATAAGCATTAGGATGCTTCAAGAGCATGTTCAGTATGTACATTCTCTGGTTTCTGTGATTTTGGAAGCCCACATCTTGGGAGTACACAGCACATCCCTCAGCCCTGCACCCTAAACATAGTGCACCCCTAAACCCTGCACCCTGTACGCAGCGCACCCCTCAACCCTGCACACTGTACATAGCGCACCCCTCAACCCTGCACTCAGTACATAGCGCACCCCTCAACCCTGCACTCAGTACATAGCGCACCCCTCAACCCTGCACTCAGTACATAGCGCACCCCTCAACCCTGCACTCAGTACATAGCACACCCCTCAACCCTGCACTCTGTACGCAGCGCACCCCTCAACCCTGCACACTGTACATAGCGCACCCCTCAACCCTGCACTCTGTACGCAGCGCACCCCTCAACCCTGCACTCAGTACATAGCACACCCCTCAACCCTGCACTCTGTACGCAGCGCACCCCTCAACCCTGCACACTGTACATAGCGCACCCCTCAACCCTGCACTCAGTACATATCGCACCCCTCAACCCTGCACTCAGTACATAGCACACCCCTCAACCCTGCACTCAGTACGCAGCGCACCCCTTAACCCTGCACTCAGTATGCAGCGCACGCTCAACCCTGCACTAGGTATGCAGCGCACCCCTCAACCCTGCACTTGGTACGCAGCGTACCCCTCAACCCTGCACTTGGTACACAGCGTACCCCTCAACCCTGCACTCGGTACGCAGCACACCTCTCTACCGTGCACTGGGTACATAGCGCACCTCAACCCTGCTCTCTGTATATAGTGCACCCCTCAACCCTGCACAGGCGCATCTTGCAACTCTGAACTCTGTATTTGGATTTAGCAGCAGCTTCTTCGTGAACATCAAGTCTCAGACTTTCTCTCCACTTCCTCCTTCTGGGGTTTCCAATCCAACAACCCAGAGACAGAAAGTGCATACACAATATATCAGCATCCCATGCATTTACAAATACAGACAGAAGAGGGCAGCAGATCCCTACACCTGGTTAAAGCCGGTATTAAACCCAGAACCAAAAGTGTAATATTTTGCAGCTTACCAATCATTAGATGTGCCGCCTGCATTCATTTTCTTTTTTGGGGGGCTTTTTCCCTTCTAATCTCACATGGTGATCTGGCCAGTGACACACCTCCTGTATTAGAGAGCCTCCACTGTGGAGCACACCTTTGGACAGCAGCATTGTCAGTCTGGGGGGGGGGGTGTTAGATGTACTGGCAGATTTCGATTCGCTAACAAATTGAAGCCAAACGCCAGGCCACACTCTATAAGCAGTTACAGCAAACGGTTTCTTCTTTTTGGAAAAAAGGTTTTACATAAGTAAATAAAAGCTTATAATGGTAAGCAACCCTGTCAGTGTTAAATGGTTTGTCTCATCCCTGTAAACTGATACATTCTGCTGAATAATTTGTGCTTTTGAAAAAACAACAGACATGCTGGCTGGCTCGCCAGATGAAAATAGAAGAAAGAAAGCGTAAAAAAGGAAACGAATGCAGCCGTCACATCTAAGAATGGTAATCTGCAATGTAATAAATGCTTTCTTTTGGTTTCTTTCTTTTCTTATGTAAGCACCCCCTAGCCAATGGAGGTCATCATGACAACATTTTATGGTCCTAATAAGTGGAAGGAACTCCTTGAATTTGCAATTATACCTGATCAGTGCTGTAAATCAGAGATCCAGGTCTTTTCTTTCTTCCATTTCAGGAGGGAAATTATAGAGATCGAGCCTTCATACCGGCTCCCAGTTACAAGCACAGGGTGCACGACACGCTTCTCCCTGGGGCAGGGATGGCGAACCTTGGCACCCCGGATGTTTTGGAACTACATTTCCCATGATGCTCATGCACTCTACAGTGTAGTTGAGCATTATGGGAAATGTAGTTCCAACACATCTGGGGTGCCAAGGTTCGCCATCACTGCACTAGGGGAAGGTCAAGAGCCAAACATTAAGTATGAGTATATGCAAGGCCTTGCTAATCCTGTTGTTATAATCCGGGTCCCTTGGTGCTGGGTCATGACTGATTACTATTAACAGTAGCCAAGGAATGATGCCCCTTGGACCCTACGGACCACCTCTCCATCAGATTCCACCATCATCCGGGCCACCACCTCTCCCTGTCCCAAGCTGGCTGTGTTCCCCCAGTCCAACCCCCATTATTCCACTATAGGTGTACTCAAAGCCTAACACGGCCCACGTCTATTACTCTGCGAGACCCAGAACGAGGCAAAAAAAATCAAGTAAATAACTTTATTTGCGTTCCCAAAAAATGTTAAGAACAATTTCAAATCAAAGCAATAATACAGTGCAACGCTGAAGAGAATACCCCTAGGCTTCTCCAGCTCGCCCCTACGCGTTTCATCACCGGGGGTCACGTGACTTCCTCAGGGAGTTTATGGAATAAGGGCATTTGCTTAAAGACATCACATGGAGTTTTAGTTCAAGAGACTATTTCTTTTTTGTTTTTGATATTGTATTGCATAATTTATCATGAAAGTATTTGAGTATTCACATGCGTCTACATAATACGTTTTTATTATAAAGGCTTCCAAGCAGGGTTTTCTGCAGTGCATTGTTGTTCTCCTTTTCTCAGGAGTGAGACCTATAACCCATGAAGATCACAGCCCCTGTAATGGAATCTCGACCCCCATGAGGGAAGGTTAGCAAAGGGGAGAAAATTGTCCTTGTCTACACACTTACATCTGTTTCTTGGAGACTCAAACCTTCCCATCAGGGATGAGCTCAGGCATGTCTGGACACGAGTCTGAATAGGCCTGAGCTATCCTGCCAGAAGCTGTCAAAGGCGATGGGGGCATGCCCTACCACCCAGCCGCATGTATAGACACCCCTTATATACATGTGGCTTCGGAGCCTGGCATGCCTCCGCCACTTATGATTGGCTGTTTGCTTTGATAGTTTCCTAGCAGGATAGCTCAGGCAGGTTCAGACTTGTGTCCGAACGTGACTGAACTCATCCTTAATTCTTATCTCTCTCTCCCCTCCCAAGTTCCTCCCTCGTTATTATAGTCTCAGCACAAAGGGGTGGAGAGACCCCTCTTACATGCAGGTAACAAATGGGCAATTGTTACTAAATGCAGGAAGCAAATGGGCAATTGTTACTAAATGCAGGAAGCAAATAGGCAACTGTTACCAAATGCAGGAAAAAAAAATGGGAAATTGTACCTAAATGCGGGAAACAAATGGGAAGCAATTGGACAATTGTTACTAAATGCAGGAAACATATGGGAAGCAAATGGGCAATTGTTACTAAATGCAGGAAACATATGGGAAGCAAATTGGCAATTGTTACTAAATGCAGGAAACAAATGGGAAGCAATTGGACAATTGTTACTACATGCAGGAAACATATGGGAAGAAAATGGGCAATTGTTACTAAATGCAAGAAACAAGGGAAGCAAATGGGCAATTGCTACTTAATGCAGGAAGCAAATGGGCAACTGTTTCTAAATACAGGAAACAAATGGGAAGCAAATGGGCAATTGTTACTAAATGCAGGAAGCGAATGGGCAATTGTTACTAAATGCAGGAAACAAATGGGCAACGGTTACTAAATGCAGGAAGCAAATGGGCAGTTGTTACTAAATGCAGGAAACAAATGGGAAGCAAATGGGAAATTGTTACTAAAAGCAGGAAACAAATGGTAAATTCTTATTTGAAGCAGGAAACAAATGGGAAATATTTACTTTAAGTGGACAATATTTTGACAATTGTTTACAATCGGTGGGCAACAAGCAGGCAAGCATTATATATGTGGGCAATAAAGCAGACAATCAAAATGTTCTTTTGAACACCCCCCCTCCCCCCCCCCCCAGCCCAGGGCCTCCTCTTCCCCCCCTCAAGTCCAGGGTCTCCTCTGTGCCCCCCCAGGTCACCTCTGCACTAGGGTGTAACTGCTGCTGGTTCAAGTGTAATGGACAGACATCACCCACTGCATAGTTTGCCAAATACTGGAGAATCAAATAGGAGGGGGACCACACAGGCGCACTAGCGCTGAACCACCCCGCTCCGGCCATCTTATAAAAAAGTCTTCCAGAGCGATGCTGCAGCTACTGTTGCTTAGCAACATAGCAACAGTATCTGAAGCGTCGCTCTGGAATGAAATCCTTTAGCGTGGGCGGGAGGAGCGGAGTGATTCAGCGCTAGTGCGCCTGTGTGATCCTCCTCCTATTTGATTCTCCAGTATTTGGCAAACTATGCAGCGGGCGATGTCTGTCCATTACACTTGATTGGGCAGCAGTGAAACCCTTAGGGTAGCGGTTCCCAGAGTGGGTGAGAGGTGGCACCCCTGGCAGTGCCCCCCTAGATGCGTCACTCGGGCAGGGGCGGACTGACCATTGAGTCACTCGGGCACTGCCCGAGGGCCCTGGGCCACTAGGGGGCCCCATCAGGGTTGCCAGCCTCAGTAAAACCAGGGACAGTATGTATAAATCTGTGTTTTTTTTACATCTGTCTGTGTATACTGTGTGATTGTATACTGTGTGTGTGTATACTGTGTGGCCCCATAATCTCTGATTGCCTGGGGGCCCCATAATCTCCTATTGCCCGGGGGCCCCATGAGTTATCAGTCCGCCCCTGCACTCGGGGCATGCGCCCGCCCAACCCTTTGCCCCCCCCCCCTAGTTTCGGCCCTGTATCCCACTGACACCAACAATGGGACCCAATGACATCAACAACAGAGCACAATTCCTCCCATTGACACTAAGGATGGGACACAGTTCCTTTCACTGGCACCAAAGATGGGGCATCATTTACGCCCACTGATGCCAGGACATGTTTTACTCCCAGTGCCCACAGTCCGGCCCTCCTAAAGCCTGAAGGACAGTAAACCGGCCCTTTGTTTAGAACGACTCCTGACTTATAGCGTGCATGGACACATAGCTTAACACAGAGGGGGAGTTTTTAGGCAGAAAATAAAACCCATCAAATGACTGTAAAATGGGCATTTTTTATCTCAAGTGCATACCTCCCAACTTTTTCAGATGGGAATGAGGGACACCTATCAGCAAAATTATGCAGCCAAAGGCCACACCCCTGGCCACTCCCCCTTAAAGGAGAATTGTACAAAAAAACAAGATTGGTTAAACCCACAAGTATTTTTTTTTTTTTTTTTTACCACTACTATTCCTTTATATTGGCTTTTGGAATTTACAAATGCAGCAATTTAGAAATCAGATGAAAGGTTTAGCGCTGGAAAACACTTTTTGATAGATAAAAAGTACATTTTATATACAGCTATATAGATCAGATCAAAATGAGGGACAAATGAGGAGGAATGAGGGACAGAGGGACATTGCTCCAAATCAGGGACAGTCCCTCGAAATCCGGAACAGTTGGGAGCTGTGCAAGTGTGCACGAGGTCTCAGTACAGGAATCCCGCAGATGTTGTCCCCATTGTCGTTCCTTTATCCTCCACCAGAGGGAGCGTCACACCCGCTTATATGCCAATCCAGGGTCTCCTCCCTGACATTTGGCACAGCCCAACAACCCAAATTCAGTTTTTTTTAAACTCTACAGAAAAAGCACCCAGACAACTAAATTCAATACATAAAACTCAATAATACAGACAGGTTTATTTCCACAGCACAGCGTTTTAGCTCAATGCCCCCGAATAAAGCGATATATTAAGCTGTCCACCTTCGCGCCGCCAACCCTTCCTAGGGCTTTTGGAAATAAATATGGATCGGTATTTTAATAAGAGCAATTGTGATTCTGAATATTGGCAGGGGAGAGGGTTACACAATAGAATAAAGGAGTGCCAGAGGAGAGCCAGCAAACACAATCTCCTCTTAATGTCAGAGAGGGAGTTTTCTCGGCTGCGCTTGCCAAATGGCAGCAAATCGTACAATGAGACAAGTGACATGAGCTGGATTCCGCAGAGCCTGCTGTGAGCACTGACCACGCCGGGCCGATCAGGACATCGCGGTCCGGCCGTCTTCCACTGGGTGGGTCCTGTGTGATTTACAGGCACGTAGGGGTGGGTTCCATCGATGGAACGAATGCCTTTAATTAAGATAAAGCCGAGGTTCTCGGCAAGGTCACTCCATGTCCTGAACGCTCTAAGGCCGCGTCCGCAGGCGCCGGGCGCAGAAGATCATCCGAGGTCAGAGCGTTTCCTGCCTTGTAATAGGATGACTGAGAGATTTTAGGGGTGCAGTGAGATTCTACCCATCTTCATCTGGACACCCATATCATTGGGGGGGGGGGGGGCCCTGGTTGCCTTTCTTAGGGCTTGGTAACTTTAACCAGAAGTTCTTGCCATGACCAGGCCATTTTTTGCGATACGGCGCTGCGCTACTTTAACCGACAATTTGGGAAAAAATTTTTTTTTTTTTACTTTCTGCTATAAAACACATCCAATAAAACGATAAAAAAATCGAATTTCTTCATTAACATTAACCACTTTAGCCCCGGAAGATTTGGCTGCTGAATGACCGGGCCATTTTTTTGTGATACGGCACTGCGCTACTTTAACTGACAATTGCGCGGTCGTGCGGCGCTGTACCCAACTAAAATTGACGTCCTTTTTTCCCCACAAATAGAGCTTTCTTTTGGTGGTACTTGATCACCTCTGCGGTTTTAATTTTTTTGCGCTATAAACAAAAAAAAAGAGCGACAATTTTGAAAAAAACACAATATTTTGTACTTTTTGCTATAATAAATATCCCAAAAAAAAAAAAATATTTTTTTTTCAGTTTAGATAAAAAAAATCGCAATAAGCGTATATTCATTGTTTTGTGCAAATGTTATAGCGTCTACAAATATATTAAAAAAAAGACCGACAATTTGAAAAAATATATAATTTTTTTTTACTTTCTGCTATAAAACACATCCAATAAAAAAATTTTAAAAAATCAAATTTCTTCATTAACCACTTCAGCCCCAGGAAATTTGGCTGCTGAACGACCAGGCCATTTTTTTGCGATTCGGCACTGCGCTACTTTAACTGACAATTGCGCGGTTGTGCAGTGCTGTACCCAACCAAAATTGACGTCCTTTTTTTACTCCACAAACAGAGCTTTCTTTTGGTGGTATTTGATCACCTCTGCGGTTTTTATTTTTTGCGCTATAAACAAAAAAAAGACCGACAATTTTGAAAAAAAATCGAATTTTTTTTTTACTTTCTGCTATAAAACACATCCAATAAAACAATAAAAAAATCTAATTTCTATATCAATTTAGACCAATATGTATTCTGCTATGTCTTTGTTTAAAAAAAAACAATAAGCGTATATTGATTGGTTATTGTGCAAAAGTCATCGCATCTACAAACTATGGGATATACACTGGAATTTTTATTTATTAATTTATTTATTTTATATTAGTAATGGCGGCAATCAGCAACTTTTCAGCAATCTCGCAAATTTTGCGAGATTGCACCAGACAATCTGACACTAACTGACACTTTTGACACTTTGTGGGAAACCAGTGACACTAAGCCCTTCGTTCACATTGGAGCGACTTGTCATGTGATTTAACAGGTCAAAGTCACATGACAAGTCCCACCCTATTGCCCGGCAGTCAACGCTGACTTATGCGGTGCCGCATCAATCTGAAAAAGTAATTCCTGCGATCGTTTTGGCGATTTCAGGTGCGACTTGCGTAGACATCATAGTCTTCCAAGCCACACCCCGAAGTTGCACTGACATGCAGCTTTCAAACCGTGCGATTTCAGATGAAGTCGCACGATTTCAAAGCCGCAGTCAATGTGAACGAGGGCTAATACAGTGATCAGTGCTAAAAATATACACTGTCACTGTACTAATGACACTGGCAGGGAAGGGCTAAATGTGCGATCAAAGGGTTAAATTGGTGCCTAACCAGTGTTTATGTGTACACTGTGTGCTGCTTTTACTAAGGAAAGTGATGGATTTTCCTACCCGGAAGTGCAGAATCACACACACACATACTGTATATATATATATATATATACACATGACTCTGCGCAGTGTGGCCGCCCTGTAGCAGGAACCCAGAAGAAGAGATGACCCTGTGCTTAAAAAGTCGTGGAGTTGACACTCGGCCGCTCACACATGAGAGCTGGCGAGAGGATGTGCATTCTGTCCAGACCTAGCCTACAGGCTAATAGCATTCAACCAGAAGATTGAATAAAATGAGGGAGATCCCTGCTTTTCATCCTTTGAAATGCATGTACATTTGTTTTGTGTGAATGGGGGCAAAAAATGAATGTTATTAGGCAATTTTTTCTCGTTTATAGGAATAGAGGTAATCAGGAAAATACCACATTAAGACCACTAGATGGAGCTGAGGATCATGGTAAATAAGTATTTAAGTGTAATGAATCAGCTGCTGCAGAGAGTGAACTGCTATAAAGGATTGATACAATGTTGCAGAGATGAAATTCTGTTGTTTGACAAGGTTATCGGAATGAAACCCTTTATAGTTCACCAAAGGCAGAAATCTCCTAACTACGGCCCACGGACCTCAACCAGCCGCTACAGGATTTTATCTGGCTTGTATCTGATGTGCACTGATTACAGTGCTAAGGGGACTCTAATGGGGACACTTATGCAGGGGGGGGCTCTGTTTGGAACACCGATGTAAGGGAGAGCTCTGATGGGGACTCTGATCTCAGGGGGAACTCTGATGAGGGCTCTAATATAAGGGGGGCTCTAATGGGGACCCTAACATGATGGGGGACTCTAATGCAGACATCTATGTAAAGAGGACTCTGATAGGCACCCTGATGTAGGGGGGTTCTGAATCTGATGGGGAACCTAATGTGGGGGGGGGCGCTCCTAATGGGGACTCTGGTGTAAGGCGGGACTTTAAATTTGTTCTTCTTTTTTCTTTTCATGCTGATCCAAGTAATATGTATTCATTAATATTTTAATCACTGATTTATCAAACTGATTTTTTTTTGGCCTGCGAATATTAGTAAAATATACAATGTGGCCCTCAGGGCCGGTTCACACTGGTCCGATATGAGCACGACATGTCAAAATCAATGGTTCCCTATGAGAGCCGTCTTAACTGGTCTGACTTCTATCGGTCCGACTTTGAAAAAGGTTCCTGCAATACTTTGGTCCGTCTTGGGCACGATTTCAGCCCATTGATTTGAATGTAAGTCGCATCCAAGTCGCATCATCATTTTAACTGATCCAACTTGTGGCATGTGACTTGTGCTCTGACGATCTTAAAGGGTAACCCCATGCCAAAAAAAAAAAAAAAAAAAGGCGTGTGCCCCCCCCCCCCCCAAGACCATACCATGGATTTTGAGGGGAAACCCCACACCAGAAAAACCCTAAAAAAACGGCGTGGGGTCCCCCCCCAAATCCATACCGGACGCTTATCCAAGCATGCAGTCCGGTAGTTCAGGAAGGGGGGGAGGGGCGAGCGAGCGCCCCCTCCTGGACCATACTAGGCCATATGCCCTCAACATGGGGGGGTGGGTGCTTTGGGGCAGGAGGGGCTCGCCACCCCCCCACCCCAAAGCACCATGTCCCCTTGTTGATGGGGACTAGAGCTTCTTCCCGACAATCCTGGGTGATGGTTGTGGGGGTCTGCGGGCGGGGGGTGGTTTATCGGAATCTGGAAGCCCCCTTTAAGATATTAAACTGTCAGTGGTGAGCACAGGAATCTCTATACACTTAGCAGAGGTCTCCCTGATATACCGTATTTATCGGCATATAACACGCACTTTTTTCCCCTGAAAATCAGGGGAAAATCGTGGGTGCATGTTATAGGCCGATCCCCGCCGATTTTGTGGGATCGGAGCGATTGCGGCAATTGCCGCGATCGCCGCCGACATACACAGCCGTGTGTAGATTCAAATATGGCGCCGAGACTGCAGGGCTTTGTCGGAGCCAAGATACACATACCTGAGTGTTCTCGGCTTTTTTTGGCGGCGCCGAAAAAAGCTGAGAACACTCGGGTATGTGTATCTCGGCTTCGACGAATCCCTGCAGTCTCAGCGCCATATTTGAATCTACACACGGCTGTGTATGTCGGCAGCGAGTGCACAAAGCTGCACTGACATGGCTGGACTGGAGCAAAGCTGCACGGGCAAACCTGCACTGACAAAGCTGCACTAACAAAGCTGCACTGGGGCAAAGCTGCACTGATAAGGCTGCACTGGCAAAGCTGCACTGACAAAGCTGCACTGACAAGGCTGCACTGACAAAGCTGCACTGACAAAGCTGCACTGACAAAGCTGCACTGACAAGGCTGCACTGACAAAGCTGCACTGACAAAGCTGCACTGACAAGACTGCACTGACAAAGCTGCACTGACAAGACTGCACTGACAAAGCTGCACTGACAAGGCTGCACTGACAAAGCTGCACTGACAAGGCTGCACTGACAAAGCTGCACTGACAAAGCTGCACTGACAAGGCTGCACTGACAAAGCTGCACTGACAAGACTGCACTGACAAGGCTGCACTGGGGCAAGGCTGCACTGACACTGAAAAGGCTGCAGATGGACTGATAACGCTGCATTGATGGGCATTTTAATGTAAGTTTTTTTTCCTTAAACTTCCCTCCTAAACT
The DNA here is from genome assembly GCA_037952925.1 of Lithobates clamitans. NCBI lineage: Eukaryota > Metazoa > Chordata > Amphibia > Anura > Ranidae > Lithobates > Lithobates clamitans. Next base: position 1,464,714 of record JBBGZY010002323.1, read on the forward strand.
TGGGGTGCGTGTTATACGCCGATAAATACGGTAATTTCCTCTTCTGGTCGAATGTTCATAGCCTGTAGAGATAGGTTATTTTCTACATTAGTCGAACATCCTTGACCTCTTCTAGTCGAATGTCCTTAAAAAAATAACTCCACTTTTGTTGCGAAAAAAACATTCCCCCCTGGGTGCATAGCTCCCAACTGTCCCTCATTCCCCTCAATCCCTGATTTGGAGCAATGTCCTTCTGTCCCTCTTCCCCCCTCATTTGTCCCTCATTTTGGTCTGATCTATATAGTTATATATAAAATGCAGGTTTTTTTTCTCAAAAAGTGTTCCCCAGCGCTAAACCTTTCATCCAATTTCTAAATTGCTGCATTTGTACATTTCAAAAGCAAATATAAAGAAATAGTAGTCATAACAAAAAAAACACTTGTGGATTTAATTAACCTTTCTTTTTTTTGTTGGGTTAATTCTCCTTTAAGGGGGTGTGGCAGGGGGGCGTATCCTATGCCTACATATATTTGCTAGTAGGTGTCCCTCATTCCCATCTCAAAATGTTGGGAGGTATGTGAGTGATCTATGTACATTGCAAGGATTATACCAACCTTTGTTGCAGATTCCTCCTACCTTTTGTTATTCTGAAGAAATCCCCGTGTGTTTCCATCTGCCTCTGTCCTAAGTGGGTCTAATGGGAGTGGTTTCATAATTCTCCGTCAGCTGTGGCAGCTGCCGAGCACTAATGAGGAACTCTGCTGGGCCTGCATCCCTTTAGACGTGTTCCTATTGAAAGTATCTCTCCAAAAATTAAATTTTTGTTGCAGGGGATGCCTGAAATCTGACTTGTATCTTAGTGCAGACTTCTGGGAAAATTGGTGAGCCAATCACACAAGCAGGAAATGATGTTTCTGTGTACAGAACAACTCCAGGTGGCCATATTGTATTTTCCGAAAATGACAGCTGCTGCAGATTGAAAAGGAAAGGTCATTTTTAATAACATCCAAATACAATATGACTTGTGTCGCAATTATCTGTGATAAATTATTTTTCTTTATTTGCTCCCCCCCCACGAAAGTGGGATTTCCCTTCCGGACCGCCCACTGTCGTTATACGTCGGTACTTTGAAGAGGAATATCGTTGTTATGGCAGCAGCTCGCTGCCATGACCCCGGTATCCTCTTCTTCAGCGGGCGGTCCGCTTCAAGATAAAAGTGGTCTCTGCGGCGGATTCGCCGCAAGATCACTTTTATCGGCAGCGGGAGAGGGCCCCCACTCCCGCCATGCTCCGGTGCCCTCCGCCACCCTCCGCCAACTTCCGCCGCTTACCGGAGCCGTCGGCAGCGGCGGAGGCGATCGGATCCTTCTTCTGGCCTGATATGGAGAGGAGTGAGGGGAAGATGGCCCCCACCCATCTCCATATCATTGCAGGGCGGAAGCGACGTCAAAACATCATTTCCGCCCATAGCTCTTAAAAGGGTCTTTTTTTTTAAATTTTTTTGTTAAATGACAACATTTTTTTTTATTGCATTTTAGTGTAAATATGAGATGTGAGGTGTTTTTGACACCAGATCTCATATTTAAGAGGACCTGTCATACTTTTTTCTATTACAAGGGATGTTTACATTCCTTGTAATAGGAATAAAAGTGACACCTTTTTTTTTGTTAAAAAAGAACAGTGTAAAAATAAAAAATAAAAGGTAAAATAAATAAGAAATTTTTTTTTTTTTTTTTTAACGCGCCCCGTCCCGCCGAGCTCGCGCGCAGAAGCGAACGCATACATGAGCAGCGCCCGCATATGAAAACGGTGTTCAAACCACACATGTGAGGTATCGCCGCGATCGGTAAAGCGAGAGCAATCATTCTAGCCCTAGACCTCCTCTGTAACTCAAAACATGCAACCTGTAGAATTTTTTTTAAACGTCGCCTATGGAGATTTTTAAGGGTAAAAGTTTGTCGCCATTCCACGAGCTGGCGCAATTTTGAAGCCTGACATGTTGGGTTATCAGTTTACTCGGCCTAACATCATCTTTCACAATATTAAAAAAAAAAAAAAAATTGGGCTAACTTTACCGTTGTCTTATTTTTTTAATTCAAAAAAGTGTATTTTTTCCACAAAAAAAAAAATGCGCTTGTAAGACCGCTGCGCAAATACGGCGTGACGTTAAGTATTGCAACAACCGCCATTTTATTCTTTAGGGTGTTAAGAAAAAATATATAATATAATAATAGTGTAGCGCTACTAAAAAGTGAAAATAAATCACAAAAAATGGAAAATAAATAACACATCTAAAAAGAAAAAAGAGGAATATACCATTTAAGATTTTCTGTGGACATTTTTTCTCACACCCTCACTGGGTTATATTCAGCATAGCCAATTTATATTGTTTTTTTTTTTTGGTTTCTTTTTAGATGTGTTATTTATTTTCCATTTTTTGTGACTTATTTTCACTTTTTAGTAGCGCTACACTATTATTATATTATTCAATTTGAACTTTGTATGTTTGAGTGTTAGCAGCTTGTGTTCTAATTTAGCGCAGTCTTTTCCCCCCACCTCCAAGAAAAAAATATATATAATTTTTGGGGGTCCTAAGTAATTTTCTAGCAAAAAAAAACTGTTTTTAACTTGGAAACAACAAATCTCAGAAAGAGGCTCGGTCCTTAAGTGGTGAAGTCTATTCTCTCTTATGAATGTTAGGGATTGTTACATTCACCCTGTGAAAGGCAACAAGTAGAAGCTGACATTTCACACATATTACAGACATTATGGGGGTTATTTGTGACTTTTTGCAAATTTAATTTTTGATTTTTATTTTTTTAATTGATTTTTTATTTTTTTATTTGATTTGATTTTTTTGATTTGTGATTTTTCAATTTTTTTTTTTTTTTTGTATAAATAATGTTTGTAGAGTTTCTCTGCCCTGCGCTCCTATACATGGTCCCTATAAGGACAGGATGGGTATTATACATTCTTGCTGTGTGATGTCAGCGGCGAGCTGCGTACACGCTGTGCTCTATGGCGTGTGTATTGGAGACAGTTAGCGATGAATCACAATCGTCCTGGGAGGGGGATGAGCTCTGCGTTCTGTTCATCGAACATTTACATACGTCTTTATAGATGAGGGTCGTGACACTGGACAGCCACCACCATACTGCAGGAATATCCAGGATCCTAATTCCACAGCTGCTCAGTTCAAAAATTCGGACATTTATGTCCTCAGAAATCCCCCCGGATTGTCAGGACTGACACCTGCAGCAAGGAAATCCCCCAATTCTCTACAAGACCATCTCCAGTACAAACTTTTTTTTTTTTTTTTAAAAGAGAGTAGGAAAAAAGAAATAACAGTTGATAGGGGTTTGTGCTTTGCGGAAACGTGCGCAAAAAAAAAAATTGCAATGCACAAAAAAAAACACGCATTTCTTTTGCCAGCACACGGTGGTGCCAGTCATACCTAATGGCACCCCAACGTACCTTTCTATTGCGGCAGAAAAAAAAAAAGCACAGCAGAGAAGAATTCTGCAAGCATCATAAGTGACTATTAAAACAAAAGCTGGTTTTGTCACTTTATATTTATTAAGTTATTCATTGTTTATCTTGTTATTGTTGGCTTGAGTTCTGCTCTAAAGCCCAAACTCCGGACACGATCGAGTGAGGTGTGAGTGTTATATTAGCAAAACGAACGTCACCCGGCCCATCAACAGCAAAGGAACAAAGAAGAAATAAAAATTAACCTCTTGCCTGCCGGGCACTTTTACCCCCTTCCTGCCCAGGCCGATTTTCAGCTTTCATCGTTGTCACACTTTGAATGACAATTGCGCGGTCATGCAACACTGTACCCAGATGACATTTACATAATTTTTTACACAAATAGAGCTTTTTTTATTTTTTGAAAAACAAATGAAAAAATACAGAATTTTTTTTTTTTGCAAACAGTTAATTTTTCTTCTTCACTGATGTGCACTGATGAGGCTGCACTGATGGGCACTGATAGGTAGCTGATAAGGCGGCACTGATGGGCACTGATAGGTAGCTCTGATAAGGCGGCACTGATGGGCACTGATAGGTAGCTCTGATAAGGCGGCACTGATGGGCACTGATAGGTAGCTCTGATAAGGCGGCACTGATGGGCACTGATAGGTAGCTCTGATAAGGCGGCACTGATGGGCACTGATAGGTAGCTCTGATAAGGCGGCACTGATGGGCACTGATAGGTGCCACTGGTGGGCACTGATGAGGAGGCACTGATGAAGCTGCACTTATAGGTGGCACTGATGGGCGGCACTTATAAGCACTGATAGGTGGCACCGATGGGCACTGATAGGTGGCACTGGTAGGCAGCACTGATAGGTGACACTGATGAGGAGGCTGTTGGGCGTTGATTGACAGCACTGGCGGGCACTGATTGACAGCACTGGTGGGACTGCACTGATAATCAGGACACTGATAACCAATGCTGTGGGGGCAGTCAGCGGGGGGAGGGGGGGGGTTGGGTGTGGAGCCCAGAGCACCGGCGGGAGACTTGAGAAGAGGAGGATGGGGGTTGCTCTTGATTGGTTTACACAACATCGGGTGCCCGTGATCATGTCACGGAGCAGAAAAACGAGGAGATGCCTTTGTAAACAAGGCATTTCCCCGTTCTGCCTAGTGATATGACAGAGATCACTGCTCTCTGTCATCAGGAGCAGTGATCGATGTCATGTGAGTAGTAGCCCATCCCCCTCCACAGTTAGAATCACTCCCTAGGACACACTTAACCCCTTGATCGCCCCCTAGTGTTTACCCCCTTCCCTGCCAGTGTCATTTACACAGTGATCAATGCATTTTTATAGCACTGATCGCTGTATAAATGGCACTGGTCCCAAAATAGTGTCAAAAGTGTCCGCCATAATGTCGCAGTCACGATAAAAATCGCAGATCGCCGCCATTACTAATAAAAATAAATAAATAATAAAAATGCCATAAATCTATCTCCTGTTTTGTAGACGCTATAATTTTTGCGCAAACCAATCAATATAAGCGTATTGCGATTTTTTTTTTACCAAAAATATGTAGAAGAATACATATCGGCCTAAACTGAGGAAAAAAAAAAATTTATATATATTTTTGAGGGATATTTATTATAGCAAAAAGTAAAAAATATTACTTTTTTTTTCAAAATTGTCGTGCATTTTTTGTTTATAGCGCAAAAAATAAAAACCGCAGAGGTGATCAAATACCACCAAAAGAAAGCTCTGTTTGTGGGGAAAAAAAGGGCGTCAATTTTGTTTGGGTGCAATGTCGCACGGCCGCGCGTTTGTCAGTTAAATCGACGCAGTGCCGAATCGCAAAAAGCGCTCTGGTCAGGAAGGGGGTAAATCCTTTGAGGGGGTGAAGTTGGTAATAAAACTGGTGTCACCTATTAGAGGATCTCACCTCTATCTCTGTTCTGGAGACAACTCAAAGTTTGGGGTTTCCTTTTACTTTTGGTGGTGGTGGGGGGTCACCAAGAAAATGGAGGGGGGTGAATCCTCCTCCTAACAGGGACACAGACAGCAATAAGAACTGACAGGGGTTCTAATACTTTTAATTTTGGAAGGGATGTTAAGAGTTACAAGTCATGGAGGAAGCAGCTGTCACCAGGTCGGGGTTAGGTTGGCACAGGTAGGCTAATCCTTCTCCTGCCTTCCCTTGGATCTGTGCGGGTTGAAGTCAGGCATACTGTACATCTAATCCCGTCCTCAGCAATGAGCGCTCACACTGATGGAATTAGGTAATCCTCCCACTGTGCAAACAGAAATATCACACGAGAATGGCCTTGGCAGAGGGTCACGGTTGACGTAACTCCTTCGGTGCTGACAGCCACGGCATGTAACGGGCCGGCTCTACATCACACCTACATTCTCCATCACTTCATTTCCAGGTAGTGGGGTGGAGAAATTGAAGAAGAAGTAAAATCAAAAAGCTAAGCATTTTGTATGAGTGCGTGTGCATGAAAAGTGGACTAAGGGAAAGCTCTTGTAGCTCATTGACCAAGCCCTACAAGACGATGCAAGGTCTTCTTCTGTCCCTCAGCCTGGTGCCTTGGTTAACACTTCAATACCGGGCACTTAGACACCTTCCCGCCCAGGCCAATTTTCAGCTTTCAGCGCTGTTGCAATTTGAATGACAATTGCGCGGTCATGCTACACTGTACCCAAACAAATTTTTTTTATCATTTTGTTCCCACAAATAGAGCTTCCTTTTGGTGGTATTTGATCACCCCTGCGATTTTTATCGGGCAAGTGTTTAAGACTAGGAGCAGCCGCAGCCAACCACATTGCGCAGACAAGTGTCTCCGTTACTATCAGGAAACCGGCGCAAAGCAATTACGTGCCGCCATCCCCGGAGTAAGTGCATGAAGTTATTGTTGAAACAGTAAACAGTGTTTTATGCAAAAAAATAAAATAAAAATGCTTATAATACAAAATGCCTTAGAAAAGTAATTGTCATCCAGTTTGGGTTTGGATCTACTTCAAGGGGCCTAGATATTAATATTTCCACCCAGGATTTACATGTTTTTCTCATTTAATTCTGAAAAAAAGCGTGAATCCTCACTGAACTCAAAGGGGTCAACATATACAAAACACAAATGATCGCCACATTGTCATAATGTGATTTTCTTATGTGCTTGTAAGCGCCATCTAGTGACCATAATGTGGTATTTTCCTGAGATACCACATTAGAAAAAAAGACCATATAATTATAGAAAAAATATATAAACCAGAAAAAAAAAAAAGCGCAACCCACAAAAATGAATTAACCACTTGCCTACTGGGCCCATTTTTTTTTTTTGCACATATGACTTAACCACTTCCCATCCCTCCCATTATCAGATGACGCCCGCAGGAGGGATCCCGCATCCTGGGCGGGCATCATATGACGTCCTGGGCTTCCCGACCATCTGGGGGGGGGGTGCGCGTGAGCCGCCGCCGGTGAGCGCGCCCCCCCCCACCGCGTCATTCGGGAGCCGATGCATGTGTCCGGTGGCCGCGATGTCCGCCAGGCACCCGCGATTGCCCGTTAACAGAGCAGGACCATTGATCTGTGTGTGTAAACACAGTTTATAGCGCAAAAAATAAAAAACGCAAAGTTGATCAATTACCATGAAAGGAAAGCTCTATTTGTGGGGAAAAAATTATAAAAATGTAGTTTGGGTACAGTGTCGCATGACCGCGCAATTGTCATTCAAATTGCGACAGCACTGAAAATTGGCTTGGGCAGGAAGGGGGTGAAAATGCCCGGTATTGAAGTGGTTAAAATCTGCATTTTTGTCCTGAAAATACATAAACAATTTTATATTTTATGAAAACAGAGACCCTGTAGAATAAAATGACAGTCACCTCCAGCTCTTTAAGTTACCAGCATTTACTGTGGTCCTGTACTCCCCCCCAGAGGAATGGGAGAGCCCAGAAACCACCACGGGTGAGGAGGAAAGGGGGCGGTGCCACCTTTGGAACCCTGTTAAACCCGGTCGGATCATTTTTACCTTAAAGCTGTAGTAAACCTATGTGGTTTGTTTTTTTTTTTTTTTTGCAACCTGCAGGGCAATGTCATAATATGATAGTATGCATTGCATACTAGCACATTATGTGAAACTTACCTTAGAACGAAGCCTTCCAGCGCCGTGATGTCACCGCTGAAGGCGCTTTCATCTTCACCCGTCTTCCTTCCGGGTTCGCGGACTCCGGCTGTGTGAGTGGCCAGAGCCGCAATGACGTCACTCCCGAGCAACTGTTTACGGCACAGAACCTCGGAAGGAACGGCCCGGGTGGCCGTTCCTTCAGAGCGCATGCATCCGGTATCACTACCATTGCTTTATATTGGCTTTTGAAATTGACAAATGGCAGCAATTTAGAAATCTGATGAAAGGTTTAGCGCTGGGAAACACTTTTTGAAAAATAAAAAGTGCATTTTATATACAACTGTATAGATCAGACCAAAATGAGGGACAAATGAGGAGGAAAGAGGGACAGAGGGACATTGCTCCAAATCCGGGACAGTCCCTCCAAATCCGGGACAGTTGGGAGCCGTACCTTAGTGTACAAGGAGTTGAATGAATCAAATAAAATTCCCATGTAGTGCCCATAAATCATCCAATGCAAGTGCATACATTGTGCATGATCAATACATACATTGCATGTAACATTGTAACATTAATTAAATAATATATTTGTTTATATTTTTTTCTTATACAGCAGCTTGGTCTTGTGGTTTGTTTTTGTGGCAGATTTTTTTCTTTTTGTAAAAAAAATGCATTATTACCACTAGATGGCGCTGACGATCATAGGGTATAATCCTATACGTGTAATACGGCAATCATTTGTTGCTCCTGTGTCAATGCTGAAGACAACCACACAGCAAATTTTTTTCAAACAGAGACCCCCTTGGTGTTTTATTCATCTTATCATTGTTATTTATGTAGAATACAGATTTAATTTTTCTGTTGCATAATTTAAAAACAAGGGATCTGATTGGCTGTTTTGGGTGACACGGACACCATAAACAAGCCTGTGTGTAGGCCGAAAACATCTCTTTAGTCCAGAGTCAGTGGAAGGGAGAGGATGGACCTGATCTGAGGTTGCCCCGATTCTTTTAATTCTATTTTTGTCTCTTTAGATCAGAGATATGCTGAAGTCAGCAGTCAAGGCGCCCCTATAATTGTGGTTGGAGCATCTGCTTCAGACATCCCACCAGCCCAGCTGTGTACCCGGCACAGCCAAATAAATAAAATCCGGGGAGAGTCAGCCGGAGGACGGCGGAGGAGGGGGAGCGATGGGGGTATATGCCGCCTCTGGCCACATGAAAAGTGCAGATTTGATTGTTTGCAACCACTGGCAGGATAGCGATCTGCACGCTGCTCAAGAGAACCTGTATAAAGGATAACTCTGTCTGTGATGATTCGTATTTTCCATGAATATCACACATTTCAGTCCGTCCAGAGGTGACATTTTAGTGTTATGTAGATGCTGGAGACTTAAACCCCCAATTTGTTCTATTTCTCCAAGACTATATGGGTGAGGTTTCTGTGATGGTTTCCTGGGTCTGTACACCTGCTGTGCCCATTATGAGAGGTTTTCACCATCCCTGTGCTGAGTTCCCGGGTCTGTACACTTGCTGTGCCCATTATGAGGGTACCTCACCATCCATGAGCTTTGTTCCCAGATCTGCAGACCCAGTGTGCCCATTATTAGGGGTTCCCACCATCCCTGTGCTGAGTTCCCAGGTCTGTACACTGGCTGTGTCCATTATGAGGGGTTCCCACCATCCATGAGCTTTGTTCCCAGATCTACAGACCCAGTGTGCCCATTATTAGGGGTTAATTTTGTTTATTGAAAAATCTTACAAACAACAACTTATATACAATAAAACCATAATAAATAAATAAAACATATTTACAAAATAATTGAATATGATTATACAAAACAAGAACATAATAAATGGTGCAAAGCAAATTGCGCACAACACAATCCCTACGGGAGAGCCAGACTAAGGAACATCACCGTCACCATGCATGGAGCCTTTTATCAAAAATTTATTTGATCTTGAAAATCTAGGGGAGTGAATCAAGAATACAAAGAAAAGCCGCACACCCCGAGATCAACAGGCAGCAGCTACAGAGTCCTGATATTCTTCCGCGCCCTTATCCAGGCCTCCTGCTGCCACCTGCCTTTCTCGAGACCCTGAATCTTCCCAACCTCACCCAGAATGTCCTGCACCACCACTTCCACAGGGAGGATTTTACTCCGTAAGGATACCTGACACCGTGCACTCCACATGAAATAACGGACTACTACACTAACTAAAAAAGGTGTTTCCAAATCATAATCCCGACGAGTCTGGAATGCCCAATACACCCACTCTGCATAAGTCATATGGGGGAGGAAGGGTATACTCAGAGCCCTCCCAACCCTCTTGTACACCTCTATATTAAAAGGGCATTGAAGTAGAAAGTGATCCATGGACTCCACCACTCCTGCACACTCCACTCTCGGGCAGCCCCAATCACTCATGGAAAGAAACTTCAAGTTGCCCTTCACATATAGTTTTCCATGAAAGGCAAGCCAAGCCTGATCCCTAAACTTCATTGGGATTCTCTCCAAATTAATCAATCGCAAACCCACCCCCAAAACCAGGCTTGGGCAATCCCTCAAGGCCAGTGGCTCGCAAAAAACAAAGCTCATGATCCGCTTCTCAAGAAGTTTCCTTGGAAGAGATCTGACTTCTCCTGCTGTTACTTGCCACTGCCGAAGCATTTTCAAACACGGGGCAACATAAGCCGGGAGCTGTTTATGCCTGACCCTCAGGCTTTTCACTGGCCCACTATTTTCCCAGTCTCGCAGAAAGGGCCTAAACCAGGACTGGAAAATACCAACCCACCCAGGCGGTCTCTCTGCCAACATGTTACCAAGATTGTACTTCACAAACATCAGAGAGAAAAAGACTACAGGGTTGATCATCCCTAGACCACCCTCCCGCCTAGCAAGGTAAGTCACATTCCTTTTGACAAGGTTTATTCTGTTCCCCCATAACAGCTGGAAGAAACAACTATAGATCCTGGTATAGAGAGAAACTGGCAAAATGCAAACAAAACTGACATACAGAAAAATCGGAATCAGGTAAGTCTTCATCAGATCAATCTTTTCCCTCAAGGAAAGCTGCCAACCTTTCCAGCTTGCCACCTTGGCATCGGCATTCTCCAGCCTGTTCACCCAATTTGCATGACCATAGTCACCTGGGCTGAATTCAATGCCTAGAACTCAAATTTTTTGTTGGGGATCCGGGAAGTCATCCGGGAAAACAAAGCTCTCACCTTCCACGCCCATCCAGAAAGCTTCACGCTTGTCCTGGTTGACCTTTGAACCTGATGCCTCTGCATACTGCCCTATCACTGAGACCACCTCCTGCGCCTCCCCAGTCCCTGAAATAAAAACAGAAACATCATCAGCATAGGCCACAACCTTCAAAGGAGGCTCACCAGCGATGCCCAAAGGAACCCCACACAAAGGTCCACTCTCTAGCCTTCTAATGAAGGGGTCGATTGCAAACACATATAGCAGAGGACTCAATGGACACCCCTGACGCACACCCGAGCCGACCGCAAAGGGCTGCCCGACCCAACCATTAACCAGAGGAAAGCTTTCAGCCCCTTTGTACAAAATCTTAAGCCAATCAATGAAACCCCCCTCCATCATTATGAGGGGTTCCCACCATTCCTGTGTTGAGTTCCTAGGTCTGCACACCTGCTGTGCTCATTATGAGGGGTTCCCACCATCCCTGTGCTGAATTCCTGGGTCTGCTCACCTGCTGTGCCCATTATGCAGGGTTCTCACCATCCCTTGGCGGAGCTACCATGTCTGCACACCTACTGTGCCCATTACGAGGGACTCCCACTATCCCTGGGCTGAGTTCCTGGGTCTACACACCCGCTATCACCATTATGAGGGGCTTCCCCCATTCTTGAGCTGAGTTCCCAGGTCTGCACACCTGCCAAGTCATTGTCAAGTAGGAATATAGTGGAATGACATAACAACATGGCACTGCCCATTTCTTAAACCAATGTTCTCCTTTTTTTATTCATATGTAATGTGGACAATTACCTCCAGCTGGCTCCTGATAAAAGGTCTAAGAAAACTACGAAGCCATATTGGTACATCTTCCTACCTTATATTTCTACTAGACAATTTATATGACTCTATATGATTGAGGACAATACAATATTGTGATCTTTTGTCAAATGATGTAAGGAATTGGTGGGTTATATATGGGGATAGTCATGAGTTTACAGCAGATGGTGGTACGAGACCTATCATTCATCTGTTATTCGTTTGTAATAAAACGCTATTATTTTAATATTGTTTTTGAATCTATAATAAGCACCTTGAAAATTCTGATTTTCTTTTTTCTTAAAGATGAATTCCAGAACTGAATATTTTATATATGATATAAATGTAATGGTCCAGGTTGGACCAATGTAACTATATATATAGCATAGCTGGCCAAAGCTCCTGGTGGAAATAATTGAAGTAGACACCACTACTCCAGTAACCTCCACTAACTCCCGGGTCCTGTGCTGAGTGATTGCTCTCCTGCATTGTGAACACAGGAGGTTGGCCACTTGGCACAGGTGCCATACGGAGAATGCTTTGCATTTTCTGAATGAATACAAATTGTTCTCTGATTGGATGAGTTGGAGAGGCAGGACGATGACTATTTGACCTTGTTGAATAAAAGGCATTCTGTGAATGGCAGCCACGCCGAATGAGCGACGTCTTGTGTTCACAATGCAGGAGAGCAAGTGCTCTGCACAGGGCCCGGTAGCAAGCGGTGATCACTGGAATAGTGGTGTTTACTTCAGTGGTTTCCCGCTTCCAGGGGCATTGGCTAGGTATGGCATATACATAAAATATGACGTCCAGCAAGATAAGCTGCTCGTGCGCCCCCCGGGAACGCGCAGCGCTGCAATCGATGGTGCGGTGTGGAGCTCCGACATACCGTATCCCTGATCTCAGTAAACAGCCTATGACATAGACTCTTTACCATGTGATCAGCTGTGTCCAATCACATCGTACCCAGGAAGTAGCAGTTATCGGCTTTCCTCTATGCGCGCTGACAGGGCACCAGTAGAGGAGAGCCGATAAACCATTCTCCCAACGGGGGGGGTCAGCGCATTGATTATCAGTGCAGACCCATGAGCGGTGCACACCAGAATGCCCACAAGTGCCCACCTGGGATGCCAATCAGTGTGCATCAGGGATGCCAATCAGTGCCCATCAGTAATGCCTGTCAGTGCCACCTCATCAGTGCTGCCTAACAGTGCCATGTATCAGTGCCCGTCATTGCCCATCAGTGCCACCCATCAGTGCCCATTAGTGCCACCTATCAGTGGCCATCAGTGCTGCACTTCAGTGCCGCCTATCAGTGCTGCATATTAGTGCCTCCTCATCAGTGCCCATCAGTGCCACCTCATTAGAGCCCATCAGTGCAGCCTCATCAGTGCCCATCAGTGAAGGAGAAAACGTACCTATTTACAACATTTAATAACAGAAATGAAGAAAACCTTTTTTTTTTTTTTTCAAAAAGGTTGCTAAACAAAGTTTTTGTTTAGCAAAAAATAAAAAAAATGCAGAGGTGATCAAATACCACCCAAAAAAAAAGCTTTATTTGTGGAAAAAATATAATTTGGGTACAGTGTTGCATGACCGCGCAATTGTCATTCAAAGTGTGACAGTGCTGAAATCTGAAAACTAGCCTGGGCAGGAAGGGGGTGAAAGTGCCCGGTATTGAAGTGGTTAAGTCCATTCAATGCTGTATGACAGGTTCTCTTGAAGGCGGGGTTTGTCAATGCGTCTGAATGTTTAGCAGTAGTTCTATAGTCTCTGCGCCAGCTGATCACTGAGAACTATGTAACCTTTCGGAATGTTTATCTAATGAGATTAGCCAGCGGGAAAGGCAGATCCGGTCCAGTTTACATGGCTGAGAGGAGACAGCAAACAGGAGAAGCCGACCATCCGCTCCTACCGACAGTGTTCACTACCGCCTGCTCACCGTGTGCAGGGCACACACACACATGCTGCTTGGGAGTATTCTCTGGCCGGCTTGGCCCATGTTTTTTCCCTTTTTTTTTAATTTGATGAAGACCCATTCAGACCTTGGCATCCTAGTGCTTCGCCCTAATGCACATGAGTTACGTATATTTTGTCAATGTCCATCACATTAAAGCGGTAGTAAACCCCTGGGTGTTTTTTTTTTTTCTGACCTGCAAGGTAATATCATAATGTGCTAGTATTCATCACATACTAGCACATTATGTTAAAGTGATTGTAAAGGTTTTTTTGTTTTTTTTTAAAAATAACAAACATGTTATACTAACCTGCTCTGTGCAAGGGTTTTGCACAGAGCAGCCCCGATCCTCCTTTTCTGGGGTCTTCCGCCGGTGCTCCTGGCTCCTCCTCTTCATCGGGTGCCCCCATGGAGAGCCGATTTCCATGGGGACACTCATGTGGGTGTGCTCCCTAGTCCTGCTGCTGTGTCCATTGACACAGACAGCAGGATTCTGCCCCGCCCCTGTGTCACTGGATTTGATTGATAGCCAATGGCTATCAACCTATCCAAAGAGGACCCGAAACAGCGGCTGGAGCTGCTGAGCTCACGCTCGACGATTGGGTTCAGGTAAGAAAAAAAGGGGTGGGGGGGGGGCTCTGGGGGGGGGGGGGGGTGCAGTTGCAGCACAGAAGGCTTTTTCCTTTAATGCAAAGAATGCATTAAGGTGAAAAACCCTGAGATTTTACAACTCCTTTAAACTTACCTGAAAACAAAGCTTTCCTGCATCGAGCTGGAGGCCCTTCCATCATCACCCGGTCTTTCTTCCGGGTTCACAGGCACTGGCTCTGTGACTGGCCGGAGCAGCGATTACGTCACGCCCGAGCATGCCCACGGGAGCCGCCATTTACGGCACAGGACTCTGAAAGAATAGCCCGGGTGGCCATTCCTTCAGAGTGCATGCACTGATGACGTCACCGGCTGCCAGGGCCCCTGATAGGCCAGTACAGCTAGCCCTGTTGTACTGGGCCCGGCATCCTCAGCTTAGCGGGGGGGGGGGCCCGGTCAGCCTCACAGATGATCAGTGCGGCGGTGGGAGAGGTACAAGCACCGATCTCCCTGTGTGGCTTTCATTGAAAGCCACACAGGGAGATCGGTGCTTGCAACTCCCCCCGCTGATCATCCTCGATGGCCCATCAAATGTCCCTAATCTCTGGGCCCCGTGTCCTTCGGTGGCTTTCTACAGCTCTCCGGTGTCCTCCTGCGGCTCCCGGTGTCCTCCTCCGGCTCCCGGTGTCTTCCTCTGGCTCCCATTGTCCTCCTTCCAGTGTCCAGTGTCCTCCTGGGGCTCCCAGTGTCCTCCTCCAGCTCCCCTTGTCCTCCTCCCGGTTCCAGGTGTCCTCCTGCAGCTCCAAGTGTCCCCCTCTGGCTGCTGGTGTCCTCCTTCCAGTTCCCAGTGTCCTCCTTCCGGTTCTCGGTGTCCTCCTGCGGCTCCTGGTGTCCTCCTCTGGCTCTCGTTGTCCTCCTTCCGGTTCCCAGTGTCCTCCTCTGGCTCCCTGTGTCCTCCTGCGGCTCCCGTTGTCCTCTTTTCGGTTCCCAGTGTCCTCCTGCGGTTCCCAGTGTCCTCCTCTGGCTCCCAGTGTCCTCCTGCGGCTCCCGTTGTCCTCCTTTCGGTTCCCAGTGTCCTCCTGCGGTTCCCGGTGTCCTCCTCCCGGTTCCAGGTGTCCTCCTGCAGCTCCAAGTGTCCCCCTCTGGCTGCTGGTGTCCTCCTTCCAGTTCCCAGTGTCCTCCTTCCGGTTCTCGGTGTCCTCCTGCGGCTCCTGGTGTCCTCCTCTGGCTCTCGTTGTCCTCCTTCCGGTTCCCTGTGTCCTCCTGCGGCTCCCGGTGTCCTCCTCCGGCTCCCGGTGTCCTCCTGCGGCTCCCGGTGTCCTCCTCCAGCTCCCGTTGTCCTCCTTCCGATTCCTGGTGTCCTCCTCCGGCTCCCTTTGTCCTCTTTCCGGTTCCCCGTGTCTTCCTGTGTGCTCCTCCAGCTCCTCCATGTGCTTCTCCGGCTCCTCCTCCTCCCAGATCTGTCAGTATGAAGAGCAGAGGAAGGAGCCGGTAAATATGTAATTTACCGGTTCCTTACTTTTCTGAATGCACAGAGTCAGTGATCACTGACTGTTCATTCATAACTGAGCATCGTGAACTGTGTTTGCGATGCTTTAGTTCATGAATGGAGAGGAGCTGCTGTCCATTCATCTTCAGTGCAGCTGGGGCTGCTAAGAAAGGGACTGGGGAATCTGTGTCCTCAGTCCCTTTCCCTGTCTCAAAGGGGAGATGTCAGGGGTTTAGACCCCTAATATCTCACCAAAGCCCACCCCCACCACCTCAACAGTGCTGAAAAAAACAAAAAAAAACACTGACAACGTCCACTCCCCCCCCCCCCCCCCCCAGAAAGAAATCATTGTAAAAAAAAAAATAACAACAATCCACTGCCCTACTGATACGTTTCATTGTCAACCTTCTCCCCCCAAAAAAGAATAGTGAAAAATATGTAAAAAAAAAAAGAAGAAGAAATGAAATTGTAAAAAAAAAGTATGACAGCGCAATTGTCATTCAAAGTGTGACAGCGCTGAAAGCTGAAAATTGGTCTGGGCAAGAGGGGGGTGTAAGTGCCCTGTAAGCAAGGGGTTAAAAGCTGAACTCCAAGATAGAGAAATAAATCCAGCTTTGTATTAATTATTAGATTCTTGGATTTCTTTTTCTTTTTAATGAAAGCTGTTTAAGTACCTAACATTTGCTTGGTGTCAGTTGTTTGCAATCCCCTGTACTGTACTGTATGTGGGCTGAGACTAGGAGAGAGAAAAGCAGCACAAGGAGCAGATAGGATTTGATTTAAATCATCTCAATTTAAAACACAATTTAAAAAATGTAAATAAAATTAAAGAGCAACTGTCATCTCTGTCCCGCAGCGGCTCCACCTCTGACCGGCTGTTGGCTCCTCCTCTGACCGGCAGTTGGCTCCTCCTCTGACCCGCTGTTGGCTCCTCCTCTGACCCACTGTTGGCTCCTCCTCTGACCCGCTGTTGGCTCCTCCTCTGACCCACTGTTGGCTCCTCCTCTGACCCGCTGTTGGCTCCTCCTCTGACCCGCTGTTGACTCACCGACGGTCCCATTCCCTTTAATAGGACGGCTGGTGATGCGGCAGTGACACAACAAGGTGAGGGACGTGGCGGCAGCGAGTGATTGGATGCCCGCTAACAGGCGCTGCCATGATGGATCTGAAATGACAGGTGCTCTTTAAATGCAAGGACTTATTCTTGCTGGAATTAGAATCTTTATTATTTGCAAACAAAATGAAAGTTTCCTATTTAGAATAATAAGCTGTCAGGTTAGTAAAACAGCGATATCAGAACCGATTCAGTCATACAGTTTGTAGTGTACATAGATTTGCAAGACAATGGGATAAAGGGATATTCCTGATTGTTTTATCTCATGGTTACTGTAAAATTGTGTGAATGCATCAATTAAGTGCATGTTATCTCAGCTTGCAGAGATTGGATTCATTGAATGAGTTTACCAAAAATGTAAATATTGCAGAATGTACAGCCTCATGCTATATAACTGAGCTCCATTTCATGTTCAATAAACTAAATTATTAATGCATCTTAAATAGAAAACTATATTTAGATACATTTTTTACTCCAAACGCATTTTATTAAAATAAATTTGATTTAAATTTAAAAAATCTTTTTTTTTTTTTTAAATCATTGATTTTTATCCACCCCGACAAGGAGCCTGGGCTGTGTTGCATTTCTGATTGGAGGAAAGAGCAGAAAGATGAGCTTATCAATCTGCGGCTTCTCCTCTCACTGTCCAATCATAAGCTGGGGGAGAAATAAGACCTGTATGTGTTACTGAACTGCAGCAGAGAAAAATCAGATCGCCAGCCGTGTCAGTCAGGGCTGGGCTGTGTGACGGAGCTGTGTAAATCTTGGGACTGGATGGACAGGGATACAAAGTTTGTGTCAATAGCTGTCTGCCGGGAGTTCAGCTTTGCCCTCTTTTCTGCAGGCTCTCCGGGATCCTTCGTGTCATAGACTGAGGACCAGGTGACACCATTATGCATTTTCTCATGCAATGGAGAGATTGGGCTTTAAACTTCCTGTGACTAAAGATGACAGAGCTGATGTGTCAGTGTGTGAATCTCACCGGGACATGCTGGGATTTGTAGTTCTACAGCAGTGGGAGAGAACACACCGTACTCGGACAGCCGAGCCATACAGGGAAAGCAGATGATCGCAGAGGATGAAGGAACATTTGGGGGTTAGTTTGGCGCGGTTCCCGCACACCCAGACATGATAAGCACCCTCCGGGATCTTCTGAACCTCTCACCCAACGACCAATCAAAAACCTGCTATTATGCGACTCCGAACATTGCGGCCGACTCAACTGCCGCCAGAATTCAGCATCTGCAGAGCCGCAGGTGGCAGGCGGGGGGCTGCAGGGAGGGGACGGCGTTCCATCTGATATCACCTCCGACACCCCCCGATCGTCTCCTACCCACCCAGAGCAACCCCCAGAATGTGCAAAACCCGGGACCGGGCGGGATCAGGAATACGGAATGTAAATATATATATATTTTAGTTTTAGATGGACTTAGATCACCTTACAGTTTTTTTCCTATGCTTTGAAGACTATTGGTGAGATCTCTGCACATCTGCTGTGCCCATTATGAGGGGCTCCCACCACCCCTGTGCTGAGTTCCCAGGTCTGTACACCTGCTGTGTCCATTATGAGGACTTCCCACCATTCATGTGCTGAGTTTCTGGTTCTGTACACCTGCTGTGCCCATCATGAGGGGCTCCACCATCCCTGTGCTGAGTTCCCGGATCTGTACATCTGCTGTGCCCATCATGAGGGGCTCCACCATCCCTGTGCTGAGATCCCGGGTCTGTACACCTGCTGTGCCCATCATGAGGGGCTCCCACCATCCCTGTGCTGAGTTTCTGGTTCTGTACACCTGCTGTGCCCATCATGAGGGGCTCCACCATCCCTGTGCTGAGTTCCCAGGTCTGTACACCCGCTGTGCCCATTATAAGGGGTTCCCACCATCCCTGTGCTGAGTTCTTGATTCTGTACACCTGCTGTGCCCATCATGAGGGGCTCCACCATCCCTGTGCTGAGATCCCGGGTCTGTACACCTGCTGTGCCCATTATGAGGGGCTCCCACCATCCCTGTGCTGAGTTCCCAGGTCTGTACACCTGCTGTGCCCATTATGAGGGGCTCCCACCACCCCTGTGCTGAGTTCCCAGGTCTGTACACCTGCTGTGCCCATCATGAGGGGCTCCACCATCCCTGTGCTGAGTTCCCGGATCTGTACATCTGCTGTGCCCATCATGAGGGGCTCCCACCATCCCTGTGCTGAGTTCTTGATTCTGTACACCTGCTGTGCCCATCATGAGGGGCTCCACCATCCCTGTGCTGAGTTCCCAGGTCTGTACACCCGCTGTGCCCATTATAAGGGGTTCCCACCATCCCTGTGCTGAGTTCTTGATTCTGTACACCTGCTGTGCCCATCATGAGGGGCTCCACCATCCCTGTGCTGAGATCCCGGGTCTGTACACCTGCTGTGCCCATCATGAGGGGCTCCCACCATCCCTGTGCTGAGTTTCTGGTTCTGTACACCTGCTGTGCCCATCATGAGGGGCTCCACCATCCCTGTGCTGAGTTCCCAGGTCTGTACACCCGCTGTGCCCATTATAAGGGGTTCCCACCATCCCTGTGCTGAGTTCTTGATTCTGTACACCTGCTGTGCCCATCATGAGGGGCTCCACCATCCCTGTGCTGAGATCCCGGGTCTGTACACCTGCTGTGCCCATTATGAGGGGCTCCCACCATCCCTGTGCTGAGTTCCCAGGTCTGTACACCTGCTGTGCCCATTATGAGGGGCTCCCACCACCCCTGTGCTGAGTTCCCAGGTCTGTACACCTGCTGTGTCCATTATGAGGACTTCCCACCATTCATGTGCTGAGTTTCTGGTTCTGTACACCTGCTGTGCCCATCATGAGGGGCTCCACCATCCCTGTGCTGAGTTCCCGGATCTGTACATCTGCTGTGCCCATCATGAGGGGCTCCACCATCCCTGTGCTGAGTTCCCGGATCTGTACATCTGCTGTGCCCATCATGAGGGGCTCCCACCATCCCTGTGCTGAGTTCTTGATTCTGTACACCTGCTGTGCCCATCATGAGGGGCTCCACCATCCCTGTGCTGAGTTCCCAGGTCTGTACACCCGCTGTGCCCATTATAAGGGGTTCCCACCATCCCTGTGCTGAGTTCTTGATTCTGTACACCTGCTGTGCCCATCATGAGGGGCTCCACCATCCCTGTGCTGAGATCCCGGGTCTGTACACCTGCTGTGCCCATCATGAGGGGCTCCCACCATCCCTGTGCTGAGTTTCTGGTTCTGTACACCTGCTGTGCCCATCATGAGGGGCTCCACCATCCCTGTGCTGAGTTCCCAGGTCTGTACACCCGCTGTGCCCATTATAAGGGGTTCCCACCATCCCTGTGCTGAGTTCTTGATTCTGTACACCTGCTGTGCCCATCATGAGGGGCTCCACCATCCCTGTGCTGAGATCCCGGGTCTGTACACCTGCTGTGCCCATTATGAGGGGCTCCCACCATCCCTGTGCTGAGTTTCTGGTTCTGTACACCTGCTGTGCCCATCATGAGGGACAGGAGAGGGGGGACACGAAGAGCACATGGTCAGCCTAAAGAGGAGGAAGAAGCATGTAGACGAACGAATTACCTCCATTTTTCCTCCTGCAGCCGCTAAATACTTACCAAGCTTTCAGCGGCTACAGGAGAAAAATGGAGGGGATCGGCTCTTCTATACCAGGGGTCTCCAAACTTTCTAAACAAAGGGCCAGTTTATTGTCCAAAGACTTTAGGGGGCGGGGGGGTTGGGGGGGGGGGGCGGACTGTGTCCAGCGGGTGTGGACATTTTCCTGGCATCGCTACATTTGGTATTAGGAGGAGGAATAGTGCCCAATCGTTGGCATCATTAGGAGGAACAGTAACCCATTGTTGGTGTCAGTGGGCAGAATAGCTGTTCGTATGAGTGGGAAGAATAGTTCCAAGGGCCGGTTAAAGGCAAGCAAAGGACTACAGTTTAAAGGCCACTGCTCTATACCTACCTCCCAACTTTCTGAGATGGAAATGAGGGACACCTATTACCAAATGTATGTAGGCATAGGACACACCCACTGCCACGCCTCCCTTAAAGGAGAATTGTACAAAAAAAAATGATTGGCTAAACCCACAAGTGCTTTTTTTACCACTACTATTCCTTTATACTGGCTTTTGAAACGTAAAAATGCAGCAATTTAGAAATTGAATGAGAGGTTTAGCACTGGGAAACACCTTTTGACAGATAAATAGTGCTTCTTCTATATAACTATATAGATCAGACCAAAATGAGGAGGAAAGAGGGACAGAGGGACATTGCTCCAAATCAGGGACAGTCCCTCGAAATCAGGGACAGTTGGGATCTATATCTATATACCACCCCCGCTGCCTCTCCTATCCAGCTGTACAGGGGAGCTGCATCACAATTGCGACCCCTATAGTTAAAGCGGAGTCCCACCCAAAAATGGAACTTCCGCTTTAAAGGAAGGTGACCCCCTGACATGCCACATTTGGCATGTCATTTTTTTTTGGGGGGGGGGGAGCGGATACCCTCAAAGTAGCCGTGGCGACCGTGACCTACATGTTTCACACCCCTGCGCTTTATCAAAGTCCGACTACGCCACGGCTACTTTGAGCTTGCGATCCGCCTAGCTTCCTGGTACTCCTCGTTTCCGGCCCCGACCCCGCCTCCCGGCTTCTGGGATTCAGTGCGCGCCATCCAGAGCGCCCTCCAGCACGCCGGGGGTTCCAGCCAGCCTGATCAGCCAGCTTGACCGAGGTCATTCAGAGGCGCGATCTACAATACACCTCCTGGATCGCAGCGAGTCCGATATCCGGGCTACAGCCACTAAGTGCACCTTAGATAGAGAGCGGTGTCTCTCCACCTCTATTTTTCTCCCTGCACATTGAGCCATTGGGTCTGACAATTAGGATCGGAGCTTGGAGCACACTTGTTGACATTAACCCCTTGTCGTCTGGAAGCCATGGTGGTATCTTATATACTAATTTTCGGATTACTTCAACCATGATAATGAGTTGTGCTTATGAAGTCTAATCATTTTATCATCTCATTTTTTCATTGACAGTTGTTTTTAATCTCAAATCTCAGCATGCATCCAATAAATGAACTTTATTGATTATACCATCAGCCATAGTTCTTTACTACTGATCCCATTGAGCGCTGCATTTTTTTAAAATTTTTTATCGTGGCCATGAGTGGCCTGTCTCAAAAAATGATAAAAAAAAAAAAAATACAATCAATTGTCGTTCAAAGTGTGACAGCGCTAAAAAATGGGGTGAAAGTGACCGGTATTGAAGTGGTTAAAAAACAAAAAAACACTGGTTCCCTTGGCGGAAAAAAAACGCTCATATAGAGTGTTTTTGTACAGGCGTTTAGTTTTTTTTCATTTCTGCCCGAAAACTCCTCTCAAAAAACGCAAACCCGGGAGGGGATTTTTTCATCGGCCTCTAAATGTTGAGCTTAAAATATGCCTCTAAGCGTCCTAATGTGTATGGAGATATAGGATAACATTGAGCGGCTTCTACAGGCTAAACACCAAACTCCTGTAGAAGCCGCAGGTTTTTTTTTTTAAACCGCTTGCAGACCGCCCCACGCACATCTACTGTGTCAGATCACACACCTAGTGATACTTCCGAGTCTGGGCCGCCGGGATTGGACACCGTGGGAGCCAATCAGTACAAACCAATCAATATACGCTTATTGGGATTTTTTTTTACCAACAAAAATGTAGCAGAATACATATTGGCCTAAATTTATGAAGAAATTAGATTTTTTTTACATTTTTTTATTGGATGTGTTTCATAGCAGAAAGTAAAAATATATATATATATTTTTTTTTTTTTCACAAATTGTCTGTCTTTTTTTTGTTTATAGCGCAAAAAATGAAACCCGCAGAGGTGATCAAATGCCACCAAAAGAAATCTCTATTTAGCCAAACAGGAAGTGAGAGACATTTTTTGCCAATTATTATTATTATACAGGAATTATAGGAATTCCTTGGACCCCCCCAGGTTACCAAAACTAGTGTCCCCATTGGACGATTTTACCTCTATTACTTTTCTGGGGACAACCCAAAAATTGGGATTTTCTTTTAATTTTTACGTTTAATGATAAGGGTAAACAGGACAAATAGAGATGGTGAATCTCCCTAGTGGGGGTAAGAGGTAGCAATAAAAACTGGTATTCAAAACTCTCTCCACTCGATCCAACACTTAAAGCGGAGTTCCACCTGGGGAAAAAAATATTTAAGTCAGCGGCTACAAATACTGTAGCTGCGGACTTTTAATATAAGGACACTTGCCTGTCCAGGGAGCCCGCGATGTCGGCACTTTCGGCTTCACTCCTGGTTCCCCACTGCGCATGCGTGAGCCGCACTGCTGGTTCTGAATGGTCCCTGCTGTCTTCTGGGTGTGTCTCCCAGAAGACAGCGGGGGGGGGGGAGGAGGGGCTGGACACGGTGTAGTTTGCCGCAGAAAGTGCGGTGATCTATGCCCGGAAGTTGAAGCAAATACCTGGATTTGACAGGTATCCGCTCCCCCCTGAAAGGTGCCCAATGTGACACCGGAGGGGAGGAGGAGGAGTTCTATTTCTGGGTGGAGCTCCCCTTTAAAACAAAAAAAAAAAGTTATTTTTTTTTTTTACTTTAACTGTAATTCTTACTCCTGCCAGTAGGAGGTGCTATGCAAGAAGGAACAATCTATTGCGATGTTTTAGCTTGGAGGGCACAGAACAGACATGCTGTGATTCTCAGGCTACCTCTTCTGCTTAAAATTAGTTATGCCAACAGAAGGTACCAGAGGGTTCTGAAGGCATAACGGTCTGTTCTGAGTAACAGCGACCAATTCGATTGCTTCTCTAGCAAACTTTACAACATTTAAGGCCCCATTCTCACCTTTGCTGAGTGCGATAACGCACATTTTATTGTATTTTTTTCTGCATTGATGAGAGTTGCATTAAGGCAAACCATATACTTTATTAAAGCCCAACTCTGGGCTCCTTTATTCTGCCCCCCCCCCCCCCCCCAGTGTAACCCCCCCTTCCTACTGGAGTCCCCCCACCCCCATCATTTTTTCAAATTTAGCTTTTCAGATACTGTATCTTTTAACTGTTCATTTGACCAACAGGGTCCCCTTTCCTCTTCGGATCTTCTCCCGGCAGTGATGTCATCAACGCTCTCAGCATCATTATATCGTTAAGGGCTCATCCTAACGCGTGTATTGTGGGCAATGTGCATGTGCATTTACCACAACGCATGGCAGTGTGTGTTGCAGTGCCAATCATTGCAAATAACTCTCTAATGCATTGTGCAGTACAGCCCAACACAAAGCATTGCACCACCGTGCATATACTGTGCGTTGTAATGTGCTACATTTTTAAAATGGGCCGGGTATGTTCCGTCATCTGTGGCGGTGCGCTGGCAGACTCTTTATAATGTATGAAGCGCCTTGACGCAAACTATGCCATAATGTGCATTAACGCACGTGCATTAGCAGGGCCGGGACAAGGGGTGGGCAGGAGGGACGGCTGCTCTGGGCACTGTGATATCATGTGAGGTGGGGGAAGAGATTTGTGTTGAGAGGGAGAATTTGAGGGGCAGCATGGCGTACAAATTGTTCTAGGTTCTAGGAGGGGAAATTTAGGGGGGGGGGGGGTGCTAGGAGTGGTGTTTTAGGGGGATTTGTGTTAGAAGGGGGTATGGGGAAAAAAGATTTATGCTAGAAGGGGGGATTCGGGGAGGGGGGTTTGGTGCTACCCTGTTTCCCCTAAAATAAGACCTAGCGTGATTGTCGGCGATGGCTTCAATATAAGCCCTTCCCCCCAAATAAGCCCTAGTTAAAGTCCTTGTGGGTCTTATTTTCAGGGTAGGGCTTATTTTCGGGGAAACAGGGTAGGGCTTATTTGGAGGGTAGGGCTTATATTGCAGCCATCACCGACAATAACGCTAGGTCTTATTTTAGGGGAAACAGGGTAGAAGAGGTGAGAGGGTAGCGGGGGAGGGGAATTGTGCTCGGAGGGGGATGGGGGTGGGAGGGTATGTGCTAGGAGGGGGAGGGTGGTATTTTTGCTAGGAGTAGGGATTGGAGTGGGGGGGGGGTATGTGCTAGGAGGGGGAGGGTGGTATTTGTGCTAGGAGTAGGGATTTGGAGTGGGGGGGAGTATGTGCTAGGAGGGGGAGGGTGGTATTTGTGCTAGGAGTAGGGGATTTGGAGTGGGGGGGGAGTATGTGCTAGGAGGGGGAGGGTGGTATTTGTGCTAGGAGTAGGGATTTGGAGTGGGGGGGGAGAGGTTGTGTGCTCACAGGGGAAATTTGAGGGGATTTGAAGGGTAGACGATTTGTGCTAGGAGGGGTGTTTTAGGGGGATTTGTGTTAGAAGGGGTATGGGGGAAGAAGATTTGTGCTAGGAGCTAGGAGGGGGGAATCGGGGGGGGGGGGGTTGGTGCTAGAAGGGGTGGTAGAGTAGAGGGGGGAGGGGAATCGTGCTAGGAGGGAAATTTTGTTTTTGTGGGGGATTTGTGCTAGCAGGGGGATGGGGTGGGTATGTGCTAGGGGGTGGGGGGGGTTGTGCTACTAGGGATAAATGAGGGGCATTTGTGCTAGGAGGAAGATGGGGGTGGGGTGGGGTGCTATGTGCTAGGAGGGGGAGGGAGGGTTTGTGCTAGGAGTAGGGATTTGGAGTGTGGGGGGGGGGGGGTTGTGTGCTCGGAGATGAACTTTGAGGGATTTAAAGGGTAGAGGATTTGTGCTAGGAGGGGCATTTTGAGGGGGGGGCATTTGTGCTGGGAGAATTTCTGCAGGCGAAGCAGATTTATAATGGGAGGAGGGGGGATTTGTGCTTAGAGGGAAAGCATACAGGCTAGTGCTATTTTTTTGGGGGAGGGGGGGTTGCTGACACATAATGCTCATACATCTTGGGGGGTGCAGTTTGGCATCTTTGCCCCGGGCACTACATGACCCGGCACTGTGCATTAAAATGCCACAACAAAATGCTTACATGTAAATAGGCCCTAAGTGCAGTGCCCCATGATAATACCCCCCCCCACCTCAAGGGGCCTTGCAGCCCATCCCTTATGGTACGTCCTCAGTCCTCTTAGTTACATGACAATCAACCTGGAAGACTGAGGACATCTAGTGACAGAAAGGACTTCCTGTGTGGAGGAGCCAGCACTGCAAAGGAGGTGAGTATTGCAGTCAAAACTATTTTTTTTTTTTCCTTTCAAACTCTTTATGGGGGACCATTTAAATAAAAGTACCCCGCTCTGGTCTGTAACAAGTCTCAACACACAGAAATTAGTACCTGTGTGATTTTTTGGCATCACAATGCACATTGGCAATATAAAGGGCCATGCATATTTACCATCTGCAATAGGTTGTTGTGCATTAAAACGCAGGTCTTTGGTGTCATTGGGAGGAACGGTGGCCCATCATTGGTGTCATTGTGAGAAATAGTGCCCCATCATTGGTGTCATTGGGAGGAATAGTGCCCCATTGTTGGTGTCATTGGGAGGATTAGTGCCCCATTGCTGCTTTCGGTGGGAGGAGGCAAGCAAAGGGCAGCAGTTTGGAGACCCCTACATCAGAGCATTCCAGACTTGTGTTAGGCTTAGTTACCACCTACAGGTGCAACCAAGTGCAGGCACATCTCTGCGCGATGCAACTTGCCTATTTATTTCAATGAGTTGCGCAAGAAAGGCGTTCCTGATTCTTTTCCAAACACGCACTGCACAGAGCACCATGCAGCTTGGCATGTGCAAAAACGTGCGCATTTGCAGATGCGTGGGGGGTGCCATTAACAATTAATGGCGCCACCATGGGTCTTGCTAAATGGCAGTGCGTTTCCATTCTGCGCATGTTCCCGACATGCATAGATGTGAACTTAGGGCCGGTTCACACCAGAATGCGGTGCAGGAAAGGCACATTCTGTGCCAATTATATTTGTTTGCTTTTGTTGTACTTATGAGGATTATTTACAATCATTTAGAATTTTTGGCACCTATTTATTTAAGGTATCATTTGTTTTAATATCTTGTAACAATTTTGATGCACAGTGTAACAATGTATCCAGCAGCAGTTTTGATATACACTAGGGCTGGATTCCCACCTATGGCATTTTTAGTGCTTTTTGCATTTTGCAGATTTGCACTACAGTCCATTTAACATGATTTCCTATGGAACACGTTCTGTAGTGCAAAAGGCAAAAAGCACTAAAAATGCACAGCTGTGAACCAGGCCTTGGTATTAGGTGTTTTTCTGAGTGCAGCTGAGCTGCCCCCCTACAATGAGCAAAAATAAAAACTCCAGTGTGTTTCTTTAGTGCTACATCTGTGCTGTTTTGTGCCGTAAAAAGTTACATTTGTATTGCTTTTATTTTTAAGATATTAGCAATTGTTTTCTCTAGACTATGACATCACCTAGCCCCCCTACAACAGCCAAAGGACACAAAACCGGGCTGGTTGGTTAGTGCCGCGTTTGGGCTGGTTTGTGCTGTTTAAATCTTCATTCCATCTTTTATCGTTTTTGCATCATTAATGATTTATTAAAGGTCACCAAAGGTCACTCAGCCCCCCCCCCCCCACAACAGCCAAAAAACTTAAAACTGGGCTTGTTGGTTAGTGCCACGTTTGTGCTGGTTTGTGATGCTAAAATTTATGTTTGTGCTGTTATGGTTTTTTAGTGATAACAGTTTTTTTTTTATCAAACCCCACCCACTTTGCCGCCCTACAATCAGCACACATAAAAACTCAAATGTGTTTCCTTAAAATTTACATTCGTTCTGCTTTTATTTTTACGATATTATCAATTTTTTTTTGCAGACTACGGCATCACCCAGCCCCCCTACAACAGCCAAAGGACACGAACCGAAAACGATAAAAGATAGAGCGACCCCCCCCCAGGAGTGGCAGAGAGATCACCCCGACCCCCCATGGCTGGACCACCAGCCGCCACGTGTTTGGGTGGTGATGCAGAGCAGAGAGATGAAGGTGGCCATCTTCCGGATCTCCCTGTACATCCTCCCCGCCCGCGACCAATAAGATTGCTCCTCCCACTTCCTGATTGGCCAAGAGAAGCAGGAAGACAATAGCGAATATTAATTCGCTACTGTCACACAACTGGGTGGGCTGCGCCCCGAGCCCTCCCTTTTTTGAAGCCAATTAGAGCCTCAGGCTCTAATCATGTGCTTAAAAAAAACCCCAATGGAATCCATGTGTCCAGCGCCCTGCATGAACAGTATCCTACAAAAGTGAGTACACCCCTCACATTTTTAAAAATATTTTATTATATCTTTTCATGTGACAACGCTGAAGAAATGACGCTATAATGTAAAGTAGTGAGTGTACAGCTTGTATAACAGTGTACATTTGCTGTCCCCTCAAAATAACTCACCACACAGCCATTAATGTCTAAACCGCTGGCAACAAATGTGAGTACACCCCTAAGTGAAAATGTCTAAATTTTATTATTACTATTATTATTATTATACAGGATTTATATAGCGCCAACAGTTTACGCAGCGCTTTACAATATAAAAGGGAGACAATACAGTTATAATACAATAAAATACAAGAGGATTAAGAGGGCCCTGCTCAGAAGAGCTTACAATCTAATAGGGTGGGGCAGGTGGTACAAAAGGTTGTAACTGTGGGGAATGAGCTGTTGGTCCAAAGTGTCAATATTTTGTGTGGCCACCATTATTTTCCAGCACTGCCTTAACCCTCTTGGGCATGGAGTTCACCAGAGCTTCACAGGTTGCCACTGGAGTCCTCTTCCACTCCTCCATGATGACATCACAGAGCTGGTGGATGTTGGAGACCTTGCGCTCCTCCACTTTCCGTTTGAGGAAGCCCCACAGATGCTCAATAGGGTTTAGGTCTGGAGACATGCTTGGCCAGTCCATCACCTTTACCCTCAGCTTCTTTAGTAAGGCAGTGGTGGTCTTGGAGGTGTGTTTGGGGTCGTTATGTTGGAATACTGCCCTGCGGCCCAGTCTCTGAAGGGAGGGGGCCATGCTCTGCTTCAGTATGTCACAGTACATGTTGGCATTCATGGTTCCCTCAATGATCTGTAGCTCCCCAGTGCCGGCAGCACTCATGCAGACCCAGACCATGACACTCCCACCACCATGCTTGACTGTAGGCAAGACACACTTGTCTTTGTACTCCTCACTTGGTTGCCGCCATACACGCTTGACACCATCTAAACCAAATAAGTTTATCTTGGTCTCATGAGACCACAGGACATGGTTCCAGTAATCCATGTCCTTAGTCTGCTTGTCTTCAGCAAACTGCAGGTTTTCTTGTGCATCATCTTTAGAAGAGGCTTCCTTCTGAGATGACAGCCATGCAGACCAATTTGATGCAGTGTGCGGTGTATGGTCTGAGCACTGACAGGCTGACCCCCCACCCCTTCAACCTCTGCAGCAATGCTGGCAGCACTCATACGTCTATTTCCCAAAGACAACCTCTGGATATGATGCTGAGCACGCGCACTCAACTTCTTTGGTTGACCATGACAAGGCTGGTTCTCAGTAGAATCTGTCCTGTTAAATCTCTGTATGGCCATCGTGCTGCAGCTCAGTTTCAGGGTCTTGGCAATCTTCTTATAGCCTAGGCCATCTTTATGTAGATCAACAATTCTTTTCTTCAGATCCTCAGAGAGTTCTTTGCCATGAGGTGCCATGTTGAACTTCCAGTGACCAGTATAAGAGAGTGAGAGCGATAAAACCAAATTTAACACACCTGAGACCTTGTAACACTAACGAGTCACATGACACCGTGGAGGGAAAATGGCTAATTGGGCCCAATTTGGACATTTTCACTTTTATTACCAGCGGTTTAGACATTAATGGCTGTGTGTTGAGTTATTTTGAGGGGACAGCAAATTTACACTGTTATACAAGCTGTACACTCACTACTTTACATTGTAGCAAAGTGTCATTTCTTCAGTGTTGTCACATGAAAAGATATAATAAAATATTTACAATATTGAGGGGTGTACTCACTTTTGTGAGATACTGTAGATTAGGGGCCGGGCGCATAGATTAGGGAGGCGGCACCCCTTGTGCCCCATGTAGAGCGGCGACAACTGCCCGGGACAAGGGGTGGGCAGGAGGGTGACCGCCCCAGGCACAGTGAAGCAAAGGGGGCAAGTAATGGATGCAGGGTGGGGCACCCATTCTACAGCATGTATTAACAGTGGGGAGCAGTACTGGCTCCCTGCCCTGGGGGCTGGACAACCCCGCCCCGGTACTGTTTGTGGGCACCAGATTGCATAGTACTGCACTACCATGTGGCTTTGGTGCGGCACATTTTTTAAAGGTAGTGCGTGGGCTATTTTCTCTGCGTTCCAGTGGGCTTTCAGCTCTTTCAAGTGAATAAGTTGCAAAATCGCACCACACGATTCTGGCGTCAATGGGTCCAAAGCCGTATTTGTTCCGTATTTAGGTGCTGTATATTTTTGTTCTGTATACTGGAATTATTTGTTCATTCTGCTCCCTTTAATCATCTGTTACAATGATAATCACCCTCTGGTGACGCAGCAATGTGAACCATGCTCTCCCCCCCCCCCAGGTGCCATTGTTACAATCGGAATTCCCATTGTGTGACGCACATGAAAGCATATTTGCCGGGGAAAGTCTGATTTATGAGCGCTGCGAGTCTCCCGCTGACAATCGGGTATGACAGAACGATGCTCAGCGCATAACTTGCTGATGACTTCTTAGAGACATTAAGCAGACGGTGTGACCTGCCGCATGGAATAATGCAGAGAATGTGCAAAATATTCTGAAAGGGCTCAGAGGTCTGCCTGGCCGATATAGACGTCAGGTAACTGCTGGGGGCGCAGCTACAAACCAAACTGACCCGGAAGGTTCTCTTTGGCCTGGTGTCGGCAAATGAAAAAAAAAAATGATCACACCTTCCAAAGGGTCAAGAGTTGGGATGAGTAGGGATTAGATTAGAGTCGGGTCAAACCCACACTGCCTGTCCACACTTTGGTGAACCGCCCAACAAACTGGCTCAAATCCCCAACCCGCAGTTTGTAAAGAAACTGGCTGAGGATCTGTCATTTAGCGGTGGTAGCACTTCTGCCGGGGATTCTGGGTGACACCTTTGACCGAATTTAGTCATGACCTTATTTGGTTAATTACATCACCAAGGAAATCCAGCTGGTTTGTTTACACACATCTTCCAGGTGGGGATCTGTCATTTAGTGGCGGTAACACTTATTGCTGAGGGTCCTGGGTGACATCATTGACCAAATATGGTCATAACCATGTTTGGTCAAAGACACCATCCGGGAACCACAGATGACACCTGCCAGCTAAGGATCTGTCATTTAGGGGTGGTAGCACTACTGCCAGGGGTCCTAGGTGACATCATTGCCCAAATATAGTCATGACCATATTTGGTCAATGACATTACCCAGAAACTCTAGCTAGTTTGTTTACAAACACCTGCCCGCTGGGGAACGGTCATTTAGTGGCAGTAGCACTACTGCTGAGCGTCCTGGGTGACATCATAGAACAAATTTAGTCATGATCTTATTTGGTCAATGACATCACCCTGCAACCTCGAATTTTTGGTTTACAAACACCTGCCAGCTGGGGATGTGTCATTTAGCGGCAGTAGCACTAGTGCCAAAGGTCCTGGGTTTTATCATTAACCATATGATTGTGCTGGCTAACTTTGCCTGTGTCATCATGGGACATTCTGTAACACCAGCTGCAGTGAGCCTGTTTCCCTCTAGTGCTCAGCCTGGACACTGCGTCTTCATATCCTGAATGCAGAGCAAGCAGAGACCACAGCTGAGAGCAAGGGATCATGGGATATGTGGTCCAAGGAGCCAGGATTTTCATTGAAGCCAGACTGCTGCAGACTACAAGTTCCAGCCGACTGGAAGAGAGAGAGAAGAATGCTGGGTGAGGACATAAATAGCCTGGTCTGGGGAGGAGTCTTCCTCTTGGGACCACAACCTTCAGCTGAGAGCAGCGGCCCGGCTGCTCTGGGAGATGCGAGCAGGCCCTTGAGCCTTAGTATCATCAGGATTGGTGAGCGGGCAGAAGCCCACCCTTTGTACACCCTACAAAGACACTGCATGCAGACACCTTTATTCCATCTCTTTATATTAAAGCCTCAAAAAACACTTTGCACATGCTGGTTTCTGTTGCTGGTCACTGTTGCACAGCAATCCTTCTGGGCCCTTAATGAGTTAGCTGGGCCCTCCCCCCCCCACCTAAAGGACTCTGTGCACAATATCTCCACACTTTAAAGGGAACTCCAGTCAGAGATTAAGTATTGCATTTTTTTTAACTTGTTGTTTTATAATTATGCCACAAAGTGTGTTGGGCCCGTGGCATCAGGATTTGTTGGGACCAGTCTGACATAAAAGTTCATTCTCTTCCCTTTTATACCTGGGGTCATAGATTTCAGGACTTACTGGTTATACTACTGTTTGACTTATTGTGATTTTCTTTTCATTGCATACCCTTTGCATATTTACCACGAGTAAGAGTTTAAAGAGGTTCTAAACCTGCAAAAAAAAAAAAAAAAATCAAAAAGAAAAAAAAAACCTGCAAGACAAAGGCATAATGAGCTAGTAAACATCGCATACTAGGCCATTATGAAACACTTACCTTAGAACGATGCCCTGCAGTGGCACCGGCACACTGCTGACGCGGCCGACATCTTTCCTAGAGTTACTTCCGCTTTCACAGGCTCCAGCACTGTGATTGGCCGCAACCGCGATGACGTCACTCCCGCGCATGCGCGTGGGTGCCGACAGTCATGGCTCGGGCCCTAAAGAAAGGGCACGAGTGGGCCATTCCTTCAGTGCGCATGCGCACATGACTGATTGAAGCACATTATTTCTATTATCACATTGTATTACAAAATGAAATAGTTCAACTCACCATAATGCAGAATCAGTGGGAGCCCTGAGAGTGTCACTTGCCACGTCGCCTGCCACCAGATGCCATCAGGTGTCCTCAGCAGAGTCCCTCCTTATATCAGGCATCCCCAGCAGAGTCCCTCCTTACATCAGAGGTCCCCAGCGGAGTCCCTCCTTACATCAGGGGTCCCCAGCGGAGTCCGTCCTTACATCAGGTGTACCCAGCGGAGTGCCTCCTTACATCAGGTGTACTCAGCGGAGTGCCTCCTTACATCAGGTGTCCCCAGTGGAGTGCCATCTTACATCAGGTGTCCCCAGCGGAGTGCCATCTTACATCAGGTGTCCCCAGCGGAGTGCCTCCTTACATCAGGTGTCCCCAGCAGAGTGCCATCTTACATCAGGTGTCCCCAGCAGAGTGCCTCCTTACATCAGGTGTCCCCAGTGGAGTGCTTCCTTACATCAGGTGTCCCCAGCGGAGTGCCTCCTTACATCAGCTGTCCCAAGTGGAGTGCCTCCTTACATCTCAGGTGCCTCCTTACATCAGCTGTCCCCAGCAGAGTGCCTCCTTACATCAGGTGTCCCCAGTGGAGTGCCTTCTTACATCAGGTATCCCCCGCGGAGTGCCTCCTTACATCACGTGTCCCCAGCGGAGTCCCTCCTTACATCAGCTGTCCCCAGTGGAGTGCCTCCTTACATCAGCTGTCCCCAGCGGAGTGCCTCCTTACATCTCAGGTGCTCCCGGTGCAGTAGAGTGCCTTGGCTCTGCCTCTCACAGACCGGCGGCAGGCCACGGGCGGAGGGTTGGCGGCAGCTCCATGTGTCTTTGCAGGTCTCTTTTCCCTGTGTTCAGTGGAGAGGGGAGGGGCCTCTGATCCGTGCAGCTAACCGGCTTCAGTGTACAAGAGAATTGTCTATTTGTACACTGAAGAGAGAAGCCAACTGGCTCCACAGGTCAGAGGCCCCTCCCCTCTCCACTGAACACAAGGGGAAAGAACCTGCTAGCCGGAAAGAGATCTTGCGGTGGTGGCCATATTTTTGGAGCCAGAAGCTGCAGTGCCCAAAACAGTCCCGATTTCCGGGGACAATAGCAAATCCCGAGATTTTGATCAGGACAGCCTCCAAAGGGTCCAAAAATCAGAATTTTCCCGGGAATGAGGCAAGTATGTTAAAGAGGAAGACTTTACTTCTTCTTTAACACTAAAGGATAGTTATTCTTGTTCTTATCTGCTTTGAATACTTGTTTACTTTATTACAGTCTGGTGTCTGTGTATATATATATATATATATATATATATATATATATATATATATATATATATATATATATATATATATATATATTACCAAAAGTATTGGGACACCTGCCTTTACACGCACATGAACTTTAATGGCATCCCAGTCTTAGTCCGTAGGGTTCAATATTGAGTTGGCCCACCCTTTGCAGCTATAACAGCTTCAACTCTTCTGGGAAGGCTGTCCACAAGGTTTAGGAGTGTGTCTATGGGAATGTTTGACCATTCTTCCCAGAAGAGCATTTGTGAGGTCAGGCACTGATGTTGGACGAGAAGGCCTGGCTCGCAGTCTGCACTCTAATTTATCCCAAAGGAGTTCTATCGGGTTGAGGTCAGGACTCTGTGCAGGCCAGTCAAGTTCCTCCACCCCAAACTCGCTCATCCATGTCTTTATGGACCTTGCTTTTGTGCACTGGTGCGCAGTTATGTTGGAACAGGAAGGGGCCATCCCCAAACTGTTCCCACAAAGTTGGGAGCATGAAATTGTCCAAAATGTCTTGGTATGCTGATGCCTTAAGAGTTCCCTTCACTGGAACTAAGGGGCCAAGCCCAACCCCTGAAAAACAACCCGACACCATAATCCCCCCTCCACCAAATGGTTTGGACAACTGTAGACCTCGCCAAATCGACAGAATTCAGATATTTTCTGAAAAGGCAACAGGAAAATTGTTTCTGTACATTTCCATCCAAAAACTTGCCATTACACACAGTGCAATTGTTGCTTCCTTGCATAAATGCCAGCTTCCTGGCTGTTTCTGGAATCAAGGCTTTTCGAGTCAGCGCCCCAGAACAAGCATGCTGTAAGTGAGCCTCTGAAATGTTTCAGAATTCCTTATCACTTTACTTGTTTCAGGTAAGAAATATTGTAACCAATCAACCCATGATTTCCTTTGGCCCCGGTTCACACTGCCGCGGCTTTGCGCGACTTTGAATCCAACATCCCAACGCGACTTTACCGTGGCTTGCATACGACTTCTTTAACAGACGGCAATGCAATTCATGCTGAAGTCGCACCAAAAGTAGTGCAGGAACCTTTTTCTAAGATGGAGCAACATTAGTCACACCGATTAGAACGATTCCAGTGCAGTTAATGGGGCGCGAATTATCATGCGACTTTGATTGCTCAAGTCGCATAAGTGTGAATGAGGTTTTAATGCAGCATGTTTAGTTGATAGGCAGCACCACTTGTCAAACCACCCCCATTCAAGTCAACAGGACTGCGCCACAACTTCGAACCAAACGCTTGGCTCGTGGTTGCGGCATATTAGTTCAGTTCAGTTCAAGAAAAAACAAAAACATGCATTTAGGAGGTGGCAGGATCATCCCCTGAATGCCTGCTTAGCCAGACTCTGAAAAGCGATCCACCGTGGATCACTTTTCAAAGCCTTAGCACGCCATGACCCTGCGTTGCAGCGCACATAAAACACGATGGTGTGAGGGAGCGCTTCGTTTATTGCAGCGGACCGGCAGTGGCGGAGTTAATGGGAATCTCCGGAGCGCAGGTCCTGCATCCCGGCAAATCTAGCTGTGAATTCTTAGGAAATTACCCATGACAAATGTGCAAGCGGCTCTTCTCCACCCATATCTGCTTCTCCCATCGCTTAACCCTCTCAGCGTCAGAATGCTGAAGGGTCACATGATGCTTCCAGCCACCATCCCCACCCCCGCCCCTCATGACAGAAAATGCTCTCATGAAAATGCTAGTCGCCTGGCTGTCTCTGGCTTCAGTCATTCGCTGGAAAATAAATGGTGGCCATACAAAATATTGACACTTTGGGCCCAATTTGGACATTTTCACTTAGGGGTGTACTAACCCACCCTGCCAGCATGGGTGCGGAGCGGCCCGAGAAGAAGATGAAGAAGAGAAGAAGATGAAGAAGAAGATGAAGAGAAGAGCGGGAGCCTCCCCCCATGCCATGGGTGCGGAGCAGCCCGAGGAGAAGAAGATAGAAGACGCTGCGGAGGAGATGCTGGACGAGAACGCCGGAGGAAGAACCAGAAGAGCCAGAAGAACCAGAAGAAGAAGAAGAAAATGAAGGACGATAGAAGAAAGAAGAAGCATTTAAATAAAGGAATTGTCAAAAACTGTCTCTTGTCATTTTTAACATTTTTGACAGTTTTTTAGTGAAATGGTAGGTACCCCCTTACCATTTCTCAAAGGGGGGGGCCGGGATCTGGGGGTCCCCTTGTTAAAGGGGGCTTTCAGATTCCGATAAGCCCCCCGCCCGCAGACCCCCACAACCACCGGCCAGGGTTGTGGGGATGAGGCCCTTGTCCTTATCAACATGGGGACAAGGTGTTTTGGGGGGCTACCCCAAAGCACCCTCCCAATGTTGAGGGCATGTGGTCTGGTACGGTTCAGGAGGGGGGGGGCGCTCTCTCGCCTTCCCCTCTTTTCCTGCGGCCTGCCAGGTTGCGTGCTCGGATGAGGGTCTGGTATGGATTTTTGGGGGGACCCCACGCCTTATTTTTTTTTTTATTTTGGCGCGGGGTTCCTCTTAAAATCCATACCAGACCTGAAGGGTCTGGTATGGAATTTAGGGGGACCCCCATGTCATTTTTTTTTATTTTGGCCGGGGTTCCCCTTAATATCTATACCAGACCTGAAGGGCCTGGTATGGAATTTAGGGGGACCCCCACGTCATTTTTTTAAAAAATTTTGGTTAAGGGTTCCCCTGTGGACTGTCCCTGATTTGGAGGGACTGTCCCTGATTAGGAGCAATGTCCCTCTGTCCCTCATTCCTCCTCAATTGTCCCTCATTTTGGTCTGATCTATATAGTTGTATATAAAATGCACTTTTTATCTTTAAAAAGTGTTTCCCAGCGCTAAACCTTTCATCTGATTTCTAAATTGCTGCATTTGTAAATTTTAATAGCCAATATAAAGGAATAGTAGTGGTAAAAAAAGCACTTGTGGATTTGGTTATTCTCCTTTAAGGGGGTGTGGCAGGGGGTGTGCCCTATGCCTAAATACAGTTTGCTAGTAGGTGCCCCTCATTCCTATCTCAAAATGTTGGGAGGTGTGCATTCATCTTTGATTATCTCTGAAAAATTGGTCAAAATTGTTTGTGGAAAAGAGAAATAATCAGAACACGGAAGTGATTGTATCACCCGGAGATCGGATTGTGTTTGTCATGCCAGGAAGTCGCTACATAATTTTAAAGTAGATCCGACCCCCAAACACTAAAGTCTCGTATAAGATTTACCACGTTTACGGCCCACTTCAAATTTGTTATTGTAATTTGCATTAGCACACACTGGCACACCTCCCAACTTTCTTGAGATGGGAATGAGGGACACCTCTCAGCAAAACTGTGCAGGCATAGGACACACCCCTTTCCACGCCCCCTTAAAGGAGAATTGTACAAAAAAACAAGATTGGTTGAACCCACAAGTGCTTTTTTTTTACCGTTACTATTCCTTTATATTGGCTTCTGGAATTTACAAATGCAGCAATGTAGAAATCAGATGAAAGGTTTAGCGCTGGAAAACACTTTTTAATAGATAAAAAGTACATTTTATATACAACTATATAGATCAGACCAAAATGAGGGACAAATGAGGAGGAAAGAGGGACAGAGGGACATTGCTCCAAATCAGGGACAGTCCCTCCAAATCAGGGACAGTTGGGAGCTATGCACATTGGGGTTGATTTACTAAAGGCAAAGAGACTGCGCTCCACAAGGACGGTCGCTCCAGAGCTTTAGTAAATGAGGTAAATCTTCATTTTGCAAAGAATACCCAATCACATGCAAGGGAAAAAAAAAAAATCGCATTTTTTGCTTGCATGTGATTGGATGATGGAAGTCAGCAGAGTTTCTGCTCATTTACTAATCTCTGCAACAGCTGCACTTTGCAAAGTGCACAGTCTATTTGCCTTTAGTAAATCAATCCCAATATGTCAGCACATATTATGTCGTTATACATTAACTTCCCCAAAAAAATGTTTCGCTGCGCACTTTGGTGCATTGCATCACGACGCATGTGCTTTTGCCGTAGGCTAGGTTCACACTTGTGCGGGTCTGGGATACTTGCCAAATTGCGTGCGTTCCCAACCCCCAGGCAAAACTCGCTGTTCTTTGGCAGGAGTGCCAGTAGCCACCCTGGCGGTATGATTATGTCAGATTTTTGCGTCTCAAAGCGGTACAATTATTTTGCATAGAAATTTGGCGTTTTATATTGTAGGCCTGTAATTCTTAGCAATAACACACTTAGATCTGTCCAAACAAGAGTCTAGTAGACATCCCGGGTATAATGAAGTTTGAAACACAAAATCATAAATTATAATATAATAAATAAATATAAATAATTATAAAAAAAAAAAATAATATAATAATAATAAAATGAATTTCCC
This sequence comes from Lithobates clamitans, assembly GCA_037952925.1. NCBI lineage: Eukaryota > Metazoa > Chordata > Amphibia > Anura > Ranidae > Lithobates > Lithobates clamitans. The sequence continues at coordinate 1,502,977 of JBBGZY010002323.1, forward strand.
CGCAATTCACTATCGCTCAATTCTGCAAGTGATTCTAATTTACTATTGCTGTTTTCTAGCTGGTCTAAAACCTCTTTTGATGTAAAGGGACACTTTTTGGTTGCTATGGACAATCTCCAGTTTCCAGGCAGAAAGAACAGTATATGTAATATAAAACTGCATGCAGGGCACTGGACAAACCACTAGGGACAAGAGGGATGTGAAATGATTTTATACAGTAATGTAATCTGTAAGATTCCAGCGTACTGTGTGTATTATGATTTTTTACTTTTTTGAACTTGCCACCGGGCTCCGCCCCCGTGCGTTGCGACGCTCGCAGGGAACAGAGCCCGGCACACAGAGGCTTCAGGCAGGGGGGGGGACATCGCAGGATCCTGGGGACAAGGTAAGTACATCGCACCAGGATCCTGCAATGTAATCCCGAGGGTGGCTCGGGGTTACCGCTAATGGTGCTGAAATTTAACCCCGAGCCACACTCGGGATTACCGCCTTAATGGTAACCCCCACACACACACACACACTCGTTGTGAAAAAAGGTGCAGCACAATTTGAAATAAAGAAACATTGGTAATTTTTTTCCTTGTGTTTTTACAGGTAGGGCAGCCCCATGGAAATAAATGGGCTGCCTACTCGCAGGATGCACAAGTGTGAACCTAGAGTTGGTGCCTTGGGGTGATACTCAAAATGATTTACGCCACAACTTGTCGAAACATGAAATGTCCATTGCCGGAGTGATGTGCGCGTTAAAGTGTCATTAAACCCCCATCATAAAAAAAAAACCTATCAATAAATGGTGTATTACACGCTGTTTATACTCACTCAGTCACTATGAGATTTGTTTTCTGTATTCTGGTTGATCCTGCTGCTCTCTGTCCCCCCCTTCCGTCCATGTCCCCAATTCAGCTAGTGCATCGCATACTAGCACATTACTGTATGTGAAACTTACCTTAGAACGAAGCTCTCCCAGTGGCACGCTGTCACCGCTGCCATCTTCACCCGCTCTTCCTTCTGGGTTCGTGGACTCCAAGCTGTGTGAGTGCCTGGCGCCACTATGACATCACTGCCGTTTACGGCATAGGACTCGCGAGGCTCTGAGGGGACGGCATCGTTAGCAAAATCAATGGTTGAATCTACTGTAAATGTCTCCTAAATGGCAGGTTTAGGAGATCTTTACAGTACCCACAGGTAAGCATACCTCCCAGCTTTTTGAGATGAGGGAATGAGGGACACCTATCAGCAAAAGTATGCAGGCATAGGACACACCCCCTTGCCACGCCCCCTTAAAGGAGAATTGTACAGAAAAAAACAAGATTGGTTAAACCCGCAAGTGCATTTTTTTACCACTACTATTCCTTTATATTGGCTTTTAGAATTTACAAATGCAGCAATTTAGAGATCAGATGAAAGGTTTAGCGCTGGGAAACACTTTTTGATAGATAAAAAGTGTATTTTATATACAACTATATGGATCAGACCAAAATGAGGGACAAATGAGGAGGAAAGAGGGACAGAGGAACATTGCTCCAAATCAGGGACAGTCCCTGGAAATCAGGGACAGTTGGGAGCTATGGGTAAGCCTTATTATAGACTTACCTGTAGGAAAAATTCATGCATGGGAGTTTACTTCCCCTTTAAACAGGAATCTTAGTCCCAGTTTTATTTGGCGGCGTCTTCCCTCCAGCGCCGCCATTTTCCTTATTATGGCGCATGCTCAGGTGTTTACCGAAGGGCTCCGCCTAGCACATTGGCACACACAGGATTCACCGCAAGATCACTTTTATCGGGGGGTGGGAGAGGGCCCTCCAGCCTCCCTCCGGTCCTCTCCGGCGCTTACCGGAGCCGTCGGTAGTGGCGGAGACGACCGCATCCGCTCTCCTCTGAGCCTGGATGCCAAGTGAGGGGAAGATGTGCCCCCACTCAGCTCCATAGCATTGGAGGGCGGAAGCGACATCAAACCTTACTTCCGCCCAATGCGCTTAAAGGGGATTTTTTTTTTTTTTTAATTGCATTTTAGTGTAAATCTGAGATCTGAGGTCTTTTTGATCCCCCAATCTCATATTTAAGAGGACCTGTCATGCTTTTTTTTCTATTACAAGAGATGTTTACATTCCTTGTAATAGGAATAAAAGTGTCCCAATTTTTTTTTTTTAAAGGACAGTGTCAAAATAAAAAATAAAAAGTAAAATAGATAAGAATTTTTTTTTTTTTTAAATGAAAGCGTCCCGTCCCACTGAGCTCGCACGCAGAAGCGATCGCATACGTAAGTCGCGCCCGCATATAAAAACGGTGTTGAGAACACACATGTTAAGTATCGCCGCGATCGTTAGAGCAAGAACAATAATTCTGTAACTGCAACTCAAATCTGGTAACCTGTAGACATTTTTAAACGTCGCCTATGGAGATTTTTAAGGGTCAAAGTTTGTCGCCATTCCATGAGCGGGCGCAATTTTGAAGCGTGACATGTTTGGGTATCAGTTTACTCGGCGTAACATTATCTTTCACGATATAGAAAATAATTCGGCTAACTTTACTGTTGTCTTATTTTTTAATTCAAAAAAGTGTTTTTTTTTCCCCCCCCAAAAAAATTGCGCCTGTAAGACCGCTGTGCAAATACGGTGTGACATAAAGTATTGCAACGACCGCCATTTTATTCTCTAGAGTGTCTGAAAAAAATATATATATATAATTCCTCAGAACCCCCAAACATTATATATATATATGTATGTATTTATATATATATATATATTTATATATATTTTATATATATTTCAACTTGTAAACAACAAGTTTGAAGAATAGGCCTGGTCCTTAAGTAGTTAATGCTGGATTGCCAAAAAAGTGGCTAAAAGAGGCTGGAGAAGATTAGCAGCAGTATTTAAGCAGAGCTCCAGCCAGACATAAGAAATGAACAGTCCAGTAAAAGATAAAAAAAAAAAAAAAATCAGTGTTGGCTGGAAAAGTCACCTTCAATCCATAGATTTCAACTGCAGTACTTGTTTCTACCACTAGATGTCCACTTGGCCGGCATCATTCAACTCACATCCTCTAAAAACCCAGTTGATCCCAGACAGGCTCCCAGAATGTGACTTGACAGTGAAAGAAGAAGCGGCACAGTGATGGGCTCAATACTCTTCCCTCTCCTCCTATCAGCATGCTTCTTTGCAACACATAAACTGATTGGCACCTACATTGGGTTGATTTACTAAAGGCTAATAGACTGTGCACTCTGTAAGTGCAGTTGCTCCAGAGCTTAGTAAATGAACACTCTGCTGACTTCCATCATCCAATCATGTGCAAGCAAAATACAGTTTCTTTTTATTTTCCTTGCATGTGATTGGGTAACCTTTGCAAAGCGACTCTTCATCTCATTTAGTAAGCTCTAAAGCAGGGGTCTCCAAACTTTCTAAAGAAAGGGAAAATTTCCTGTCCTGTAGACTTAGGGGGGTGGGGGGCCGGACTGTGCCGAGTGGGAGTAAACAATGTCCCATCTTTGGTATTAGGGGGAGAAATAGTTGGGGTCAGTGGAAGGAATAGTGCCCCATTGTTGGTGTCATTGGCAGGAATTATGCCCCATCATTGGTGTCAGTGAAAGGCATAGTGCCCCATTGTTGGTGTCAGTGAAAGACATAGTGCCCCATTGTTGGTGTCAGTGGCAGGAATTATGCCCCATCATTGGTGTCAGTGAAAGACATAGTGCCCCATTGTTGGTGTCAGTGGCAGGAATTATGCCCCATCATTGGTGTCAGTGAAAGGCATAGTGCCCCATTGTTGGTGTCAGTTGCAGGAATAATGCCTCAAGGGCCAGATAAAGGCAATTAGAGGGCCACATCCGTTCCCAGGACCTCAGTATTGAGACCACTGCTCTGGAGCAACTGCAATTGTAAAGTGCACAGTCCATTTGCCTTTAGTAAATTAACCCCAAAGTTATTTAGCAAACTAAAGGCTCAACTCACAGAGCTTTACAAAACGATAAAGTGCCTTTATTTTCAGTCCTCATCAAATGTATTGGACTCGGCTGAAAATAACTGTCACATTGATTAATATTTTGTATCTTTAACACCAGGTGTTTTATCTTTGTGAATTGAGGCTAAAGGGGTTGATTTACTAAAGGTGAATAGACTGTGTACTTTGCAAGTGTTGTTGCTCCAAATCTTTTTATTTATTTTTTTTTGCAAGTGATTTTATTTTATTTTTTTTGCAAGTTATTGGTCATTCTTTGCAAAATGAAGCTTTACCACATTTACTAAGCTCTGGAGCAACTGCACTTGTAAAGTGCACGGTCTATTTGCCTTTAGTAAATCAACCCCAAAGTGTCGTCCAGTTTGAGTTTAGATCTCCTATAATACTATTAGGCAATATCGGGACCCTACGTGTGATATGGACGCCGGCCAGTGATTTTTCTTTTTGCAAGTGTTTTTTTTTTTTTGCATGTAAGTTTTTTTGCAAGTCTTTTTTTTTTTTTTTTTTTTTGCAAAGTAATTATTTTTTTTTTGCAAGTGATTTTGTTTTTTGCAAGTGATTGGTCATTCTTTGCAAAGTGAAGCTTTACCACATTTACTAATCTCTGGAGCAACTACACTTGCAAAGTGCACCTTCTATTTGCTTTTAGTAAATCAACCCCAAAGTGTCGTCCAGTTTGAGTTTAGGTCTCCTATAATACTATTAGGCAATATCGGGACCCTACGTGTGATATGGACCCCAGCAAGTGATTTTTCTTTTTGCAAGTGGTTTTTTTTTTTTTGCATGTAAGTTTTTTTGCAAGTCATTTTTTTTTGTTTGCAAGTGATTTTTTTTTTTTTGTGCAAGTGAATTTTTTTTTCTTGCAAAGTGATTTTTAATTTTTTTTGCAAGTCATTTTTCTTTTTGCGAATGTGTTTTCTGTTTGCATGTAAGTTTTTTTTCAAGTTTTTTTTTTTTTTGTTTTTGCAAAGTAATTTATTTTTATTTTTATTTTTTTGCAAGTGATTTTTTTTGCAAGCCTTTTTTTTATTTTTTATTTTTTTTGCATGTGAGTTTTTTTTGCAAGTCTTTTTTTTTTTGCAAAGTAATTATTTTTTTTTTTGCAAGTGATTTTTTTTTTTTGCAAGTGATTGGTCATTCTTTGCAAAGTGAAGCTTTACCACATTTACTAAGCTCTGGAGCAACTGGACTTGCAAAGTGCACCTTCTATTTGCTTTTAGTAAATCAACCCCAAAGTGTCGTCCAGTTTGAGTTTAGATCTCCTATAATACTATTAGGCAATATCGGGATCCTACGTGTGATATGGACCCCGGCCAGGCACTAGGTGGACCTGCGCGGTGACTGGCCACCTCTACCTGTCAGCAGCTCTCGGAGGAGGGAGGACGGAGGGGGGGGGGGGGGGTGTGCCCGTCACGGCGGAGAGGGTAATTTGAAGAGGTGGAGAGTTGTAGGGGAAGTGTAACGAGGGAGGAATCGCCCTACAGCTCACAGCTTGAGAGGACACAATTGTGACAGCTTGTCTGAAAAGCACCGACAGTTCATCCCAACGCCGACCTGACTGCCACCAGGACCTCGTTAGGGTGCAAATTCGAGATCCCGGGAGAGCAAAAGTCCCATCTACGGGAATTTTAGGACAAGGCAACCGGAGAGAGAGAGAGAGAGAAAGAGGAAACATTGTAACATTGTAGAGAAGAAGGTGGAAAGGACAGAAGATTCTCCTTCTAGGTGGACTTTCTAGGTGGACACCAGGTAGACCCTCAACTCATCCAGTCAACAAGGCTTGAAGAAGTTGGGGAAGGGGTGGTGGTGGGGTTGGGGTTGATGATGAAGACTCTTCACTACGACCAATGAACTCCTGGAAGTGTGGAAGGCAGAAAGGATCGCAGCTTCACCCGCCCGGAAAAGTGTCTTGGGCTCCGGCAGAGGAAGATGAAGCTTTGTGACAGCGAGCTGCACATCCATGAGAGTAGGCAGCAGGGAAGAGAGGGGTAAAGGGTCCCGGGAGCCGAGGCAGACGCGCTGAGAAGGCAACATGGCACGGTGGCCCCTTTCTGGGTTCCTCGCCATCCTGGTTGGGCTCCTGCTCTCCCTGCAGAGGTAACTCTATTTTCTATATATATATAATACAGCCGGCTGGGTTCACAACCCTTCGTGTGTTTTTAACATATTTTTTTCAATGCGCACTGATGCATTTTGTAGACGTTTTCATGCGTTGTGCGTTTTGGACCGATTAAAAAAAATAATAAATTAGTTTGACAACCAGGGGCTGAAAGCAAATGCATTTTTCATCGATACCATGGATCTCTGTAGACATCAAAAAGCATACAAGCGGACATTTTTTTTTTTTTTTTCGCGATTTTCAAAAACGCAGTTGTGCACAACTTTCATGGCATGTTAGGGGCTTATTCACATGGGCAAAAAAAAAAACAATAAATGCTGCGTTTAGATGCACATAGCGTATAGTTTTGCACGCATCTAAATGCAGCACCATGGTAACCAATGACACAACTATGTGAAAATGTGCTCTGCGTTTAGCCGCGCGCAAAAAAAAAGTAGGAGACAGCTGCGTCCACGAACGCACCAATCTGCACATTTTACGGGCGTATGCGCATAAACAAGTACATGTGTATTCATTCATTGGAGTAAAAGAAGAATTGTATGCATCTAAACGCTTAAATGCGTGATTTTAGATGCATATTTTACGCAGGATCTGCTATCTCTGCCCCAAGAATATGCATCTGCTCGTGTGAATGAGCCCTAAAATTCAAATGTGAGAATTTTACACAAGCCTGGCTTAACATGAAGGGTGCCACTCTTTTTTTTTTTGTAAAGGAGCTTGCAATCTAATGCCTATGCCAACATAAAGCAGCTGTATGACAACAAATCCTCAGAAAGATTCAGAAAATTTGTTGTGAACGATTCTTCTTTTTATTGTTTCTTTCTCTTATCTTCTGAAATTTGCCAACATGCTGATAGGATTCCACGTTGCATGTGCAATTTTTTTTTTTAATGCGTCATTGCGCTTATTTGTTAAATATGGATACATTGTATTCATTTATATATTATATTACTATTATATCATATATAATATTATGTATATTATACACATTTTATATATATTATATCTATATGTATATATATTTATTTTTAGTATATTTATATTAATTATATACTGCATATAATATGTATATATTAAGAAGTAATGTTATATATATTTAAATTAATATGAAAAAAAAAATATATATAATGTTATTTATATGGAAAAAAATATATATGTTCATATATACAGTATATTATAATTAATAATAAAATATTATATATATATATATATATAATTAATATATTTAAATTTATATATATATATATATAGATATATATATATATATATATATATATATATATATATATATATATATATATATATATATATATATATATATATATATATATATAATAAAACATTATATATATATATTTTTTTCATATTAATTTATATATATATATATATATAATGTTTTATATATAATTTTATATATATATATATAAATTAATATGAAAAAAAAAAAAAATATATATATATATACAATGTTTTACATATATATATATATATATATATATATATATATATACAGTATAATATAATTAATAATAAAATATATATGTGTGTGTGTATATATATATATATATGTGTTATATATATATATTATTTTTAATGTATTTTATATTAATTATAATGTACTGTGTGTATGTGTGTATATATATATATATATATATATATATATATATATATATATATATATATAATATATATATATATATATATATATATAATCTCTTTATATAGCCCTTCTATGCTCCCCACAACAATTAAGTACATTGATACATTCACACTGTGCTGCCTGCACCCAAAGGAGCTTACAATCTAAGTCATAAGTCAATACAAAGTATCTTATGTCTTTAGATTAGAGGAAGGAATCTGCCAGACATCCCACACACACATACACAGGAGAACATATAAACACCACACAGGCAGTGCCCAGCGCCATACATGACTCCTAACTCCATCTGCTATGACCAGATTCCTACAGGCGACTGTCCCATGAGACACGTCCAATGTTAGGTTGGCAATACACCTGCAGATATCCATTGGAGACGAGGCTGTCTTTGCAAACATGGCACCCCGTTGCAATCGGTTACAATCTTCCTTCTGATTTAGTGCCCCTCAGGCACTGTTAGGCTAGGCTTTGACGTGCGTCTAAATCTGTCGCCCCTCTGAAAAGGGAACCACATTCAAATCGTTTTTTTAAAAGTGATTGACAGGTAGTGAGGAGGCGTCACATCTGTTTTAGTGCTGAATAAATGCACCGCAGCGGCATTAATTGCACGCAATTGTGGGGTATTTACTGCGCTTCCCTATTCGCTTGAATGGGACGGGTTTGGATGAGTATGTTGGATACGCTTTGCCACCTTCCCCAGACAGACCCCCGCTGCACAGCCATTCACTGCGAAGCTTAGTGTGCTGCTGTTTCTCCTCCCCCAGCTCTTATGCAGCTGAGAACAGAGGGAATGTGATCACTTATAAAAAAAAAAGAAGAAAGAAAAGGTATTTATAATGCTTTTTATATCTATACGGAAGTGTTTTGACTTTTATTTCTATTTTAAACTGAATGGATTGTTTTACAAGGTGATCGGTTACACTCACATTACATGATTTGGAATTGCAGGAAAATGCCAAACGCAATCGCGTGCAAAACGCGTGTTTAAAAAATCGCACTAAGCTTGTCACCCAAAAAAAAAAGGAGCAGGCGCTTCTTTCCGGCGACAAATGTGCATTGAAGTGAATGGGCGGCCCTATGCACGGCACGCGGAAACACGTAAAATCACGCATCAAAAATTGCGAGCGGGGAACGCTGCGCAATATGTGGACGGGGCCTCTGGGGTCTTTACCTTTCCTGTAGAGAGAAGGGAATGGGGGATGATTAGTAGAACTGACATTTCTAATCTCCCAATTCCTCAATGTTTACATTCGGGTTGCGTAGGAACGTTACACACGTTACAATTTTCTCCCACAATCCAGGATTGTTACTTTCTGAACTGTGAGATATTTTCACCCAATAGGCTCATCACAAAGCAACCCACCTCCCCCCCCCCCCCCCCCCCAAAAGGAGCATTTGTATTTTCAAAAAAGTGACAGTTGTTTTCAGTCCAATAAGGTTCCCCTTCAGACTGGGGGGGGGGGGGCGCAAGGGACGTCTGCCCTGGGCACTGTGTGTCTGTGTGTGGTATCATGTCATGTGTGGGGGGGGGGTGGCTGCAAGGAGATTGGTGGGGGGAATTTGTGTTAGGAGGTGGAATTTGGGGGGTGTCAGGGGCTAAGAGTTGTTCTAGAAGGGGAAATTGGGGGGGGGGGTGCTAGGGGTGGTGATTTAGGGAGATTTGTGCTGGTTACATTGTAGCGGGAGGGGGGAATTGTGGTAGGAGGGAAAAAATATTTTTTTTGGGGGGGGGGGGGGGGAATTTGTGCTAGTATGGATGATTGGGGGGGATTTGTGCTAGGGGGGAAATTTTTTTGGAAGGGAATTGTGCTAGAAGGAATGATTGGGGGGGGGGGATTTGTGTTAGTATGGATTATTGGGGGGGGTGTTATTTGTGTTAGTATAGATGATTGGGGGGGGGGGGGGGGATTTTTGGAAGGGAATTGTGCTAGTAGCAATGAGGGGAATCTTTGCTGGGAAGGGATTTTTTTTGGGGGGGGGGGGGGGGTTGTGCTGGTAGAGATGATTGGGGTGGATTTGTGTTAAGAGGGGAAATTTTGGGGAGGGAGGGATTTGGGGTGAAGGATTTGTGCTAGGAGGGGGATTTGGAGTGGGGGGGGAGAGGATATGTGCTTTTTTTTTTGGGGGGGGGGGAAGATTTGTGCAGGGAGAGGAGGGGGAGGGGTTATGCTTATGGGGTAAGCATGCAGATTAGCCCAGTTTTCTTTTTTCTTTTTTTGGGGGGGGGGGTAGAGGATTTGTGCTAGGATGGGTGATTTCTTTTTAGGGGGGTGGCATTTCTGCTGGGGGGGGGCAAAGACTTGTGCTGGGAGGGGGAGGGGGGATTTTATGCATGGGGGGTAAGCATGCAGATTAGCCCAAGTTCTTTTTTGGGGGGGGGGGCGGATTTTTGCTGACACATATTGCTTTTACATCTTGGGGGGGGGCGCAGTTTGGCAGCAGCACTGATATGCAGACACACCTAAAACAATCCTCCCCCCCCCCGTATCCAATCACACAGGTCCTTACTCTACATAGTTGATGGTAGATCTAACGGAGATTGTACAATCAGATTGCACAGTGTATGGCCGCCTTTAAACAACAAATGTGGATTTGTATAATCACCCCACACGCAGTTTCCATCTCATTTTAAACTCTGCCGAGCGTTTCCTCTCCTCCATTGTTTGTGGTTGGGCGTTATCTGATTCCACCTCATTCAGGTTTAGGTTTCTTTACGGTCTGCGGTGAATTAGATTGCACGCTCCGATTGTGATGTGCGTGGCCAGGAGAGCCAACGTAGGAAAACGTTTTTCAAAGCGAAAGCTCCAAGGACTCGTTCACACTATAAAATGCATGCGTTCGTTTTTAATGAGCTGTCTAATTATAGATATGGCAGGAATTATGTTTAGAACGAATCGCATCACAACGTGCCGAGAATTCACCTCTGTGCACCCCGGGGATAGATATGTGTGTGATGGTGGACAACCGAGCAATGTGATCCCACCATACACCGAGCAATGTGATCCCACCATACACCGAGCAATGTGATCCCACCATACACCGAGCAATGTGATCCCACCATACACCGAGCAATGTGATCCCACCATACACCGAGCAATGTGATCCCACCATACACCGAGCAATGTGATCCCACCATACACCGAGCAATGTGATCCCACCATACACCGAGCAATGTGATCCGATAATACACCGAGCAATGTGATCCGATAATACACCGAGCAATGTGATCCCACCATACACCGAGCAATGTGATCTGATAATACACCGAGCAATGTGATCCCACCATTACACCGAGCAATGTGATCTGATAATACACCGAGCAATGTGATCTGATAATACACCGAGCAATGTGATCCCACCATACACCGAGCAATGTGATCCCACCATACACCGAGCAATGTGATCCCACCATACACCGAGCAATGTGATCCGATAAAACACCGAGCAATGTGATCCCACCATACACCGAGCAATGTGATCCCACCATACACCGAGCAATGTGATCCCACCATACACCGAGCAATGTGGGTCCACATCAGAGTCCCATTACAATAGTGTCCTCTTAAGAACCCTTCCATCATTAGGGTGCTTATCAGAGTCCCCCCCTTACATCAGGGTCCCCATCAGATCTCCCCTTTATATCAGAGTCCCCCCCTTACATCAGGGTCCTCATCAGCGTCCCCCCCCTTATATTAGTGTCCTCATCAGATCCCCCCCCCCCATCAGTGTCCTCATCATAGCCCTTCTTTACATCAGAGCCCCCCATACATCAGAGACCTCATCAAAGTCCCCACTTACAGTGTCCTCTTTAGAGTCCTTCCTTACATCAATATATTCATCAGAGTCCTTCCTTATATCAGGGTCCACATCAGAGTCCCCCCTTACAATAGTGTCCTCATTAGAACCCTTCTATCATTAGGGTGCTTATCAGAGTACCCCTTTACATCAATGTCCTCATCAGAGTACCCCTTTACATCAGGATCCCCATCAGATCTCCCCTTTAGATCAGGGTCCCCCTTTACAACAATGTCCTCATCAGCATCCCCCCCCCTATATTAGTGTCCTCATCATAGCCCTTCTTTATATCAGGGTTCCCATCAGAGCCCCCTTACATCAGAGACCTCATCAAAGTCCCCACTTACATCAATGTCCTCATCAGATCTCCCCTTACATCCGGGTCCCCATCAGAGGACCCCTCCCTGCTCTAGATTGTAAGCTCTGGAGAGCAGGGCCCACCTAACCCTCTTGTGTTGAGTTGTATTGTACAGTCTCCCATTTTTCTGTAAAATCCTGTATATTAATAATAATAATACAATAATATATATATATGTATCCTGTATGTATGACGTATAATAATAATAATCAAGCTCACAATGCCTGTCAGTGCATACTATATACTATATACTATATGCATTAACTCGTGGTGCCATTTATTTCAAATGGTGCCCCCAATGCACAAGGCAATGCAGCGCATTGCAATGCACCACAACATACAGGCTTGACCATGCGTTGTGGTGCGCTGCAGCAAAAAAAAATTTTAAAAAGTTGCACGATTATTTTCCGGTCCTTTCATGGGCCCTTTCATGGGCGTCAGCAGATGACTTAAAATGAATGGGCTGCCGCATCACAACACATGCGACACAAAGCATGTTAATGCAATGAAGAATAAAAACCTTGGGCGTGGCCCTACACATAGCGATCATCACAGAACTGGACAATACGATTGATTCTGTGAAAAAATTGACCTTCAGGGGTGGATTTGGTAAAAAAATTTGCATAGAATTTCACCCAGTGAAAGTGCATTACATTCTTCTGTATAAATAGGGCAAAAAACCCTCCCAAAAAAACAAATGTTATTTCTTGTCCTGGTTTTCATTGATTTAAAACGGAAAAATACCACATTTGGCCACTAGATGGCTCCAGGTATGATACAAAGCACCATCTAGTGGCCAGTTGCATTATTTTCCATTTTAAATCAATGAAAGATATTCAAACCAGCCCGGGAAGTAGCATTACAAATAACATTCGTTTTTTTTTATTGCCTCATTCACACAGAATGGATGAAAAATCCAATCTTAGGAAAGTAGAATGAACAATATGATTCTTACAAGTATTGTAGATTTTATTATTAGTTCCTATTTTTCTCCTGGATAGTAAACAGGGTGGATCAACTTGATTTTAAATCATAATTTTTAAAGAACTGTCATCTCTGTCCTACTGTTGGCTCCTCCTCTGACCCGCTGTTGGCTCCTCCTCTGACCCGCTGTTGGCTCCTCCTCTGACCCGCTGTTGGCTCCTCCTCTGACCCGCTGTTGGCTCCTCCTCTGACCCGCTGTCGGCTCCTCCTCTGACCCGCTGTTGACTCACCGACAGTCCCATTCACTTTAAATGGGATGGTGATGCGGCAGTGACACAACATGGTGAGGACGTGGCGGCAGCAGGTGAATGGATGCCCGCTAACAGGCGCTGGAATGATGGATCTGAAATGACAGGTGCTCTTTAAATGTAAGGACTCATTCTTGCTGGTAGTTAGAATCTTTATTATTTGCAAACAAAATGAAGGTTTCCTATTTAGAATAATAAGATGTCAGGTTAGTAAAACGGCGATATTCAGAACCGATCCAATCATACAGTTTGTAGTGTACATAAATTTGCAAAACAATGGGATAAACGCAGGGATCTCCAAACTACGGCCCTCCAGCTGTTGCGGAACCACACATCCCATGAGGCCTTGTAAAACTCTGACATTCACAGACATGACCAGGCATGATGGGAATTGTAGTTCCTGAACAACTGGAGGGCCGTAGTTTGGAGACCCCCTGGGATAAAGGGATATTCCTGAACTTTGTTTTATCTCACGGTTACTGTCAAATTGTGTGAATGCATCAATGCAGTGCATATTATCTCAGCTTGTAGAGCTTGGATTCATTGAATGAGTTTACCAAAAAATGTAAATATTGCAGAATAGACAGCCTCCTGCTACATAACTAAGCTCCATTTCATGCTGAATAAACTAAATTATTAATATATCTTAAATAGAAAACTATCTTTAGATACATTTTTTACTCCAACGCATTTTATTAAAATAAATTTGATTAAAAATAAATAAATAAATAAATAAATAAATAAATCAGTTTATTTTTGATTTAAAAAAAAAAAAAACGCATTTATTTTTAAAATAAACGCAAAAATAAACGCATTTTATTAAAATAAATTTGATTAAAAAATAAATAAAAAAATCAGTTTATTTTTGATTTAAAAAAACAAAATAAAAAAAATCTCATTTAAATTTAAAAAATCATATATTTTTTTTTTTTTTTAAATCGTTGACTTTTATCCACCCTGATAGTAAATAATTCAACAATACGATTGTATAAAAATCCTCAGCCATCATTAGATATGCAAAAGGCGGCAATGCTAACCACTGCACGGCTCGTAGGATCTGCAATGTTTTGGTTTTTTTTGGGGGGGGGGGGTTTGACAGCTGTGTAGGGGAGATTTGCAAAACTTTTTAAAGATAAAAAACAGAACACGATCCTTCCTGGTTAATCCTAAAATAAAACGACAGATAAAACAGGACGCGATTCCTCCTGGTTAATCCTAATCTCTATCATAACTGTTCTGAGTTCTTGGCCCGGCTGCTGATTTAAGCAGTTTTCATGAACTTCCACTTCAAAGGCTTCCAGATACTTTGTTGAAACCGAACCACTAATTGTCCACGTGCCCCCCTACCCCCCCCACCCCCCGGAGACGGTGAACGTTCCCTGCGCTCCTCGTCCACGATCTCTGCCTGTCCCTGTATCATGTTTTTTGGAGATACAATGATTGGGGGGTAGGGAGGGGGGGGGGAGGGGGGCACACGCCCCCCCTCCCCCCCTCCTCTCCCCATCATTCATAGGACTGTAACCCTAATCATGGCACTGCAAGGGCGGAAGACACCAGGGCGCACATCCGTCACTTCGTGGTAAATAAAAATCCATTATACACACACAAAATAAAAAGTACAGGAAAGTCGAGCGATTAAATCACATTAGAGGCGGTGAGCGAGGAAGGAATTAAATGCCTTTTTTCTGCAGTCATCCGCTGCTTAACCCTTCAGCTGCTTAGGATTCGGGGAAATTCACTAAGATGATGTCATAGAAGCTTTAAATACTCAACAATATGTTGCAACTCATCAGTCTTTAGATGGGGGGGGGGTGGCTGCATTCGTTTTCTTTTTTTCCCCCTTATTATCACCTGGCGATCCACTTTCTGTGCTAGCGGGACAACTGTCACTCATTGTATTTATGGAGGAGCAGCGTTGTCACCCCACGCCTTGATCTGGACTACAAATACCTCCCCCCCCCCCCCTCTCCTCATCTCTGTTACATGTCAACCTCGGTCCTCAAGTACCCCCAACGGGCCATGTTTTGGGAACTTCCCTTAGATAAAATATCTCTTATCAATAAATACCATGCCATTGATATTGATTTAACCACTTAAGGACCAGAAGGTTTTACCCCTCTTTAATGACCAGGCCCATTTTTGCGATACAGCACTGCGTCGCTTTAACTGACAATTGCGCAGTCGTGCGACGTTGTACCCAAACAAAACTGACGTCCTTTTTTTCCCACAAATAGAGCTTTCTTTTGGTGGTGTTTGATCACCTCTGCGGATTTTATTTTTTGCGCTATAAACAAAAAAAGAGCGACGATTTTGAAAAAAAAAGCAATATTTTTTACTTTCTGCTATAATAAATATCCACAAAAAAATGTATAAAACAAATTTCCTCATCAGTTTAGGCCGATATGTATTCTTCTACATATTTTTGGTAAAAGAAATCGCAATAAGCGTATATTGATTGGTTCGCACAAAAGTTATAGCGGCTACAAAATAGGGGATAGTTTTATGGCATTTTTATTATAAATTTTTTTTTTTAACTAGTAATGGTGGGGATCTGCGATTTTTCTTTTTTTTGCGGGACTGTGACATTACGGCGGACAGATCGGACACTTTTGACACTTTTCTGGGACCGTTGACATTTATACAGCGAAAATAGCCACTGATTACTGTATAAATGTCACTGGCGGGGAAGGGGTTAACACTAGGGGGGCGATCAAGGGATTAAATGTGTTATCTAGGGAGGTGTTTCTAATTGTGGGGGGGAGGGGACTGACTGGGAGTAGAGCGAGATCTAATCACTAGGAACAGCAGATCTCTCTCTACTCCCCTGACAGAACGGGGATCTGTTTGTTAACATTGACAGATCCCCGTTCTGGCTCTCTGTGGAGTGATCGCGGGTGGCCGGCGACGCCCATCAGCTCCAGGGGCGCGGCGTGGGCACGTGCGCTCCGGCTAAAGTCTTTTAAAGAGCCGACGTACAATGACGTGATTAGAGGCAGAGGCTCTAACTGGCTTAATAAAAGGGTGGGCTCGAGGTGCAGAGCACTGAGCCCTGAGTCCACCCAGTTGTGTGACAATAGTGAATTAATATTCGCTATTGTCTTCCTGATTCTCCTTCCAGCCAATCAGGAAGCAGTTCCTGTGACCCGATTGGCCAGGAAGTCTTAGGACTCCCTGGCCAATCGTGTCTCAGGACACACTTCCTGATCGCCCAGGAGGAGAATCAATGGCCCCCGGCTCTTCATTCCCCCTGACCCCAAAGGTAATGCCTCGATCGCCGCTGTCCCGTCCCTTTTCTGTACGGGGGGGATCGATTGCTGCACTCCCATCCATCTCCCGTGGGTGTCATGGGGGGGGGGGTTTGATCACCGCATTCACAAACGTCTCATGGGGGGGGGGAATGGTGTTAGTTTGCCGCCCCCCAATATATTGACCACTTGCCACCCGCCATATAGCATCACGACGATCGTTGTCAGTCTGACACACCGCAACTCCGATCTAGGTAATCGGCCTTTCCTCACTCACATCTGTCAGACGCAAGTAGAGGAGAGCCAATCGCCTGCTCTCCTGACAGTTGAGGTCTGTGCTGATTGATTTTCAGCACAGCCCCCCCAAGGATGCCCACACTGGACCACCAGGGATGCCCACCACTAGTCACCACCAGGTATGCCACCCATGGCCACCAGGGATGCCAATCAGTGCCCACAATGGATGCCAATCAGTGCCAAACAATAATGCCTGCCAATCAGTGATGACCATCAGTACCATCCATTAGCGTACATCAGTGCCCATCGATGGCCATCTGTGCCACCTATCATTGACCATCCGTGCCGCCTTTCAGTGCCCATCAGTGCCGCCTTTCAGTGCCCATCAGTGCCACCTATGTGTACCCATCAGTGCTGCATATCAGTGCCACCTATCAGTGCACATCAGTGCCACCTATCAGTGCTGCTGTTTCGTCACATATGGCGACCCATCACATTTGGCTACCCGCTGGAGTGCGCATGCACGAAGCCGCCATATGCGTTCCAACACTTATAAAACTTTTGTCACCTTTAACACTTTTAAAACATAAAGTTTTAAAAGTGTTGGAACGCATATGGCGGCATCGTGCATGCGCACTCCAGCGGGTAGCCAAATGTGACAAAACACCGCCTATCAGTGCCGCATCAGTGCCGCATATTAGTGCCCATCATCAGTGCCCATCAGTGCCACCCCATTGGTGCCACCTCATCAGTGCCCATCACTGAAGGATAAAACTTACTTATTTACAAAGTTTTGCAACAGAAACTAAAAGAAAAAATGTTTTTTTTCAAAATTTTTGGTCTTTTTTTATTTGTTTAGCAGAAAATAGAACCCCCAGTGGTGATCAAATACCACCAAAGAAAGCTCTATTTGTGGGAACAAAATGATAAAAATGTCATATGGGTACAGTGTAGCATGACCGCGCAATTGTCATTCAAAGTGCGACCGCGCTGAAAGTTAAAAATTGGTCTGGGCAGGAAGGTGTATAAGTACCCGGTATTGAAGTGGTTAAGCACCGGTCACCACTGGCCAGATCACGTACCCAGCAAGGCGCAGAGGAGCCGCCTCACCGCTGTATATATGTAAGCTATACGGTCGCCAAGCGGTTGATGCATGGAGCGCATTAAGGTAAAAAAAAAAACCTTGAGGCTTTAGAACCACTTTAATCCAATGACCATGGAAAATGTCAAGCCGGATGTTGATTGTCCAAGTCCAGTTGAATGTGACTAATACTAGCTATACCATGACCTGGGATCAACAGATACCTTCCCAAACATCCAGGTTGGCCCACCATCATCGCCCCAACCATCGTGGAACCACAAGTCCCAGCGGCTGGTGGTTTGGAAACACGATGCAAAAACTCTGCGAAGGGTCACCAAGGAAGGACCTAACAGGTTTACCCGAGTCACTCATTTGCCCCCGAGCCGTACAGGACCTATAAAATTAGGCAGAGAGAACCTTGTCTCGGGCAATGTGGAAGATCTGGTCTCACTGGGTACCATGGAAGGAGTAGGAGGTTGTAAAGCTGTCAGGCTGTAATATATAACCAGAAACTGCCGCACATAGCTAGGTCCTCCCATCGCCTTCTCTTCATAGGAAATGCTGATGTCGGATGATAATAGTGCAATAGCAGAACGTGGATTCCAGGAGACAGGTCTAGTAATTACACGCGGTGCACAATACCAAGCCAGGGCTATATTTAGCATGAAGGGAAGTTGGCTCCTGCCTAAGGGGGGCATCAATTAGGGGGAGAGCGTAAAAAAAACAGTTTCATGATAATTAAGGTGGGGATAGGCGAGAGTTTCACTTTAATTTGAATTGGTCATTGATCTTTTTTTTTTTGGCCACCACCTACTTTCAGGACAGATTGGGGGTTATTTACTACAACTGGGAGAGCGAAAAATCTGGTGCAGCTCTGCATAGAAACCAATCAGCTTTCAGGTTTTATTGTCAAAGCTTAACTGAACAAGCTGAAGTTAGAAGCTGATTGGTTACTGTGCACAGCTTGCACCAGATTCTGAGTGCTCCGGTTGTAAAATCTCCCCTCCCCCCCCCCCATTGGGTCTGTCCTGAAGAACGGCTATGGGTAGGATGACAGGCAGGAATACATTGGCTTGTGTTCTGTAGGTGACACTTGCCTGCCGGACCGGAGTGGCACCCAAAGAGGCCAGTAATATTTTCCATCTCCTCACCATAAACAGGAAAGAATGGACCCAGCTGCATGTAGATCCTGTAGGAAGCTGGAACATCTCCATGAGCCCCCCCCCCGTAGAGTCTGGACCCGGTTGAGGGGTAGGCAGAAGAGGCGGCTGCCTTGGGCGCTTTGGCAGGAGTGGGGCGCAAAAAACGGCAGGACCTGCAGACTGCGCTGCTGAAGTGGTTCACAGCTAATGAGGAGGAACTTTCGCCTTTCCAACTTGGGTGCCAAAGGAACTTGTCCCAGCACTGCCTACAGTAGCATACCTCCCAACATTTTGAGATGCGAATGAGGGACACCTACTAACAAACGTATGTAGGCATAGGACACACCCCCTGCCACACCCCCTTAAAGGAGAATTAACCAAAAAAAAAAGGTTAATTAAATCCACAAGTGCTTTTTTTTACCACTACTATTCCTTTATATTGGCTTTTAAAATGTCCGGCAATGCCTTCATCTCTGCGTTTCTCTTCAGAAGGACGGCGTCATCTTTGTTCAGGCATCATCCAGGGTCACCATCTCCTTCCTGGACTGAGATACCGGTTTAGAGACGGTGCAATCATGTAAATCCTGGTGCCGGAGCAAGTGCCTGGCTGACACAGATCAGCCTCTGCTGCATCCTCTCACCTTTACTAAAACCAGAGCGTGCAAAATCTGGTGCGTCTCTGAAGCTGAAGTTAGTAGCTGATTGGCTGCCATGCACAGCTGTACCAAATTCTGAGTGTTCCAGTTTTAGTAAGTCCCCCCCCCCACCCCGCCCTTGTGTCTTGCTGTAAAATTACAATGTTGCCGCCTGATCACTGGGGGGGGGGACTGAGGAAATGCCTCCTTCTGCCTGCAGCAGACTGATGACCTCAGCTCAGCCTAGGCAAAATCACTGGACTGGAGGGAGCAGAAAGGAAAGGAACATGAAAGGGAAACAGAAAAGGAAGGCAAAGGGATGTGAAAAGAGAAGGGGATAAGAGAGAAACAGGGAAGGGAAGTGAAAAGGCAAGGGGAAGGGAGAGAAACAGGGAAGGGAAATGAAAAGGCAAGGGGAATGGAAAGGAAAAAGAGAGGAGAAGGGAAAAGAAAAAGAACAGAAGTTAGAAGGAAAGGAAAAGGGAAAAGGAAGGGGTGTAAAGAGGGAAGGGAAAAGGAAAAAGAAAGGGAAGGGAAAAAGAAAGGGGAAGGGAAGGGAAAAAGAGAGGAATAGGGAAGGGAAGGGAAAAAGAGAGGAAAAGGGAAAGGAAGGAGAAGAGAAGTGGGAAGAAAAGGGAAAAGGAAGGGAAGGGAAATGGAAAAAGAAAGGGAAGGGAAGGGAAAAATAGAGGAAAGGGGAAAGGAAGGGTAAGAGAAGTGGGAAGAAAAGGGAAAAGGAAGGGAAGGGAAAAGGAAAAAGAAAGGGAAGGGAAGGGAAAAAAGAGAGGAAAAGGGGAAGAGAAGTGTGAAGAAAAGGGAAAAGGAAGGGAAGGGAAAAGGAAAAAGAAGGGGAAGGGAAGGGAAAAAGAGAGGAAAAGGGAAATGAAGGGAAGGGGAAGGAAAAGGAAGGGGAAGAAAAGTGAGAAGAAAAAGGAAAGAAAAAAGAAAGGAAAAGGTTAGGGAAATGATGGGAAAGGGAAGTGAAAAGGAAAAGGAAAGGAAGAGATAAAAAATGATACTGTTGCTGTATATTGTGATATATATTAGGAATTTATTAGATTAAGTTGGAGTTAAAAATGTTCTGCAGTATTAGTCTGATTTATGGTCAGATGACCAAAATATGGCAGCAGTGTGAAAGTGATGGTCTCATGAATTCCGTGGGATGGACCCCTCTGATAAAATGAGTTGAAGTGACCAGCTCCATTCTTGATATGTATAGCTAACCTTAGAGACTGTGTACAGTACATGCTAACCTAAAAAAGAGAATATATCTTTGCAGGCTTTTATAGATGTAATTCTACAATCCCCATCCCACAATCCTGCTGGACAGCCTCCACCCTGAGCTCCCAGTGGCTGAAACATGTTAACAAGACGGCACAGTGCAGTCCAAAATACCTGGCTCCTATCCCTTACTCTCCATCTACTGGAGTTTTGGTGTGCGGGGGATTTGGGGTGTAAATGAAAAGATCCATTTTCAGTGATACTTGCAATAGTAAAAAAATATAGTCTAATCCCATTTTATTCCTGCTGTCTGTGGCCTGGGTATTGTTTCAGAAGATCAGTGGAGCGCATTCTCCTCCCTGATTGTGCAAATTGGTATTTTTGATTGCTACTGTCACAAATTAAGGCTTTAGGTTTAATTATCCGGTGCAAGCAGCCTGGAGTGAACTCTCAGCAGTTTAACTTTAATTATTCCAACACAATACGGTGGGAACCCGAGGAGGCCTGGAGGTCACATTGTGTGTGCTGGATGTGCCCTAGTGATCGCCTCAGCCCACCCAAAACTCAGATTTTACATGTGGGAGCTGGAAGGTTATGTCAGGCCCAGATAGATAGATTGTCTTTATGAATAACTTTTATTAATAACTGGGTTCCAGCTCACTGAGTCACAATGCATTGACAATGCTGATGCGTTAGATCCCTGGGGCACGAACCTGGGGCCCTTTGGCACATATGTTTGGCCCATGTCACCCTATTGCCCTGTAATAGTAGTTATTTCTAGCAGTCTCATGTAACGTGCTCCTAGTCCTGGATGTAAACTGTCGCGGTCATCAACTTCTACAGTATGTTCTCAGTCTCTGACCACCTCCTTTAATATGTTCTCAGTCTCTGACAAGACCAAATCCTTTAGCATGTTCTCAGTCTCTGACCACCTCTTATAGTATGTTCCCATTCTCAGACCATCTCCTTTAACATGTTCTCAGTCTCTGACCACCTCTTATAGTATGTTCCTGTTCTCTGACCACATCTTTATAGTATTCTCCCAGTCTCAGACCATCTCCTTTAGTATGTTCTCAGTCTCTGACCACCTCCTTTAACATGTTCTCAGTCTCTGACCACCTCTTATAGTATGTTCCTGTTCTCTGACCACATCTTTATAGTATTCTCCCAGTCTCAGACCATCTCCTTTAGTATGTTCCCATTCTTTGACCACCTCTTATAGTATGTTCCCATTCTTTGACCACCTCTTATAGTATGTTCCCATTCTCAGACCATCTCCTTTAACATGTTCTCAGTCTCTGACCACCTCCTTTAACATGTTCTCAGTCTCTAACCACCTCTTATAGTATGTTCATATTCTCAGACCATCTCCTGTAGCAGGTTCTTAGTGTCTGACCACCTCTTATAGTATGTTCTCATTCTCTGACCACCTCTTATAGTATGTTCCCATTCTCAGACCATCTTCTTTAACATGTTCTCAGTCTCTAACCATCTCTTATAGTATGTTCATATTCTCAGACCATCTCCTATGGCATGTTCTCAGTCTCTGACCACCTCTTATAGTATGTTCTCATTCTCTGACCACCTCTTATAGTATGTTTCCGTTCTCAGACCATCTCTTTTAGCATATTCTCAGTCTCTGACCATCAGCTATAGCATGTTCACAGTCTGACTTTCTCCTATAACATGTTTTAAGTCTTTAACTGTCTGCTATAGTATGTTCTCAGGCTTTGACCCTCTCCTATACTCTCCTATAGTATGTTCTTAGGCTTTGACCCTCTCTTATAGTATGTTCTTAGGCTTTGACCCTCTCTTATAGTATGTTCTTAGGCTTTGACCCTCTCCTATAGTATGTTCTCAGGCTTTGACCCTCTCCTATAGTATGTTCTCAGGCTTTGACCCTCTCCTATAGTATGTTATCAGGCTTTGACCCTCTCTTATAGTATGTTCTTAGGCTTTGACCCTCTCCTATAGTATGGTCTCAGGCTTTGAGCCTCTCCTATAGTATGTTCTCAGGCTTTGACCCTCTCCTATAGTATGTTATCAGGCTTTGACCCTCTCCTATAGTAT
Organism: Lithobates clamitans; assembly: GCA_037952925.1. Taxonomy (NCBI): domain Eukaryota; kingdom Metazoa; phylum Chordata; class Amphibia; order Anura; family Ranidae; genus Lithobates; species Lithobates clamitans. The sequence continues at coordinate 1,525,729 of JBBGZY010002323.1, forward strand.
GTTATCAGGCTTTGACCCTCTCTTATAGTATGTTCTTAGGCTTTGACCCTCTCCTATAGTATGTTCTCAGGCTTTGACCCTCTCCTATAGTATGTTATCAGGCTTTGACCCTCTCCTATAGTATGTTCTCCGGCTTTGACGCTCTCATATGTTCCCAGGCTTTGACCTTTTCCTATAGTATGTTCTGAGTATCTGACCTTTTTTATGTGGGGCTCTCTGTTGATATCAGGGTGTGCAGTTGAGGTCCCCTATATCAGAAAAGTTGATCACCACTTTAGATGAGTAGGTAGATGTGACTGTGAATGCAGGAAGGTTGTGTTGTTGTTCACGCCATGGCCTTTTTGGCCACTAGGGCTGTGTTTACCATGGTGGCACTCAGTGCTCAGTGCCTACTGCCAAGGTGCAGAAAATCACGGCTTTCACTGCATATAGATTTACAGCATCTCCAACGACCTTCCAGATATCAGATATGGATACCTAATTGGAGCCAAGTCTGGCCCAATGTAAGTGCAAAAATATCATTCCTCGAGTTCAGCTTCAAGCCCTGATTAAGGGAGCTTTCTGAACCCCCCTAAACGTGTCTTGTGACTAATACACTTCTAGATTATCAGGAGCCTTGTGGAGTTCCCTTTATCAACTCATAGGCATTATCCCATGAATCCGTCATAGCTGCAGCTCTCAAATGCGGAAAATTGTGGAAAATGACATTAAACTCTGATGTAAAAAATATATATATATAAAAAAAAAATATATATATATATATATATATACTGTATATACACACAGTATATATACAGTACACTATATTGCCAACAGTATTGGGTCGCCTGACTTTACACGCACATGAACTTTAATGGTATCCCAGTCTCACTCCGTAGGGTTCAATATTGAGTTGACCCACCCTTTGCAGCTATAACAGCTTCAACTCTTCTGGGAAGGCCGTCCACAAGGTTTAGGAGTGTGTCTATGGGAATGTTTGACCATTCTTGCAGAAGCATATTTGTGAGGTCAGGCACTGATGTGGATGAGAAGGCCTGGTTTACAGTCTCCGCTCTAATTCATACCAAAGGTGTTCTATTGGGTTGAGGTCAGGACTCTGTGCAGGCCAGTCAAGTTCCTCCACCCCAAACTCGCTCATCCATGTCTTTTATGGACCTTGCTTTGTACACTGGTGTGCAGTCATGTTGGAACAGGAAGGGGCCATCCCCAAACTGTTCCCACAAAGTTGGGAGAATGAAATTGTCCAAAATGTCTTGGTATGCTGACGCCTTAAGAGTTCCCTTCACTGGAACTAAGGGGCCAAGCCCAACCCCTGAAAAAAAAATCCCACACCATAATCCCCCTCCACCAAATGATTTGGACCAGTGCACAAAGCAAGGTTTGTGGTCTAGGAACTTGACTGGCCTACACAGAGTCCTGACCTCAACCCGATAGAACACCTTTAGGATGAATTAGAGTGGAGACTGCGAGCCAGGCCTTCTCATCCAACATCAGTGCCTGACCTCACAAATGCTCTTCTGGAAGAATGGTCAAACATTCCCATAGACACACTCCTAAACCTTGTGGACGGCCTTCCCAGAAGAGTTGAAGCTTTTATAGCTGCAAAGGGTGGGCTAACTCAATATTGAACCCTACGGACTAAGACTGGGATGCCATTAAAGTTCATGTGCGTGTAAAGGCAGGCGTCCCAATACTTTTGGTAATCTAGTGTATATTCAAGTATGCATTCTTAAAAAAAAGTCCCTTCTATCGCTTTCAGCCTCCCCCAAATCTCAAAATCTCTTTTTTTCCTTCTGTGATCTGACTCCCTGTTAGAGAATGTTCATTCTTGATGGTCCCGCTGTATGTAGGAACGTAGTCACCCTCTCTTGCTCGATCCCAAGATGAACTATGGACTATGAGGTTTTTAAAGTGCATAGAGCAGTGTACATAACCACAACTAACATGCACTGCTCATCCAAAACAAATGGGCGAGGGGGAAAGGAAAGGATAGGGAGCTCATGGAGGACACAGGGCTGGTGCTACCACTAGTCAAACTAGGCAGCTGCCTAGGGGCGCCTGGCCACTGGTGTTTCTACTCTCTTTTCTCTGCAGCAAGCAACTAAGTCTCAGCATCAGCAGGCAGCCGCCGCTCCGTTCACACATAGTGTCAGAGGCACAGCGGCAGCGGATGACTGTGTCTGTGTCCCGAATGAATGGAAGCAAGCAAACATTCATTAATGGATGCTGGTGAGGCTTCATTTGATGGGCGCTGGTGTGACTGCGGTTGATGGGCGCTGGTGAGTAAGGATGAGCTCCAGCGTGTTCGCAAGCTGCACGTGCAGAGCCCGCCAGGAAGTCGGCACTGCGCTGCGCTGCGCTAATCACAGGCAGTGAGACATTTCCCGATCTCTGCAGCCACACATCGGGACAATTTCTCACAGCTTGTGATTAGCACTGTGCAGTGCCGACTTCCTGGCGGGCTCTGCACGTGCAGCTTGCGAACACGCCGGACCTCATCCTTACTCACCAGCGCTCATCAACCGCAGTCACACCAGCGCCCATCAAATGAAGCCTCACCAGCATCCATTAATGAATGTTTGCTTGCTTCCATTCATTCGGGACACAGACACAGTCATCCTTACTGGTGAGGCTGCATTTGGGCGCTGGTGAGGCTGCAGTTGATGGGCGCTGGTGAGGCTGCAGTTGATGGGCGCTGGTGAGGCTGCAGTTGATGGGCGCTGGTGAGGCTGCAGTTGATGGGCGCTGGTGAGGCTGCAGTTGATGGGTGCTGGTGAGTAAGGATGAGCTCCAGCGTGTTCGCAAGCTGCACGTGCAGAGCCCGCCAGGAAGTCGGCACTGCGCTGCGCTAATTACAGGCAGTGAGACATTTCCCGATCTCTGCAGCCGCACATCGGGACAATGTCTCACAGCTTGTGATTAGCACTGTGCAGTGCCGACTTCCTGGCGGGCTCTGCACGTGCAGCTTGCGAACACGCCGGACCTCATCCTTACTGGTGAGGCTGCATTTGGGCGCTGGTGAGGCTGCAGTTGATTGGCGCTGGTGAGGCTGCAGTTGATGGGCGCTGGTGAGGCTTCAGTTGATGGGCGCTGGTGAGGCTTCAGTTGATGGGCGCTGGTGAGGCTGCAGTTGATGGGCGCTGGTGAGGCTGCAGTTGATGGGCGCTGGTGAGGCTGCAGTTGATGGGTGCTGGTGAGTAAGGATGAGCTCAGGCGTGTTCGCAAGCTGCACGTGCAGAGCCCGCCAGGAAGTCGGCGCTGCGCTAATCACAGGCAGTGAGACATTTCCCGATCTCTGCAGCCGCACATCGGGACAATGTCTCACAGCTTGTGATTAGCACTGTGCAGTTCCGACTTCCTGGTGGGCTCTGCACGTGCAGCTTGCGAACACGCCTGAGCTCATCCTTACTGGTGAGGCTGCAGTTGATGGGCGCTGGTTGGGCTGCAGTTGATGGGCGCTTTATTAAAAAGGAGGGGTATACTTGGACAGGGCAAAGTTGGTGGAGCCAAGGGTGGTAGCAAAATGAGGTTTCGCCCTAGGGTATCAAAAATCCTTGCACCAGCCCTGGGAGGACATTACAAGGAGGCAGAAAAACACAGCAAGAAACAATTTCATAAAAATAGATCACAGCCTGGGCCAAGAAGTAGTGGATGTGTATAGATTATTGGAAAATCAGGATATTCTTTATCCCCCAATCACACCGATGCGACTTTGAAATTGTGCTACTTCAGCGCGGTTTGAAAGCTGCACATCACTGCGATTTGTACATCCGATTTCACTGTGGCTTGCGGCTTCATTTTTTTGATTGTGAAACCGTCGCTGAGATTTCGTTGGTAAAATCTGAGAACTACCATCTGACAATGTGAGACGATGCCCGGCCTGTGTGCCCTGCGCATGGTATATTGTGCAATGGCTGCCCGTTCCTTCCGTTTTACTCTTCTGCAGAACAGCGACGCACAACCCTGTACATCCTTCATCCTGCCATCTCTGATCCGGCCAATCAAAGGTTCTCAGGCAAACCCATTTTCAGGTTCAAAATAGTCAAGTTTCAAATGTTTCCATCACTAATAAAGCAGTAATAAACCTAAAAGCAAACATTTATTATATTACAGATTACCAATTCTGTGCATTATGTGATGGCTGCATTCGTTTGCTTATTTAGGCTTTCATTGCTTTATTTTGACCTGCTGATCCCGCCAGTAAGTCTGTTGTTTTTCAACAGAACAAGCTGTCCTGCAGATGTAGACGTTAGAGCAGGGGTAGGCAACCATCGAGAGATGGAGATCTACTTGAACAACACTGATAAAGTCAACGATCACAGTGTCCCAATCCCCCCCCCAAAAAAAAGACAGTAAGACTGACCTTTTTTTTTTTTCTTCTTGTTGATAAAATATTTTTACTCAGAACAAAAATAAGTATTACAAGAGAGTGCAGGGTTTAGGAGTGCGTTATGCAGAGAATGCAGGATTCACCAGTGCATTACACTCAGAATACAGGGATCAGGAGTGCGTTACACTCAGAATGCAGGGTTCAGGAGTGCGTTGCGGTCAGAATGTAGGATTCCGGAGTGCGTCGCACTCCGAATGCAGTGTTCTGGAGTGCGTTACACTCAGAATAGAATGCAGCAATCAGGAGTGTGTTACACTCAGAATGCAAGGATCAGGGGCGCGTTACACTCAGAATGCAGGGATCAGGAGTGCGTTACACTCAGAATGCAGGGATCAGGAGTGCGTTACACTCAGAATGCAGGATTCAGGAGTGCATTACACTCAGAATGCAGGATTCAGGAGCGCGTTACACTCAGAATGCAGGGATCAGGAGTGCGTTACACTCAGAATGCAGGATTCAGGAGTGCATTACACTCAGAATGCAGGATTCAGGAGCGCGTTACACTCAGAATGCAGGGATCAGGAGTGCGTTACACTCAGAATGCAGGATTCAGGAGTGCGTTACACTCAGAATGCAGGGTTCAGGAGTGCGTTACACTCAGAATTTAGGGTTTTGGGGGTGCGGTGCGGTCAGAATGCAGGGTTCAGGAGTGTTTTACACTGAGAATGCAGGGATCAGGAGTGCGTTACACTCAGAATGCAGGGTTCAGGAGTGCGTTACACTCAGAATGCAGGGTTCAGGAGTGCGTTACACTCAGAATGCAGGGTTCAGGAGTGCGTTACACTCAGAATGCAGGGTTCAGGAGTGCGTTACACTCAGAATGCAGGGATCAGGAGTGCGTTACACTCAGAATGCAGGGTTCAGGAGTGCGTTACACTCAGAATGCAGGATTCAGGAGCGCGTTACACTCAGAATGCAGGGTTCAGGAGTGCGTTACACTCAGAATGCAGGGTTCAGGAGTGCGTTACACTCAGAATGCAGGGTTCAGGAGTGCGTTACACTCAGAAAGCAGGGTTCAGGGGTACGTTGAGTTCAGAATGCAGGGATCAGGAGTGCATTACACTCAGAATATAGTGTTCAGGAGTGCGTTACACTAAGAATACAGGGTTCAGGAGTGTGTTACACTCAGAATGCAGGGTTCAGGAGTGTGTTACACTCAGAATGCAGGGATCAGGGGTGTGTTACACTCAGAATGCAGGGTTTAGGGGTGCGGTGCGGTCAGAATGCAGGGTTCAGGAGTGTGTTACACTCAGAATGCAGGGATCAGGGGTGCGTTACACTCAGAATGCAGGGTTTAGGGGTGCGTTGCTCTCAGAAAGCAGGGTTCAGGAGTGCGTTGCGCTCAGAATGCAGGGATCAGGAGTGCGTTGCTCTCAGAAAGCAGAGTTCAGGAGTGTGTTGCGCTCAGAATGAAGGGTTTAGGGATGCGTTACGCTCAGAATGCAGGGTTTAGTGGTGCATTGGGGGAAGGTGGGGGGTGATGTGAAAGGTGGTAATGGACACTGCTATGGGGGTGACCCTGCCCATAACAGTGTCCTCTGCCCCCTTCACTTAACCCCCCCCCCCCCCACCCACACACAGTGGTTTCTGCCCTCCCCTTCCCTCCCATAGCAGTGTCCTACCTGTTACCACAGCGGAGACCCGGAGGCAGCACAGTTCTGGACAGAGGGGCGGAGATGGCCCAGTGACTTTTCATATTAGCAAGCTGGTGATTGGTTGCTTAGGACCACCCTGTGTACTAGCAGCCAATCATCAGCGGTTAAACATAAAAAGTTAATTTGGCCAGCTCCTCCTCCCGCCCTCTGTCCTGAGCTGTGCTTCCTCCTGGTCTCCGCTGTTCACTGATCACAGTGGCGGTAGAGGATGGAGGTGGGAGGGGGAGAGACCGGGATATAGATGGTGCAGCGGAGCTGCGGAGGAGGCTGGGAGGGGAGACAAGGACTGGCACTTAGAAAGCGGGGGTCGGCGGCGCAGGAACCTGTTTATGGTCCACCTGTCACCTGCCTGCGGTCCACAGGTGGACTGCGATCAACGGGTTGCCGACCCCCCGAGTTAGAGGGCTGAGACAAACCATTTACTACTAGCAGGGGTGCTTACAATGATCAGCTTTTATTTATCTATGTAAAAACGAGGACGGCTGGGGGAAGGGGAGGGGGGGTGTATAGGTGGGGTGCAGCAACAATAATTCACAAAGTCAGGTGCAATATAAAACTTGCATTGAAGTAATGAAGCAACAGTTCACAATAGCCCAGCCGGCACCCTTGTGCCGCGTACACACAATCGGACATTCCGACAACAAAATCCTGTATTTATTTCCGACGGATGTTGGCTCAAACTTGTCTTGCATACACACGGGTCACACAAATGTTGTCGGAAATTTCCGAACGTCAAGAACGCGGTGACGTACAACACGTACGGCGAGCCGAGAAAAATGAAGTTCAATAGCCAGTGCGGCTCTTCTGCTTGATTCCGAGCGTGCGTGGAACTTTGTGCGTCGGAATTGTGTACACACAATCGGAGTTTCCGACAGCGGATTTTGTTGTCGGAAAATTTCTGACAGCGGATTTTCTTGGCTCTCAAATTTTTGTTGTCGGAAATTCCGACAACAAATGTCCGATGGAGCCTACACACGGTCGGAATTTCCGACAACAAGCTCACATCGAACATTTGTTGTCGGAAATTCCGACTGTGTGTACCCGGCATTACAGTTTTCGTGAAAGGAGGTTTCAGCGTCTGTTGAGAGAAGACAGAAAACGGCCTGGCCGTCTCCTGCCCAATCAGGAAGGTCTCCAGATAGCTGCAACCCTAAGCTTTCCCTCATTATCAGGAACCTTTCCCTATTGCTAGTACTGTTCCTAACAGATGGAGTACCTTTCCCTTCACTACCCACTACCCATAAAGCACGCCAAACCCAGGGGCCATGCTCTTAAATAGACTCTGCCACACCCAAAATGGCCGCTAGTGTCATCCGGCCCCTGCTGCTGCTCCCTATTGGTCCATCGCTATGATGCACGGCTTCATTGACCAGTATTGGGTTTAGGGGGTGCAGCAGGCTGGATCTCTTTTAAAACCCGTCCATTTCAGGTCTCCCGTTGTACTTGTTTTTCACCTGTACCTGTCTGATCCTAGCAAAATACCGCAAACACTGGCTAAAACCGCCAAAAAAAAGTTGGCCAAAAGACTTTAGACCTGAAGAGTTTGCAACTTGAAATGAACAGGTCGCTCACTGTTGCCTCCTACAGGTTGCCTCCTGAAGCGCAAACAAGAAAAAAGGCTGTTGCTGACGTTCAGGAATTTATACCAGCAGTCAGAATTCTGACCTCTTAATACGGAACTTAACCCTCCTATCCTTTTTTAGCCAAGGAAGCCGCCATCTAACTTCTGTTTTATCTGCAACCGCCATGGTGCTGCACATGTGATCAGTGATGACACCAGCCATCTGATGGGTTGACAGTTTGTTTGGGGATACAAGCAAATGTGACAGTTAATGTTATATTATAGCATATAGTAATGCTGGCCAATACATGGACAGATTATCGTTCCAAACTTTTAATTTGAATGAAAATCGCTTTAACCGCGTGCCGACCGCATCACTTAGATGTACAGTGGCAGAGCAGCTCTTCTGTTCCAGATCACGTACAGTACCTAGTATGCGATTTGGCACTTCCAGGTAGGGGGCGCACGCGCCGCCAGCAACCCGTCAGTGCTGTGATTAGATACAAGCACAAGCCGGTCAGTGGGTGCTGGCCAATGGATATCTGCCGGCCCCCACCAATCAGCGAGGAGAGATACAAGGCAGACCTCTGTTCTGAGGGGGGGGGGGGTAATGGATTTGGATTCCTTGCAAAACGTTAAAAAATCCGACATGTCCCATTATAGTGCACACAAAAACACTGGTTAGGCACACATTTAACCCTTTGATCGCCCCTTGATGTTAACCAGTGGCGTCTCCAGCTTTCATATTTAGGGGGGGCACATGGGGGGACAGGGACAAAAGTAGGGGGGGCAACTATAAAATGCAACTATATATATATATATATTCACCCGCAGGAGCTGACTGGGGGAGCTCTCCCTCTTAGACATTGCCTTTTTGTTAAAAAAATTTTTTTTTTATAAATTGGGGGGCGAAGCATAATATTTGTGGGGTCAGGGCCCCCTCTGGCCCCCCCCCTAGGGACGCCATTGATGTTAAGCTCTTCCCTGCTAGTGTCATTAGTACAGTGACAGTGCATATTTTTTAGCACTGATCGCTATATCAGTGTCACTGGTTCCAGCAAAGCATCAAAAGTGAGAGAAAATAAATCACCGCTCAGGAGAACTTGCTTTCAGGTGTGTGTTAGTGAATCCTTCAGAGGAGAGGAGTCCCAGGTGCTGGCTAAATGCAAATTGAAGCAGGGTTTGAAACAGGAAAATCTGGATGCCGCACACCGTGCTATGAGTAAGCGCTCGAACTAGAGCGCGAAACGCGTCAGCTGTGTCTGTACCACCCGCCTGATTGTCCTGTTTTTTTTATGATCCAAGCTTTACAATAAAGAAGATGTTTTCAACTTTATCCGGTGTGCGGCATCCAGATTTTCCTGTTTCAAACAAAGCATCAAAAGTGTCAGTGTCGCAGTCCCGCTATAAGTCGCTGATTGCTGCCATTATTAGTGAAAATAAATAAATAAATAAAAATTCCAGTATATATCCCATAGTTTGTACTATAACTTTGGCACAAACCAATGAATATACTGTACGCCTATTGGGATTTTTTTTTTTACCAAAAATATGTAGCAGAATATTTTGGCCAAAATTTACGAAGAACTTTTTTTTTTTATTGGATATGTCTTATAGTAGAAAGTAAAATACACAGTATCTCACAAATGTGGATACACCCCTCACATTTATGTAAATATTTTCTTCTATCTTTTCATGTGACAACACTGAAGAATTGACACTTTGCTACAATGTAAAGTAGTGAGTGTACAGCTTGTATAACAGTGTAAATTTGCTGTCCCCTCAAAATAACTCAACATACAGCCATTAATGTCTAAACCGCTGGTCGGAGTCCTGCTTTAATATATAAACTTTTAGCTACTTTGATGAAATGAAAATATATAAGATATGATATTATTATATCACAATGAAGGCCGATTATTTTTTATACAAACAAATGCGTAAAGAGTGAAATGAGAGTAAAATGTCCATGGAGGGAACTGTCTCTTTAAGAGGAAAGTATACATTTGCAGTTATGAAAAACTTTTTTATTTTTTCTGGAAATGTAAGATTTTTTTTTTTGTTAACAAAATATTTTGTCTTAGCGGTGAATAGGCAGACAAAGGCGGCCGGGGATTCTGGTAATGACTTGTGTCTGTAGAGGGGAGGGGGGAGGGGGGGGCAGACACCTTTTATCACCTCGGGGTAAAAAACTGGGGCACGGGACACGTTTTCGGCATGTTACAAATAAAACGAGTTTTTATTATCTCTTCCCTGAAGTCATTCAGCCTCTTGCTGGTCAGGAACTCCATAAAAAAACATAAAACAGGCGGCTATTAAGGCCGCCTTCTAACCTGGAAATCTTTTACCTTCTTGAGTACAGCCAGTCCTGATATCGGAGACTCTCTTTTCTGAGTCTACAATTATTTTTCTATGCAATCTCAACCCAGGCAACAAGCGTTCTATTTTCTCAGCACTCAGCACGAACAACTAGTCCGAGATTCAGCCTGGTGAAGGTCATGTGATCTAATTTTTACAGGAACAGCGGATTGGCATTGCAGCACAGCTAATCTGAAAGCTGTGCAAGCCACCCGACCTGTCCTTAGCAACCGATGACATCATCGGTTGCCAGGACGCCGGCGGGCGGTTTGCACAGCTTTCAGTTTTGCTGGCAAGAGTACAGATAACAGCGTAGAGGAGGTGAGAGGTGAGCCCTCTCCCCCCTCTCTGTATACAGACATTAACCCTTTCATGATTTGACTGTAAAGGGCTTTTCTGCTGCTGCACCCCTGGGGACTCACAGGTGGCGGCGGCACCCTGGCTGAAAAACCCTGATGAAGCGTTTTTGATTTTGTCACAAATTAGTGGCCGACGGCATCGTGGCCTAAGATATTTTTATTGTTTTATCATCTGTTTTATAATCTGTTGTTCTGCGCTCATAATATTACAATGTAAAAAATAATAAAGACAAAAAATCTAATCATTATTATTATTAATATTAGTAGTAGTAGTTTAGTGGTAGTGTTGATAATATTCACGCATTTTAATTATAATCTTATATATTATGTTTTATCATTGTGTTCGTATTGTTTACATTGTAAAAACATAGTAATAATAATCATAATAATAATTATTATGACAGTGTGAATATTATGAACACAACTCAACAGATGATACAACATAATATATAATATTATAATTATATAATTATAAGCTAGTTAGGTTATAGGATTAATATAAGGTCATTGTAAGGGTAATTGTTTGCGTAATATGACATTATAATGAAATAATAATTATAATATTTACATTCATACATTGTAATTATAAAGTGTTATATGATCTGTTGTATTGTTTTCATAATATGACATTGTAATTACATTGTAATAATAATAACAATTATTATTATTTATTCTCTATTATTATTATTATTATTATTATTCATACACTGTAATTATAAAGTCAGGGTATGACAAATTTGTTTGAATCTAGGAGCCAGCTAAAGCTACCCTCAGACTGGGGCGGGGGTTAAAACCGCCCCGCTAGCGGCCAAATAGCGCCGCTAAAAAAAGGGTTAAAACCGCCCGGGTTTGCGGCGCTGCCCCATTGTTTTCAATGGGAAGGGGCGCTTTAGGAGCGGTGAATACACCGCCGTTATAGCGCTGCAAAGATGCGGCTTGCAGGACTTTTTTTGACCGTCCTGCAAGCGCACCGCTCCAGTGTGAAAGCACTTACAGGCGCTATGCAAGCGCTATTTTTAGCGCTGTAGCGCCTGTAAAGTGCCTCAGTGTGAAAGTAGCCTAAAAAAAGTTAGGAGCCCGTTTGTGCGTGTGCACGGGGATATGTAACATGTGTATCGCGATTGACGTTTTCATGCGTAGTGCCCCAATGCGCGCATTTACGTTTGTATGTGCATATATGCGGGAGGCTCAAAAAACATTTTTTTTGGGGGGGGGGGGGGGGGGGTTTATGTGCTTTGCTGTAACTTTTAGGCACCTTACACATTGAGGCGCTTATAAACTGCCAGTAAAACACTGAGCACTTTTGAAGAGCTTTTCAGGCACTTTTGAAGCGCTTTCCATTCATTGCAATGGAGAGGGGCGTTTTTTCACCACCCTGCCAGCGCACTGCCCTAGTGTGAAAGCATTCAAATAGGTTTTCGAGAGCTTTTCAGGCACTTTTTTTTGTTGTGAAAGCACCTGAAAAGCGCCTCAGTGTGAAAGGGGTCTTACTTTTTTACAATTACAATTTTTTTACTTATTTTTTTATCACATATGGGACAAAAAGTTGCCTATGTGATGATTTTTTTTTTTTCGGTGACAGGTTCTCTTTAATGAGACAAAGACCCGGCATGTCTCCCCTGTGTTCCGCTGAATGTAATGCAATTCACATCGCACGGCATCACGTTCTTTCCCGGCCTTGATGCATACCTCCCAACTTTTTGAGATGGGAATGAGGGACACCTATCAGCAAAAGTATGCAGGCATAGGACACACCTCCCTTGCCACGCCCCCTTAAAGGAGAATTGTACAAAAAAAAAAAAACAAGATTGGTTAAACCCACACGTTTTTTTTTTTTTTTTACCCCTACTATTCCTTTATTCTGGCTTTTGGAATTTACAAATGCAGCAATTTAGAAATCGGATGTAAAGTTTAGGGTTTATGGTAAAGTGTTTTAGGATTAGTGGCTTGAGACTGAGACTCCGGCTCAGAGATAACACAATCGCGGGCTCTGGTTTAGGAGTTTGGTTGCGGTTAAAGTCTATTTTTTTTTTTTTTTTTTTTACAATTTTGGGTAGAGTATATAAGTAGTAATAGTATAGAAGGGTTAGAATCTCTATCAGGTTTTTATCGCTGTCTGCGTCTCCATTAGTGAGATTTATGCTTTCTATATATCCTGTCATTAGGACTGAATGTGAAATGTAAAATACACATATTTACACAATACATACACGTATTACTAGAACAGAAATAGTGGTGATCTAAGAAGGGATTTCCTCTCTCTAAATCCATTCTTCATGTGTATTCTTCTTGAATCTCGGTGAGCTTTGTGTATTTCCTCCAGATCTGTGCAGTAATCCAGTGTGAGACTTCCTGTAATAAAGACCGATCACTGCTGCTCTCTCTCCTTGTGCAGGGGGACTGGTCTTGTCTCCGCCCCCTCCTGTAGAGGGTGGGGTCTGCTGGGTTCCTCCCACAGCCCTGCTCTCTCTCTCCTTGTGCAGGGGGACTGGTCTTGTCTCCACCCCCTCCTGTAGAGGGTGGGGTCTGATGGGCCCCGCCCACAGCTCTGCTCTCTCTCTCCTTGTGCAGGGGGACTGTTCTTGTCTCCACCCCCTCCTGTAGAGGGTGGGGTCTGCTGGGCTCCTCCAACAGCTCTGCTCTTTCTCCTTGTGCAGGGGGACTGGTCTTGTCTCTGCCCCCTCCTGTAGAGGGTGGGGTCTGCTGGGCCCCGCCCACAGCTCTGCTCTCTCTCTCTCCTTGTGCAGGGGGACTGTTCTTGTCTCCGCCCCCTCCTGTAGAGGGTGGGGTCTGCTGGGCCCCTCCCACAGCTCTGCTCTCTCTCCTTGTGCAGGGGGACTGGTCTTGTCTCCGCCCCCTCCTGTAGAGGGTGGGGTCTGTTGGGTCCCGCCCACAGCTCTTCTCTCTCTCTCCTTGTGCAGGGGGACTGGTCTTGTTTCCGCCCCCCCCCCTCCTGTAGTGCTCTGTAGTGGGTGGAGCCTGCTGGGCCCCTCCCAGAGCTCCATTCTTTGCAGAGGCTATGTACAGCACAGTGATGATGTCACTGATAATTTTACAAGGTAATACCTGGGTTTGCAAAGGCATTTAGTGCACACAAAGTGGATTTATATCCTTTGTGCCTAGTGAGGAATATATATGAACGTTTTTATGTCCGGAGTTCAACTTCAACCTTTTCACTATATACAGCAGTTAAAGTGTGACCACTTTCTGGCCTCCATACATTCATTTTCATGTATAACATTGCAAAAAAAAAAGCACCCAACGTGCTGTTAGTTGATCAGATAATGATGGTAATGATGGACAATTTGAGAATAATTTTAGCAAAGCTGCTTATACTGTACATCCGTATGGTGTTCATATAGGTTGCCCAGAGTTCTTCTTTAAAGGCTTTTTTTTGTTTCCAAGAGATGGCAGTCCTCAGAATAGCAAGATCCTCCAATGGGGGAACAGAAGGCAAAAAAAAAAAAAGTTTTACCTGGAGTTGTTCTTTTTCTCTTTCGTCAACAAACAGCTGAGTAACCTGCTGGGAATTTCTGTAATGATTGAGAAATCAGAGCTCTACCAGCCGGGGCAGACGAATGTCCCAAATGTGTGTCTAGTCATACCCCATTGTGACATCATGTGTCCCTCTTCAATAGGGAAGTGAGAACAATTATGATGTACGATGACATCAAACAAGAAATTGTATTTACTGGAATATTCTGAAAAATGACCCATGCACTTAACCCCTTCAATACCTGACACTTTTACCCCCCTTCCTGCCCAGGCCAATTTTCAGCTTTCAGCGCTGTCGCACTTTGAATGACAATTGCGCGATCATGATACACTGTACCCAAATGAAATTTTTATCATTTTTTTTTTCCACAAATAGAGCTTTAATACACAAAATATTTAATCACCTCTGGGTTTTTTTTTTTTTTTGCTAAATAATCAAAAAACTACTGAAAATTTTGAAAAAAAAAACAAAACGCATCTTTCTTTGTCTCTGGTATAAAATTTCGCAGTTAAATAATCTTTCTTTATAAATTTAGGCCAAAATGTATTATGCTGCTAAATTTTTGGGTGAAAATAACCCAAATCAGTGTATATTATTTAGTCTGTAGGAAAGTTATAAAGTCCACATTCTATGGGATATATATATATATATATATATATATATATATATATATATATATATATATATATATATATATATATATATATATATATCGGAAGGTCAGTCAATGCTGGTGTAATGATCTCATTTCTTGAGGCCTGAAAATGCCAGGACAAATATCCCCCAAATTAATTAAGTAGACAGTCCAAGGTGTTTAGTGAGAGGCATGGCGAGTTTTTTGGAAGCTGTAATCTTGTACACAATTTTTTGAAAAAAAAAAAAACTTTTTACAATTTTTTTTTTTTTTTTTACATACTGTCGCCAGTGCAGTAAACATTTTTTTTTTTTTTACAGTGTTACTAGTAGTGATCAGGTTATTTATTTTATTTTTTTTTACACATAATGGTTGGTTATACCTGTGAATTTCCCAGGTATAAGCAACCATTTTTACTGAATGAAACTGATTCATTCAGTGTGTTTTGTTGCGATTTAGCTGTGATTGGCCACAGATATTCACATGGTACAGATGGGCTGTGATTGGCTCTGTCTGTACCATGTGATCTCTGTGACCAATCACAGCTCGCAACACAGTTGTATACAATGGATAGCATGAAATGAAGCCATCCATTGTTTACAACTGTCATGGGATTGGTCACAGCCATCACATGGTACCGGCAGCGTACCGATACAACGATCAGGTATCAGCTGTGTCTGATGGACGCAGCCGGTGACAGATCGTGGCCCGGCGATCCAGGAGGACGTGATTTGACATCCACCCAGAACGGTGAAAGTCCAGCTCGGCCGTCATTTTGCTATAGGTCGGGCGGGAACTGGTTAAAGGTTAACTCCACTTTTGTGGGAAAAAATAACAAATAGCATGCATAAATAATTTCTACACAAGTCATATTGTAACTGAATGTTATTAAAAATGACCTTTCCTTTCCAATCTACAGCCGCTGTAATTTTCTGTAAAATGCAATATGGCCACCTGGAGTACCCTCCCAGAAATGTCATTTCCTGCTTGTGTGATTGGCTCGCTGATTTTCCCAGAAGTTTGCACTATTATTATTATTATTATTATACAGGATTTATATAGCGCCGACAGTTTACGCAGCGCTTTACAACATTAGGGCAGACAATACAAGTACAATACAATTCAATACAGTAGGAATCAGAGGGCCCTGCTCGTTAGAGCTCACTAAGATACAATTCAGATTTTGGGCATCCCCTGCTATAAAAATTTCATTTTTGGTGAGATAATCCCAAAAGGGAAATCACATCTAAAGGGATGCAGACCCTGCCACTTTCCTCATTAGAGCCCTGCAGGTGCAGCAGCTGATTTATCATTATAAAACCACTCCCGTACAGATTTACTGTGCACATGACACAGACAGACAAATAGCAATTTCTTTCAGAATAATAAAAGGTAGGAATCTGCAACAAAGTTGCAATGCACATAGATCACTCGGAGGGGAATGTTTTTATCAACACAAGTGGAGTCACACTTTAACCGCTTAAGGACCAGCCGCCGTCATACTGCGACAGGTTGGCACTCCTGGGCGAATCGGCGTAGGTGTAAATCGGCCGCTTCGAAAACTATAGGGGCGACGCCGGAGTGACACCACCTGCGATCGCTCCACAGAGAGCCAAAACGGGGTTCTGTCAATGTGAACAGACAGATCCCCGTTCTGACAGGGGAGTAGAGAGAGATCTATTGTTCCTAGTGATCAGGAACAGCGATCTCTCTCCTCCTCCTCTAGTCAGTCCCCCCCCCACAGTTAGAAACACCTCCCAGGGAACACATTTAACCCCTTGATCGCCCCCTAGTGCTAACCCCTTCCCTCCCAGTGTCATATATACAGTGGTCAGTCCATTTTTATAGGACTGATCGCCGTATAAATGTCACTGGTCCCAAAAAAGTGTCAAAAGTGTCCGATCTGTCTGCTGCAATGTAGCAGTCCCGCTAAAAATCGCTGATTGCCATCTTTACTAGTAAAAAAATTAAAATGCCATAAATCTATCCCCTATTTTGTAGACGCTATAACTTTTGCGCAAACCAATCAATATACGCTTATTGGGATTTTTTTAACCAAAATACATAAAAGAATATATATTTGCCTAAACTGAGGACGAATTTTTTGGGGGTGGATATTTATTATAGCAAAAAGTAAAAAATATATATTTTTTTTTTTAAATAAAAACCGCAGAGGTGATCAAATACCACCCAAAGGACCTCAATTTTGTTTGGGTATAACGTCACACGACCGCGCAATTGTCAGTTAAAGCCACGCAGTGCCGTATCGCAAAAAATGGCCTGGTCATTAAGGGGGGTAAATCTTCCGGGGGCTGAAGTGGTTAAAGTTGTTCTAAAGCCAAAACTTTTTTTTTTTACCTTAACGCATTCCCTGCATTAAAATAAAAAAAAAACCTCCAACTAACTGCCCTAAATACCTGAGCCCTGTCTCCATCCAGCACTGTGCCCACCTTCAGCAGCACTGGTCTCTCTCCCCGCTCTCACAGGCACAGAGGCAACAGTGGGAGCCATTGGTTCCTGCTGCTGTCACTCAAATCCTGGGAGGAGGAGGGGGCGGAGTCTAAGCCATGGTGTGTGTGTGTCTATGGATGCACAGAGCCCGGCTCAGGAGCACACCTGCACGAGTGTTTCTTTAGAAGCTGGTTTGCTCTGGGGGCACACAGGGAATAGGTGGAGCAGACAGAGCCAGGGAGGGACCCCAGAAGAGGAGGTTTGGGGCCGCTCTGTGCAATGGCAGGCAGATATCAGTCTGAAGTCGCCAAGCGGACATCCCTCACCGTAATCTTGCATTTCACACTTATTTTTACTACTAAACTGAGCTTATATTGTGAAATGCAGTATTTCAGTGGGTGTAAAAAGATGTCCGCTTGGCGACTTCAGACTGTAGGCTTAGTGTGGGCGAGCGGAATGTCACTTTCATTACGAAATCTGACGCGTCGCCTAATCTGACGGAACACAGGCAGCCTGTAGTGGGTGGAGCCTGCTGGGCCACTCCCACAGCTCTGCTCTCTCTCTCCTTGTGCAGGGTGACTGGTCTTGTCTCCGCCCCCTGTGGTTTTCTGCATGCAGCCTGCAGTGGGTGGGACATGCAGTAGCCTCTCCCACAACTCTTTTCCCTGCACAGACTATGTACAGCACAGTGATGATGATGCTACTTTTTGCAAAGTAATATCTGGGTTTGCAAAGGTATTTGGTGCACATAATGGATGTATATCCTTTGTGGCTATTTAAGGAATATATGTAAATGAAAAGGCTTTTCTTTGCGCTGGGACTTCAGCTTTAACCCTTCGCAACTGTATCCGAAATGGCTTTCGCTATAATTTAAATTGCATTGAAAGAAAAGAGGTGTAAATATTCCTGTAGACGGGGGGGCGTCTTTGAACAGGTCCCCAGCAGGAAAGGGTTAAGCACAAGTCGGGGGAAAAAACTAAAACGGGTTTGCAGCAGGTCAGGCAAGAACGTGTCACCCTTGAAAACGCTGCCCACTTCAAAGGCGAGCCCGCGAACCACAAAACCACGCCCCACTTTCATCGTCCGTGTTGTAGACCGCAGGCCTCCCCCCCCCACCCCACCTTCCTCCACACGCCGCTCCGGCGAATGGAAATCGGCTCTGCAAATGTGAACTTGCAGCCTCTTTAGAGGGGAAGCCTGGGAGTAAAAAAAAAAAATATGTCAGGGAATAAATTGCAGGCAGGAAATGTATCAGAGGCCGCGGCTTTGATCAGGGGAACGCAGGACGTGGAGGGATCACTGGCTATTTTTGGCTGGATTCTCGTTTCATCTGCTGGGACATGGCCTAGGCTTTGATCTTAGGTCCATGAATACAATAAAATGGTCTGGGGGAGGTAGGAAAGGGGGCGGTGGGGGGGGGGCACAGAGGTGACATGCACCCTTAAAAGTGAGGAGACACATGTTACAGGTACGGGGGAGTCGGGTGCCGAGGAGAAGACCATTTCAGGTCACACGCTCCTTTCCTTGCACCATTGCAGGTGCTCAAACCTACTATGATTTATTTAAAGAATTTCTTTGCTTATATGAGGACATTCACTTGTACAATAGGAAAATGTACAAAGTTTTGGAAAGCGTAAAAAAAAAAAAAAATGATTTCTTCTTCTGCGATTTGTGTCCCCACTAATGAAATCTCCCCTCACTGGAAGGAGCCATCAGAAGATGGGGACACTGCAGTCATAAAGGGATGGACATCGTCAGCAACAATACTCAGGTAGGTCGTGGGGTTTAAACGATGCTCAATTGGTACTAAGGGACCCAAAGTGTGCCAAGAAAATACCCCCCCCCACCATTACACCCCCACCACCAGCCTGAACCGGTGATACAAGGCAGGATGGATCCATGATTTCATGTTACTTACACCAAATTCTGACCCGACCATCTGAATGTCGCAGCTGAAATCGAGACTCATCAGACCAGGCAACGTTTTTCCAATCTTCTATTGTCCAATTTTGGTGATTCTGTGCGAATTGTAGCCTCAGTTTCCTGTTGTTAGCTGACAGGAGTGGCACCCGGTGTGGTCATCTGCTGCTGTAGCCCATCTGCTTCAAGGTTTGATGTGTTGTGCGTTCAGAGATGGTATTCTACATACCTTGGATTTAACGAGAGGTTAATTGAGTTAGTGTTGCCTTTCTATCATCAGGAACCAGTCTACCCATTCTCCTCTGGCCTCTGACATCAACAAGACATTTTCCTCCACACAGCCGCCGCTCACTGGATATTTTCTCTTTTTCGGACCATTCTCTGTAAACCCCGAGAGATGGTTGTGTGTTTGAAAATCCCAGTAGATCAGCAGTTCTTGAAATACTCAGACCAGACCGTCTGGCACCAACAACCATGCCACGTTCAAAGTCACTTAAATCCCCTTTCTTCCCCATTCTGATGCTCAGTTTGAACTTCAGCAAGTCGTCTTCACCACGTCTAGATGCCTAAATGCATTGAGTTGCTCCCACGTGATTGGCTGATTCTTAATATGTGTTGCCAAGCAATTGAACAGGTGTACCTAATAAAGTGGCCGGTGAGTATATGTGTGACTTAAAGTTGCAGCAACTTCAAAATAGTTCATGCACTACTTTGGTCAGACATTTATGCAACTTGAGGGCCACAGACTTCAATGTTAACCCTCAAAAGTTGCATTAAAGTCATACCTGAATGGCGGTACCACCACCCAAAAAAACACCACAACCACCCACACCAATAAAAAAAAATAATAATAATTTAAAAAAAGTCATACCTGAATGTTATACAATGCAAGAGTTGTCCATTATCACTGGTCAAAGGCAAAGCATATGCAAGTTGCACCCATCCAAATTGCATCAAAGTTGCACTCCGAAGTCAGCACAACTTTGGAGTCCTACAAGTGTGAATGGAGCCTCAGCTGCTAACTTCAGCTTGTTCAGTTAAGCTTTGACAAAAACAAAACCTGATTGGTTTCTATGCAGAGCTGCACCAGATTTTGCACTCTCCAGTTTTAGTAAATTGTGACAAGTAAGGTTGCCACTTGGCCTTGTTCCTTATTTGGGGACATTCCTTTGTACTGTTAGAAAGTTTGGATAAAAAAAAAAAAAAATGGAAAGTACGGAAAGGCTAAGAATAAAAAATAGGCTTCTATTGCAATCTGTGTCCCCACCAGAGAAATTTCCCTCTCTTCCTGTCCCAGGGTCACCTTAGGTGACATGTTGTGACACTTGGCCTTGTCAGTTCAAATGGGACTTGTCAATTCATTTTCTTATTTAAGGACATCCCGTTGTAGTATGAGAAAGTTTAGATAAAAAGTCCTAAGTTTTGGAAAGAGCGGAAATGATTGCAAAAAATAAATTAAAAAAATCAGGCTTCTATTGTGATTTGTGTCCCCATTAGGGAAATTTCCCCTCACTTCCTGTCCTAGGATCACCCCTAGTTCAAATGGGACTTGCTTATTTGGCGACATTCTCTTGTACTGTGAGAATGTTTAGATAACACTTTTGAGGTTTTGGAAAGTGTATAAATGATAAAAAAGGGAATAGTGCCCCTTCATTGGTATTGGTGGGAGGAATAGTACCCAATCATTGGTATTTGTTGGAGGAATAGTGCACCATCATTGGTGTCAGTGGTAGGAATGGCTCCCCGTCATTGGTATCAGTGGGAGAAATTGTGCCCCATCATTGGTATCAGTGGGAAGAATAGTATTCCATCATTGGTGTCAGTGGAAGAAATGGTGCTTCATCATTGGTGTCAGTGGGAGGAATAGTGCCCCATCAATGTTATCAGTGGGAGAAATAGTGCCCCATCATTGGTATTTGTTGGAGGAATAGTGCACCATCATTGGTGTCAGTGGTAGGAATGGCTCCCCATCATTGGTGTCAGTGGGAGAAATTGTGCCCCATCATTAGTATTAGTGGGAGGAATTGTGTCCCATCATTGGTGTCAGTGGGAAGAATAGTGCCCCATCATTGGTGTCAGTGGGAGGAATAGTGCCCCATCATTGGTGTCAGTGGAAGAAATAGTGTCCCATCATTAGTATTAGTGGGAGGAATAGTGTCCCATCATTGGTGTCAGTGGGAGGAACAGTGCCCCATCATTGGTGTCAGTGGGAGAAATTGTGCCCCATCATTGGTGTCAGTGGGAGAAATAGTGTCCCATCATTGGTATCAGTGGGAAGAATAGTATTCCATCATTGGTGTCAGTGGAAGAAATAGTGTCCCATCATTAGTATTAGTGGGAGGAATTGTGCCCCATCATTGGTGTCAGTGGGAGAAATAGTGCCCCATCATTGGTGTCAGTGGGAGGAACAGTGCCCCATCATTGGTGTCAGTGGGAGAAATAGTGTCTCATCATTAGTATTAGTGGAGGGAATAGTGTCCCATCATTGGTGTCAGTGGGAGGAATTGTGCCCCATCATTAGTATTAGTGGAAAGAATAGTGCCCCATCATTGGTGTCAGTGGGAGGAATAGTCTATATTACCATTTGCTCCTAGAATGAAGGTATTGGGTGCTGTAGCGACAGCCAGCTGGATACTGGAACCAATGCGATATGTAGATATTCGCCAGCACACCAAGGATAATCAAAACTTTTTTTTATTCCAATAATCACATCACAAAACAGTGTAGTGCAACGTTTCGGAGCCACGCAGGACCCCTTCATCAGGCATGTGATGGGGGAGGAATAGTGCCCCATCATTGGTGTCAGTGGGAGGAATAGTGCCCCATCATTGGTATCAGTGGAAAAAAAAAATGCCTCCAAGGTCTGGATAAAGGCAAGCAAAGGCCCACGGGCCGCAGTTTGAAGACCACTGAACTAAATCCCATCCCCCGAAAAACAAGCAGTCCACAAGCAAAGTGATCTTCAGACCCGTACATTCTCTGAGAAGACAGCGGATCAGTATGACAAGCAGACAAATAGCAATGGCAGCCTTTATGTTTATCCCAGTACAAGTTTTCTTCTACTTTTTTTTTTTTTTTTCTTCTTCTTTTTTTTTTTTTGCTGTTTACAGGATACTTTGCAACAAACAGGTCGGGAAGTGTTTGAAATAGACCATTAGAGCCGGTGTCCGGAGGGCATGTTGGCGCTCTAATTCCCGTCACCTGCGCTATCTCAGCCCGCCGTGCAGCGCTCATCCTCCAGCCCAGAGAGAGAGAGAGAGAGAGAGAGAGAGAGGCCTAATTATCTTTAATGGGGCCCGGGCAGACCTGGAGAGCTTCGTAGCTCAAGGCTCTTGTAGATAAAAGGTGGAGATGTCTGTAAAACGTCAGGAAGGGACAGGTAGAAATGCAGGAATGACACGGAATACCTCCCAGGTGACTGCGGACGGCGGTTGGCAGTGACCTCACCCTATTCATCTCTCATTTGTTCGCAATCACATACACTGACTGGTATACAATGCCTCGATTCCCGCAGCCAGGTGCTTGTCTTTATGCCAGATAATACTCTCAGGTGACATGTGTGAGCCACCTGTCAATCAAGGGCTTCATAGGGAGCAACGTTAAATACAGACTTGTGTCTCTGAAAGGGAATCCACATTCAGATTGGTTTTCAGAGACATTTGACAGGTGGCGTGGAGGCGAAGTGACGCCTCTTATTCATCTGTTTTTAACCCTGTAAGTGCTGAACCAACTCACCGCAACTAATTCAAAAACTGCCGGGAAAAGCACAGAAAAATCCAGCATTTTAAATTATTTTTTTTCTTTTTCCTTTCTATAAATATATATATATTTTTTATTACTCAGTTGTAATGTATTTTTGAAAATTTGACTACTTCAGGACCCTCCCTCTTTGCAGATCGTAGCCCTCTCCTCTTCTGGAAGTGTGCAGTCACTGTCTGTGCTGCCCCAGCTCCTCTGCCCTCCCCTCCCCCCATATCTATATACGTTTTTAGATAGCTGCTGTGGGAGGAGTGAAGGGGAGTACTTAAAGGGTTAGTCCACCTTTACCAAAAAAACTACCTTTGCAGGTAAGGGGTGTCTGTAAATAAAAACAACCTGGGCAGCTTTGACAATCGTTAAAAGAGAAGTATTTTTTTTAATTAAGAATCATACTCACCTAGGTGGATACATCATCGGTCCAAATTTTTAATGAAATTTGTTAGTATTTAATTCCTTACTAATCCTTCGTTTACCCTACCAGCCCTAAATTACCCCCCCCCCCCCCTTTTATATATTTATATTTCTTTTATTCATTTTGTTTGTTTAAAAGTGAAAACAAACTGGGCAGCTTTGACCAAAGTTAAAAGAGAAGTATTTTTTTTTTTAAGAATCTTACTCACCTAGGTGGATACATCATTGGTCCAAATGTTTAATAAAATGTGTTAATTTTTAATTCCTTACTAATCCTTCATTTACCCTACCAGCCCTAAATTACTCCCCCCCCCCCTTTTTTTTAAATTTATATTTCTTTTATTCATTTTGTTTGTTTAGAAATGAAAACAAACTGGGCAGCTTTGACCAAAGTTAAAAGAGAAGTTTTTTTTTTTTTTTTTTTTAAAGAATCATACTCACCTAGGTGGATATATCATCGGTCCAAATTTTTAATAAAATTTGTTAGTATTTAAATCCTTACTAATCCTTAGTTTACCCTACCAGCCCTAAATTACTCCTCCCCCCCCCCTTTTTTTTATTTATATTTATTTTATTCATCTTATTTATTTTATTCATTAATCCTTAGTTTACCCTACCAGCCCCAAATTACTCCTTCCCCCCCCCTTTTTTTTATTTATATTTCTTTTATTCATTTTGTTTGTTTAGAATAAAAATGTTATTTCACTTGTAAAAAAAAATGCAATACTTTGTAGCAGAATCATAATTGTAGTGTCGATTTAAAGAGGACAAATTATAAAATAATATTTATTATTTTTATCTACAGTAACACAATTTTTTTAAACTGATCAAATTAGATATAAAGTACATTTATTTGTTATGCTTTTTTTGTTTGTGGATTGCAAAAATAATAATAATAATAATAATTTGCAAGACAATATAATCAAATGAAGGTCTTGTTTGTTGTAAAAACAAAAAAACAAAAAAAAAACAATATATGTATTACTTTATTTTGGTAAGTAATGACAGAGTTAGTGCAGAGATAGGCCTCTATAGCCGAAATGTAACTATTGCTCTGGTCGTGTCTGAATTGCTATTGAACATGTTGGCTGGATGATAAGAGAGATAAATAAATATTGTGTTTTTTCTTTTTTTGCACCATTCAGGTCCCTAACGAATGAAATTCTAGGACTGAAGATACCACCAGAACCGGTACTTAATGCCAACACCGTGTGCTTGACATTACCTGGACTGACCCGGCGCCAGATGGAAGTCTGTATGCGGAACCCTGACGTCACGGCCTCAGCCATACAGGGGATCCAAATCGCCATCCACGAGTGCCAGCACCAGTTCAGGGACCACCGTTGGAATTGTTCCAGCCTGGAAACAAAGAACAAGATTCCTTATGAGAGCGCAGTTTTCAGCAGAGGTGAGCATGGTGGGGGTCCTACTCAAGGGCCTTCAAATATAAAAAAAATAAAATATTTTGGTGATAATGAAAGTGTAACATAAACTAATTGTTGTGTGATAAAGACCACAGTTAATAAATGGTAAAGTTCTAACACCCCTGTTTGTATGTTGAGTTCGGCAATCATACTTGGCACTTCTCTCTTCCCATACAAGTCTATGGGAATGCAAAAGCAGCTGAAGCAGGTCAAATGTAGGTTCGGTGCAGGTCAAATGTAAGTTAGAAGAAGGTAAAATGTAGGTTAGTTGCAGGTCAAATGTAGGTTAGTTGCAGGTCAAATGTAGGTTCAGTGCAGGTCAAATGTAGGTTCGGTGCAGGTCAAATGTAGGTTCAGTGCAGGTCAAATGTAGGTTAGTTGCAGGTCAAATGTAGGTTAGTTGCAGGTCAAATGTAGGTTAGGTGCAGGTCAAATGTAGGTTCAGTGCAGGTCAAATATAGGTTCGGTGCAGGTCAAATGTAGGTTCAGTGCAGGTCAAATGTAGGTTAGTTGCAGGTCAAATGTAGGTTAGTTGCAGGTCAAATGTAGGTTCAGTGCAGGTCAAATGTAGGTTTGGCGCAGGTCAAATGTAGGTTTGGCGCAGGTCAAATGTAGGTTAGGTGCAGGTCAAATGTAGGTTCGGTGCAGGTCAAATGTAAGTTAGGAGAAGGTAAAATGTAGGTTCGGTGCAGGTCAAATGTAGGTTCGGTGCAGGTCAAATGTAGGTTCGGTGCAGGTCAAATGTAAGTTAGGAGAAGGTCAAATGTAGGTTAGGTGCAGGTCAAATGTAGGTTAGTTGCAGGTCAAATGTAGGTTAGGTGCAGGTCAAATGTAGGTTCAGTGCAGGTCAAATGTAGGTTAGGTGCAGGTCAAATGTAGGTTCAGTGCAGGTCAAATGTAGGTTAGGTGCAGGTCAAATGTAGGTTCAGTGCAGGTCAAATGTAGGTTAGGAGAAGGTCAAATGTAGGTTCGGTGCAGGTCAAATGTAGGTTCGGTGCAGGTCAAATGTAGGTTAGGTGCAGGTCAAATGTAGGTTCAGTGCAGGTCAAATGTAAGTTAGGAGAAGGTAAAATGTAGGTTAGGTGCAGGTCAAATGCTGGTTAAATGTTCCTTCAGAAACATCTCATACTGATGTCAAAAGCAAGTTGCATTTGGATATTAAAACCCATCAACACTGGCCTTTAGTCGTCACGTATGTAGTAAGCAAACCTCTCCCAACTTTTAAATCTTTTTTTATGTTATGTATTTATTTTTAATTTATTGATATCACAGAGGAGATAGAAAATAGGAAGAAGGCGCACCAGCATAGTGCATTATCCTATTAAACTTTTAATAAATTTCAATTAAACAATCCATTATACTCTCAAATTGATAATAGTCACAAGCAATAGAACGCAAACCCCACCGGATGCATGTCAGCCGGATAGGCGCAGCTGACGTGTTTCAAGGGACATGCCCTCTTCCTCAGAGCTAGCCTGCACTAGGCTGGTGTGCCTTCTTCCTATTTTCTATTTCTAGTTTGGTGTCCCCGTACCACTGGCGGTCACAGTCGTGGATTATTCCAGGTGGCCCTATCTGGTTGTTCAGGGTGGAAGTTATTATTTATTCTGGTCTCCTTGAAGACAGGACCACCAAGAAGAGTCCTTTATCGGACTTTGTGCACATCACAGAGGAGATGATAAGCCCCTATGTGATAGTATATTTTATATATTTTACCTGACAGGTCCTCTTTACAGAGATATCAGGGGTCAATTAGGCATGGCCACCAGCGGGCAAAATCTGACAGCTGGGAACCTGGAAGTGCTCAGTGCAGAGCACTTCTGGGTTCACAAAAGGTGTAAGGATCAGATATTCACCAATCTCCTCCCTCCACTCTGCCTTGACGTTAACCCTGAGCGTTACTCGTGTTCAGGGTATTGTTTAAAAGTAATGCTTGGGGTTAACCGTATTTACATAGAATTCCGAGCCTGAGTAACACTTGGGGTTCCAGTTAAAAAAAGAGGCGTTTTGTGAAACAACACTGTAACCAAAAACTTCCACAATCAATAAATCATTCACTTTGTGTATTATAATACACACTCCTTGTAATAGTAATAAACTTTCTGAAAAAATCAGTTCATATGCTGTATCAATACTCAATGTACAGCTGTGTAGTCCACACTCTTGTCCCCAACACTAATGCCCTGTACACACGGTCGGATTTTCCGACGAAAAAAGTGCGATCGGATTGTGTTGTCGGAAATTCCGATCGTGTGTGGGCTCCATCGGACTTTTTCCGTCGGAATTTCCGACACACAAAGCCTGAGAGCTGGATATAAAATTTTCTGGCAACAAAATCCGATTGTTTAAATTCCGATCGTGTGTACACAAATCCAACGCAGAAAGTGCCACGCATGCTCAGAATAAACTAAGAGATGAAAGCTATTGGCTACTGCACCATTTATAGCCCCGATGTACGTGTTTTACGTCACCGCGTTCTGAACGATCAGATTTTCTGACAACTTTGTGTGACCGTGTGTATGCAAGACAAGTTCGGCCCAAAATCCGTCGGAAAAAATCAGACGGATTTTGTGGTCGGAATGTCCGATCAATGTCCGATCATCTGTATAGGGCATCAGTGAAATCACCAGAGCGCCTGTGGTCTCTTTGTGTAAGAAGGTCAAAAAATCTCTTGCAGCCGTGGACTTCTCCGTATTATTAAAGCGGTAGTAAACCCTCCCAAATTACTTAAAATTTACTAATATTATTAAGGACATCATAATTATCAACCGATTGATCACTATGTGTATTTAAAAAATCTTTATCTTACTTTAGTTATATGTTATTTTTTCCCCGTTTATCTTCTCTCTTCGCTGGCGCCATCTACACTGTGGTCTTCAGCGTCTGCTATGATAAATACTTCCGCCCACAGTACCTAATCGTAGTGGTAATCCCGCACATGCGCACTAACATGCCATGCAGCTCTCTGTTCTTCTTCTTTGAAAGTCTCGCCGTGAGTCTCCTTCACCCTGTGACGTAGGAGTCACAAGGTAACCATGATCCTCTTGGGGAGGAACCATAGCGGGATGTCGGGGCTGACGTCTACAACAGGAAATGACACAGCCCCGACATACACAAGAATCTTTCCGGCCGGGTCTCGAGTTGCCGGATTTTATCAATGATATGGCGCATGCGCGTATCACGTCATTAGTCGGGAATATAGCAATAATACAGGAAGGAAGCAGGTAGGCAAAAAATTAATAATGGCTATAGATTGGGGATGTTAGGAGACATGATTCCATTGAAAGTTGCAAATCTGAGTATACAACCACTTTAAGCCAAGGTATATCTAGGACAACTCCTCCCCCATATAGCACCAACGTAACCAAGGGAAATCCAGTACAGGTGTGCACCACCAAGTCTTCTCTCCACCAGTTGTTCAGATGAAAGCCAAAAGAGAGCACTTCGTTGCGCTACAGATGAGCCGGCACCAAGTTTGCCATGGATACGCAGCCACTCTGCTCTTCCTGGAGCCGCTGTGTGTTCCCCTGGGCGGAAGTGCCGTCAAATGGCCAATCAAAAGCCCCACCTTTACGCGGTTTGTCCAGTGGACGTCTTTTTGGAAGCAGTCAGTTTTGGACGAGGAGTGTGTATTGTAATACACAAAGTTATGATTTAATGACTGTGGAGGTTTTTGGTTACAGTGTTGTTTCACATGAGGAAGCGCCGCTTTTTCAACTGAAATTAGCAAGTGCAATTTGGGATCACTTTGTAAGTGGCAGCTGGGTATAAAGGATTTTCAATAATACCATTTAATTAGTATTCACTAAGGTTTTTTGTCAGGCTTATCTCAAGTATTTTAATCATGTATAAAGGGAGTTTTCCATTAAGAGCAGACACTTATATTTAAAGCTAACACTTGAGGTTACCTCTAAGGAGGTTAAATAAAAAGAAAGTAGAAATGATTTAAAAGTGTTAGTAAACCCACAACAGTAAAATCAGTCTATATATTCAATAAAGCATGCTTGTTGTACTCACTGTGGAACCTAAGGGGTTAATCCTCTGCATTGTGTAAAAAGGCTGTTTGATCCCCTCTTCTTTTACTGTCCCCAATCCATCTCCTGATAGAACAGAACCTTGGGGGTACTCTGCACATGCTCAGTTTGGTGTGTATTGCTAGAGATTTTTTTTGGGGGGGGTTCATGTGATCAGCACTGTCCAGACAGAGGGTCAGGGGTCATGCAGCCTCATAGGACAGTCAGAGCAGAACGAAAACTCCTCCTACAAGCTTCAACCAGTGCTTGGCTGGACACTGATAGAAGTCACAAGACTGCTATATACTGCTGATGAGAAAAGGTATTTAGCAGTTTATATTTACGGTACTAAAATAATTGCATTTCCATGTTCTGTGTACTGTGGGAGACCAGATATAGTGAATGCAGGGTTCTGGGTTTAGTAACACTTTAAGTGGACACATTACAGAGACCTTAAATGTCATTTAGATATTTATAGGTATTATCAAATTAACAAACAGCTACTAAATTTGGTGTGGGCATCCAGGCACCAATGACCTCTGTCCATGAAAGGATTAAAATGCATTTTCCTGTAGTTTCTCCGGTCTTTTATAGTGCCCAATCTCACGGTTTAAAATGATAATTCCAAGAAGTGTTCAATACCCGAGACTAGACTTGTGCACAACGGAAAATTTCGCTTCGTTTCGCTTTCATTCGTAAAATACATAATTTCGCTCTGTTATATTCGTTATGTTACGTTAATTCGTTTGCGGATAATTCGTTATTATTCGTAGAGTGTCGCTATTCGTTATACTGAATCTCGAATCATGTTGAATATGTTATATCCGCTCTAATTTCTTTCGAATCAGTTGAAATTTGATATTTATGTATGTATATTGATTCGTGATAACGATTCGTAGTTTGGAAAGACGTTTGTTTATGGAATCTGTTGACACACACAATGACTATATCTCTTCTCCTCTGCTCAAATACAATACAACACCCTTCTCACTCAGTTCTCAGGAATGGACTTTGCCAGTAATCCGACCTCCGGCGCAAAATGAATCAGCTGATCGGACTGTAAGATTTACTTTGAGTCAACCTTTTGTTTCATTAGATCTTTAACAAACTACCGAATCATGTTGAATTCATTCGTTATATCCGCTATAATTTCTTTTGTATTCGTTGAAATTCGTTATTTTTTTATTCGGACATTCGGATGCATCCGAATGTCCGAAAGATGCAAAATTCGTCCGAATTTCGTTTCTTTTCTAAACGAATTGCACATGTCTACCCGAGACCGGGAAATAAGCTGACCGGGCCTCCTTGTCGGGTTGACTTCTGCACAGCCATCTTGTCGAGATTCCTGCGCCAAAGACGTGACTCAGACGAATGGCCTGCGGCTCCCCATTCCTGTCTGATGGCTCATCTTCATCCGCAGTCTTTGAAGAGTTCCCCTCTCTCTCTATACCCCTCTGATCTGACACTGATGTATCTGGCTCTCACGTCAAGACACACAGAAGCAAAGATGTCTGAGAGCAGATAAGAGCCAAGGCAGACGCTCAGGTCGTTCCCTTATTTACTCTATAACCCCCCCCACCCCCCCCAGGTTAACCTTGACCCCCGGCTAATAACCAGCACCATGTCATAAGGCAGACTGTAAAAATGCTTCACATAAAACTGCTGCTGGGCAGGTTTCAGGTCAGGAGAGATGGGGCAGTTTTCTTTACAAGTTCCCAAAAATGCTGTAAATGGTCAGATCTTGGGTTGATAAATGATGAAAGGTCTTGATAATTGCACGTCTTCAAAATGAACGTCAAGCACCTGGCTACACTTGTTCCCTCCAGCTCACAGCGGCTGCAATATCTTCCCTTCAGCCCCAAAATGAGCAGGCCCTGTACATCTCTATGAATGTATGGATGGCTAATTACAACGTTTTCAAATGATTTCACTCACTTCAAAGCATTCTTTGTCCAGTTATGTGAATCTCGCAATCAGCGCAAAATTGTACAGTCACTTAAAGCGTAACTCCACTTTCGTTGAGAAAAAAAATAACATTCCCCTCTGGGTGATCTATGTACATTGCAAGGATTATAACAAACTTTGTTGCAGATTCCTACCTTTTGTTATTCTAAAGAAATCCCTGTGTGTTTCTCTATGCTTCTGTACTGAGTGCGTCTAATGGGAGTGGTTTCATAATTAACAGTCAGGTGTGCAGCTGCAGAGCACTAATGAGGAAAGCTGCTGGGCCTGCATCCCTTTAGACGTGTTCCTATTGAAAGTATCTCTCCAAAAATGACATTCTTGTTGCAGGGGATGCCTGAAATGTGACTTGTATCTTAGGCAGACTTCTGGCAAAAATTGGTGAGCCAATCACACATACAGGGAATTATGTTTCTGGTGAGTGGTCAGTACACACTCTGTGTACAGAAGTATCTCTCCAAAAAATGACATTCTTGTTGCAGCGGATGCCTGAAATCTGACTTGTATCTTAGGCAGACTTCTGGCAAAAATCGGTGAGCCAATCACACATACAGGGAATTATGTTTCTGGCGAGTGGTCAGTACACACTCTGTGTACAGAAGTATCTCTCAAAAAAATGACATTCTTGTTGCAGAGGATGCCTGAGATCTGACTTGTATCTTTAGGCAGACTTCTGGCAAAAATTGGTGAGCCAATCACACATACAGAGAATTATGTTTCTGGCGAGTGGTCAGTGCACACTCTGTGTACAGAAGTATCTCTCCAAAAAATGACATTCTTGTTGCAGCGGATGCCTGAAATCTGACTTGTATCTTAGGCAGACTTCTGGGAAAATTGATGAGCCAATCACACAAGCAGGGAATTATGTTTCTGGCGAGTGGTCAGTACACACTCTGTGTACAGAAGTATCTCTCCAAAAAATGACATTCTTGTTGCAGCGGATGCCTGAAATCTGACTTGTATCTTAGGCAGACTTCTGGGAAAATTGGTGAGCCAATCACACAAGCAGGGAATTATGTTTCTGGGGAGTGGTCAGTGCACACTCTGTGTAGAGAACACCTCCAGGTAGCCATATTGCAATGCATTCTCAGATAATTACAGTGGCTGCAGATTGAAAAGGAAAGCTAATTTGTAATAACATCAATCACAATATGATTAGTGTCGCAATTATCTGCGTTATGTTTATTTTTTCTTTATTTGCTATTTATGTTCCCCACGAAAGTGGAGTTACCCTTTAACACACGGAGTGAAGGAAGTATTTGGATTTGTGGCAATGCTGGACTAAAATCTGGATATGTTGTCGGTGTTGAACCAGATGTCCAGCTACCTGATTGGTTGTGGTTGGGATCTCATGAGCCTCCTTGGCTTCCCATATCCTGGCAGTACCTTGCAGGTTGCTGGTTGGTTCCTCAGACTTTGGTGAGTGTGCGATGAGGAGCGTTTTGAGCTAAGAGTGGTACATGTTAAACTTTCAACTCCAATCTTTATTGATAGTGATAGAAAGAACAAGTACAACCAACACATATCAGGGGTCAGAGTTGTCCCTTCTGCTGGTTCCTTTAGACTTGAAGGTTTGGTGTGTATGCAGTGACGAGTGTCTTGAGTTTTAGTACATGTTAATGTTTAGACTCCAAACTTTATTAATAGTGATAGTAAGAAAGAGTACAACCAACTAGAGATGGGAAGGCCTGGACAAAAAAAAACAGGAAAGAGGTGAGTTGGTTGGCGACCCAAACTATTAACTCCTTCAAATCCGCGCTATAGCCGAATGGCGGCTACAGCCCGGATCTGCTTTGCCGGGAGGGTGTCAATAGACGTTCTTCCCTTTGCAAGCTGGCCCCCCTGCAGGCATGCGTGGCACGGTCTGTGATCACCCGAGTCAATGAGACAGAGCTGCGAACCCGGAAGACACGCAGAGGGCAAAATGTCAGCTCCCTCGGTGTGGACTGGGATTATATACTGACGCCTCATTCTAAAGTAAGTACTGTATTTCATAATGAGCTAGTATGCAGTGTATACTAGCTCATTATGCCTGTGCCTTACAGGTTTTTTTTTTTTTTACATTTTTTTTCTGCGAGTAAACTGCAGTCGAGGAAAACAAACAAAAAAATTCTCTGCAAGGCAGTGTGATAAAGCATAGTAGCACAAAACAAAGCCCTCCGGCGCCGCACTGTCACCGCTGAGAGGACTGACATCTTCCCCCCCCCTAGCCTTGCTTCTGGGTCTGCATCCTCCGGCTACACGAGTGGCCGGGGGCGCCATGACGTCACTCCCGCGCACACATTTGCAAATATATGTGGAAGCTGCAAGGCTCCTCTGTATACTGCAGTCCTATCTCTATATTTTTGAGAGTCTCCAAGTTGGAGAGTGTCCCCCTCAGACCCCTCAAAACAGGGACTGTCCCTGGCAAACGTGGACTAATGGCAACCTTATGCTACTACTACGGTCTAAAGTTAATTCTCTGCACCAGTGGCCGCCCCCTCTCTCCACGACACCCCCCCCCCCCCAATATGCAATGGATAGATTCATGCATAGCAGGAATCTATCCACAGACGCCAGGGCCACCCCCCCTATTCACGTGTCTGGCCCTTTTTAGGGCATCAGGCGCATGAATTACAGCGGCGGAGGGTGTTTTTTTTTTTTTTTAAGCACCTGATTAAAGTCATAGGCTCTAATAGGCTTCAACATAAGGTGGACTCGGGGGGGGGCAGAGAATGCGCTCTGATCCCACCCAGGTGTATAAATATTCACTGTTGAAACACTGATCCTCAATCCGGCCAATCAGAAGCGGGCGTGAGACCTGTGTTCAGATTGGCCGAAAAGAGAAGACTCCGCCGAGGGAGGGAGGAAGCTGAAGCCGCCATCAGCGTTGATGACCCATGGAGAGGGAGAACGGGAGGCCGCCGCCGGTGGATGGGGGTAAGTAAATGTTTGCCACCAACCCCCCCCCCCCCAAAATTTTTTTTTCCACTGGCCGCCACTGCTCTGCACATTTGCTCTTCCATGCAAGTTGTATCCACACCTCTGCTACCTGCTAATCTTCTGCCTATGCTGACAGATCTCCTGCTGCCAGTCATTGATTTCAGCATCATTTATGTTACATTCATTGATAGAGTCACAGGTGCCACCCACAGAGAAAAGTTGCTGGGGGGGGGGGGGATCAAATGTTTGCTATGGTGCCCTATGATTTGTAGTTACACCCATGTTCTGTACTCTAGGAGGGAGGATCGGGGGGGGGGGGGGGGGTTGTGTTAGGATGTGGGATTGTGTTAGGAGGGGAATTTTTTTTTTTTTGGGGGAGGGGTTGAGGATTGGGGGTCTGTGCTGGGGGGGGGGGGGGATTTGGGGATGGGGGGGGGGGTTTGTTCTGGGAGGGGGGGGGATTAGGAGCTGGGGAAGAGGATGTGTACTTGGAAGGGACATTTTAGTAGTAGAGGATTTTTGCTAGGCAGGTAATTTTTTGTTGGGGGGGGGGTCATTTGTGCTGGGGGGGGGATTTGAAGGATGGGGGGGCAAAAATTTGGGAGGGGGGATTTCAGTAGGGGGGCTGATTTGTAAGGAGGAGGGGTCAGTTATGCTTAGGGGGTAATCATGCAGGTTAGTGCTCAGTTTTTTGGGGGCTTTTTGCTGACACATAATGCTCATGCATCTTGGAAGGGGGGTAGTTCGGCATGTTCGCCCTGGGCTCTAGGTGACCTTGTCCCAGCACTGCCCACAGGTGACAATTGTGAAGGACATGGGTACATTTCTGCTTACCCTCTCCCCCTAACTTCTCCCCTATTAATCACTTAAGGACCAGAGCCCACAATATACTGCAGACAGGCAAAGCGATATACTGGCACGTCGCTGCCTGCTTCCAGGTTTATGGTGCACACATGCGCGCCCCCCCCGCCCCCCTGCCAACACCCACTGTGATTGTACACAGCGGGAGTCTTTCAGCAGCCCTGAGCCCTTGATTGTTAACAATCAACACAGGGATCTATACAGAAGGAACAATCTCTCTGTTTCTTTGCAGGGATAAGAAACAAAGAGATCTGTTAGTAAAAGCAGCACACATTATGCATAGTTAGGCACACGTTAACCCTTTGATCGCCCCTAGATGTTAACCCCTTCCCAGGGAGTGTCATTAGTGCAGTGACAGTGCATATTATTAGCACTGATCACTGTATAAGTGTCACTGGTGCTGGCAGCGGCAGTTAGTCAGTCCCCCCCTCCCCCAAGTGTCAGATTTTCCGCCGCACTATAACAGTCCCATTATAAGTTTCTGATCGCCGTGATTAGTAGTCTAAAAAAAAAAACGAAGAAAATAAAAATTCCAGTATATATCCCATAGTTTGTAGACACGTTAACTTTCACGCAAAGCAATCATTATACACTTATTGAGATTTTATTTACCAAAGACATGTAGCTGAATATATTTTGGCCAAAATTTATGAAGAGATTCATTTTTTTTTATTGAATATATTTTAGAGCAGAAAGTAAAAATATAATTTTATCATTTTTTTTTAATTATAAATTATAATTTATTATAAATTATATTTTATAATTTATATAATATAATTTTTTTTTCAATTTTTTTTCAATTTATTTCGCAAAAAAAACAAAAAAAACCACAGTGGTGATCAAAGAGCACCAAAGAAAACTCTATTCGTATGAAAAAAAAAATAAGATACAAACTTTGTATGGATACAGCGTTGCATGACCGCGCAATTACCAGTTGATACACAGCAAAAAAAATGGCCTGGTCATTAAGGTGGGGTAAAACCTTCCGGAGCTGAAGTGGTTAAAATACACCTAGGTTTACCACTGAGGTCCCCTTTACCCCGTTCAGCTGGAATCTGATTGGTCCCCCGCTGACAGCACAGAAGTCTCCCTCGTTCCCCCGGCTTGTGGAGATGAGATCCAACGCTCTTCCTGTCTCCTCACCGCCCAGCCCCTGAAGGAATCTCTTCCCATTATGAAGATTGTTTAGTAAATTCCCGTGCTGACTGCGGCCGTGACCGCACTTTTTTGACACGCTTTTTTGCAAATTAGAAACATCCACATTTCGCTGCCAAGTCTGTTCTGTGGCTGCAATGAAATCTGTTCTATTGCAGTAGAGGGAAGGCGGCGCCCCGGCCTCTCACTGCTCTTATCTGATATACAGCGGCCGATAACTCCGGGCCTTACCTCCAGTCTTCCACCGTTGTACCGGCTCCTCTCCTGGAACGGCTTCCTCTGATTTCACTGCACACTGTGAGCTTCTCACAATGTGCATTAGAAGCTGTGGCAAGTCAGATAGAGCCCCGCCCCATTTCCTGGCTGGAGGACGTCCAGCGCCATCTAGCTCTTTCCTCCCCAGCCCCTTTCCTCCCCAGCCTTGCTGCCCCTAACCCTCCCCTTTTCCTACTTATAGATCAGTTCAGCGTTACACGTACTCACATTTTGGCGGATCTTTGCGCAGTCAGCAGGTTTTGGCGAATCCAATACTTCCAATAAGCGTCTTTGAAATAAAGTAGGTGGCTATAGGACACCGCCCCCCTCTCATCATCCCCATAACATATGATGGAAGTGTTCTGTAGTCCAAGGTGAGAATGCTGAAACAGTGGTTGGGAATTTAGTGCAGCATATGGCATTGTGTTGTCAACTCACTAAGGGACGGTTCACGCTGCAAAAACGCACTCCAGATCCGTTCCGGTTACGTTTCTGCATGCGCGTTTAAGGCGTTTTTGGAACATTCCGGTGCGTTTTTGATGCGTTTCAGATGCTTTTTTCTTCTTTTTTTTTTTTTCTACTGTACTGGGGTCTGGTGCGTTTTTGATGTGTTTTACCATGTTCCACTACAGTCCGGTGCAGGAAAAATGCAGCATGTTCTTTTCTTTCTGGAACTGGAACACCCTGGAACTGACTGCACTGGTGTGAACTATGCCATTGCAAACCATATAACCTATTATACATGCTTTTCTGATGCAGAAAAAAAAAAAACACACACTGGACTGCATGTGGTGTGAACTGGCCCTAAATGAAGATAGGAGTACACTGGATTTCTGGCAGGGTCTATAGATATTTATCTGTACATGCATCTTAAGGAGACAAAACATGAGGAAATGTCCATATACTGCAGAGATGTACTAGATGTTTTTTTTTTTATGTGTCAGAAAAATCTCCCCCCTCCCCCCAAAGAAAAAAAAATTGGGCACTAATCTGCACTATTACCCCTTAAACTTAAGTCCCGCCATCCTCCCAGTACAAATCTGCCCCCCTGCTGAAATCCCCCCCTTCCAGCACAAATCCCTGCCCCCATCCTCCCATAGCCACCGGGACAAATGCACCCCCCCCCCCAAAAAAAATCACCCCTTCTAGCACAAATCCTCTACCCCTCAAATCTCCCCTCCACATTCACCCCCCCCAAAAAAAATCACCCCTCCTCTACCCTTAAATCTCCCCTCCACATTCACCCCCCCCCCCCACTCTAAATCTCCCTCCAGTTTTACTGCTATAGGGCGGCACCTGTGCGCCGGATCACGTAAGTGTATGTGTGTATATATATATATATATAATATATATATATATATATATATATATATATATATATATATATATATATATATATATATATATATATATATATATATATATATATATATATATATATATGTGATCCGACACTTCTAGGCCGGGGGGCGCGCTTGTGATTACACACAGCGGAAGCCGATGCCCGCCGTCGAAAAGTGGCCGCGCATGCGCAGAACGCCACACCACCTCCAGTTCCTAAGTAAGAGTCGTTCGCAAGTCGGAGGTTCGTAACTCGGGGACTGCTGTATGGCCTAAACTTTATGTTTTAATTGTTTTAATGTTTTTAAGTATTTTTTTTTAATTTGTATTGGATATGTTATATAGCAGAAAGTAAAAAAAGTTGTGTTTTTTTTTTTTTTTCAAAATTGTCGCTCTTCTTTTGTTTATAGCGCAAAAAATAAAAACGCAGAGGTGATCAAATACCACCAAAAGAAAGCTCTATTTGTGGGGAAAAACTAACCTACATTTTATTTGGGTACAGTGTTGCACGATCGCGCAATTGTCAGTTAAAATAACGCAGTAACATATCGTAAAAAAATGCCTGGTCATGATGTGGGGGGGGGGGGGGTGAAGTGGTTAAATTGGCCCCTAGTATGTGAGATAGAAACATTAGATTGCAAGCTCCTGGGGTGCAGAGACGCATGTGAATGGACAGTATGTAAAGTGCTGTGTAAATTGTAGGCACTGTATAATAAAAATAAATAGTTCTGCTTGAAGCC